>CM037783.1:51701159-51751159 GCA_021229015.1 Solen grandis
AGATTCACACAAGGATCATCCCTGCAAAATATAAACAAAGTCTGTCCACCAGTTTCAGAGGAGATTTTGTTTATAGATTTCACTATATATACATGTAAGGCAAATTAGCCCGCCCCTGGTGGCCATGTTTTTTTTTCATGATCGGAATAATTTTGGCTAATCTTGTAAGAGTAACCCAAGGAACATCTGTCCAAAATATTTTGAAATCTGCCATATTTTGAAGGAGATGATTTTTAAAATTTTCATTTTTTTTTTCTTCCATTGCCATGGTAACCAGTTTTCCCATGGATCACATTAATTGTATCAACTTTTGGTGAATTTTACCCAAGGAACATCTGTTTTTTATCAAATTCTGCCCAGCGTTTCAAGGAGATGTCATTTAAAGTAAAAAAAAAAAAAAAAAAAAAAAATTTGTTGATGACTCATGACGGACACACGACGAAGGCGATCACAAAAGCTCACCTTGAGCACTTCGTGTTCAGGTGAGCTAAAAAAATAGGAATTAGCCTTAGGCTAACATAAGTATCATTTTATTTAATATGGTGAAAATCCATGGACTATTGTGGAAGAGAAGTTTTTTCAGAATTCCCTATACAGTTCTATATAAAAATCTGGATGTGGCCATGTGTACCCATTGTGACCAACGGGCACACATTTGCACGATGTTGAGGCAACATGAGCGAAGCTAACTTACCAAATATCAAATTCTGTAGTTCTTCATAATTCGAGAAAAAGAATTTTAAAGAATTTCTCTTCTGGCTGCTGCAACCAAGTTTTTCATGAATTGAAAAAAAAAAGGAATTTTGTATTAGTCTTTCATAAGTATCCTTTGGCAAAATTTGATGAAAATCGTCATGAAGTTTCAGAGGATAAAATTTGTTGAAATTGTTGTCAAACGACAGACAATCACGTGATCACAAAGCTCACCCTGAGATTTTGCCAACCATGGGTTGGGGCAGGGGAGGGAGGCCTCATTTTTTAGGACAACTTTCATTTAGCAATATTGGTAGATGAACATGAGGTTGACCATTAATTTGTACCATAGGATATAAAATTCCGAGCATCGGTTTTCAGAGAGGATGATTTTTTAAGTTTTTTTAAATTAAAAATGGTGTTGGGTGCCGATGGCAACCAAGTTCTGCATGGATCAAATATATTTTAGCAATTAAGTGGAAGGTTCACCCTGGAACATTCATGCCAAATTTCTTCAATTTTCTACCAACGGTTTCAGAGGAGATGTCTTTTAAGCAAATTATTGACGAAAGATGGAGGTTGATCCCAATAGCTCATCTTGAGTTCATTGTGCCTGGTGAGTTAAAAAAAAGGCCTGTAAACATTGTCATAAAATTGAAGATGATTGCATAAGAAATGAAGAAGCAGAGTGCAAACCCCCCAAAAACTAACTGTGACAACAGACATCATCAATCCATGCAGAAGTAGCAACAAGATATTGAACTTCCACATAAAAGCTGTACCTGTGGCTAAATTTGAAGGACGTAGCTATAAAATCAATTAACCACTAGGTGAGGAATAATATTGACCCCAGGCCAAGATTGAAAATTGACCCCTCGGTGGGACAATATTTGACCCCAGGGTGAATGATTTGAACACACTTGTTCAGGTCCAATAGCCCATGTTACTTACAAAGTACATACCAAATATCTAAACCCAAGATTTGTGTTCCCGACCTTAACGCTTATTGTTTTTTCCTATGTAAGTTTAATATAAAACCAAAGAAACCTGGGGTTGCAAGTTTTACCCCAGGACATAATTTGACAATTTTGGTAGATGTTCACTATTTAATGTTACACCATTTAACCAAGGTGTTTTGGTTTCTGCAAAGATGACTTTAACTTTTCTATAAAAGACTATGTAAATTCAAGTGCTCCATGGGTGGAGCCAATTTTGACTCCAGTGCCTTGATTCGAACAAACTTGGTAGGTTTTCACTACCAAATATCTAAACACAGTCTTGTGGTTTCTGACAAGAAGATATTCCTAATTTTTTCTATATAAATCTACCTAAATCGAGTAACCCCCGTTGCGGCCAATTTTGATCCCAGGCCATGATGCGAACAAACTTGGAAAAAGTCCACTAGGCCACTATGTTACTACCAACAATCAGACCTCCAGCTTGTGGTTTCTGACAAGAAGATTATTTTAGTTTTCCAATTTAAATAATGAAATCAGGTGACCCTCTGCCAGCCAAGTTTGACCCAAAAGCCATTGGTTTGAACAATTTGGAAGTACTTATGTTTTATGGCCACAGTTGATATTTGAATTTAAGAGGTGACCTTGACCAAAATACCCCGTGACCTCTAAGTGGTCTTTTGGGTAAAGTGCATCAAGATACCAAAGTATTGTGAAGTTTGAAGGCTTGACCTTGACCCCATGACCTTAAGTGGATCTGGCAGGCAGAGATCATCAAAATGTAAACACATGTGAAGTTATAAATGCTTTGGATGAAAGCATGGTTTATTTTATACCAGGGTAATATGGTATAAAGGGGTCATAGTGAACTTGACCTTTGACCCCATGACTCTAAATGGTCTGCAGTAGAGCTCATCAAGGTGCATGTACCTGTTTAATAGGAGCCTGGAGGTGTGAACGCAGTAGCTATCACATGCTTCAAATGATATTGAAAATATCTTCCATGTCCTTTAATGCCACTGTACCTTCAATATGGCAAAAAAATAAAAATGACTTAAACACCTGACAATAAAATTTGGTCATATCTCCTATCGAAATTAAGCTTTTATTTTGTTTTTTGTTTTGTTTTTTTTACTGAAATGTCAGGTTACCTATTTCAATTGATATTTAACCATTTATGCATGTAATAACTGATCATCACTAACATAGTATAAACAACTGAACATATATTTATGAATTTTGCATTAATTTAAGTGTAAAGAACATGCACATGAGACAATACAATATAGTGCCATGCTCAGTTTGATACCCACTGAATATGTCTGTAATATCCCATTCACAATCAACCCAATCTTGCAATCCAAGAACTGCTCACTATAGACAGAACAGTAATACTCTAAGGAGTCCCCACCCGTGAAAAACTTGATGAGTTTTGTGACAGATAGAAACAAGAAAAATAAATGAAATGGATTATGATCTTAGAACTGCACTGACCTTTCAAGCGTGCATATGGATGATGCTCTTTAAACAACCACTTCTGTAAAGTTTTATGATAATCCAAACTAATATAGTGGAAGGTTATAAACGATCATAAAATGAAACCTATGTATGAATACCAAAGACAATTTCTAACACTCCAGTGACATTGACTTTTCGAAGCACACATATGGGTGTGCACCAACACATCTTCATTAATGATAAACACTTTTGTAAATTAATACAAATCCATCCATAGATATGAAGTAACTGAGTGGACACAATCAATGTAGCTAAAAAACCCAAAGAATTTCTAACAACATGAGTTACCTTACCTTTTAAGCATGCATCTGGATGATCATTTTATGAAATCCATCCATAATATGGACGTTATAGAGCAGACAGGAAATGTCGCCTAGAACACCAAAGACAAATTCCAACAACTCCTTTGATATGGCTGATGTGGCACGACACACATTTGGTTTAAGAGGGACTACTCTGTAAAATTTTATCAAATGCCCTCCCTAAATGTCCAATTAAGAGCAGACACGAAAGCATAACGCATCCTGTCCAGATTTGATAGGCACTTCTTTTGTTTATTTTCTTTGTTGTTTAAAGGCTATGTGCCCAGTCAGTTTTTTAACTCTATAGACAAAAGAAGGAAAATTAAAATAGCCGTGAGAATTTTCTAAACTTTGCATTGATTATTGAGAAAAGCACTAAAACAAATTGGGTAGGGGAAAAAGTGGGGGGCACCTATAATTCTACCTTTAAGTTATCTGCCCTAAAGGTTATTTATTGCTCTTTGCTGTCATTTTCAAGCCAGATAACTATCTACATTATTGTCAGCAACATCTCATTGTATTGTCAACTCAAAAATTAGAATGATATCCCCAATTTTTCTTCCATAAATTATGTTTTTAGTGGTTATACTCTATAATCATGCCAAAGCTATAAGTAAATTCCTAAGGCTAGTTTTTAATTTTCCTTCTTTGTCTATATAGTAACCTAGATGCCCAAGGCAACATGTTTGAGCCTGCGGCCTAAGGTTCCCCTTATAACCTCTAAATGTTATCCTTACCATAAAGCTTAATGGACCCAACGGTTTAGTGCGACACCACTCTCAATGAGGCAAAACTGTACTGCCATATCTTTGAGAATCGATCCACAGAAAATTTACTAGCCCAAAAAAGCAAAACCAGCGCGATGTGCTTCAATTCAAGTGTGACCTTGACGTTAAACATGACCGAGCTCTTGGTTTACCCTTTGGATCAGTTAGGCATACATTTCTGCCAACTTATTTGCAATCCTTCTATCCATGTCCTATTACAGCCCAACAAGCAAATGACCTTATCCCTCTAAGTATGACCTTGACCTTTCAGCTAGGATCACAACTCTTATGTACATGACACTCTATCCACTGAGTAACATAATTTGCAATTTTTTGGAAATCCTCGATCAACCATCTAATTACAGCCCAGATGAGCAAATGACCTTTGACCTCTATGTGCGACCTTAGAGCTGCAAGACCTAACACTTGCTAGTACTCCGTCTCCTTAAGGTTAACATAATGCCAAGTTATTTAAAATCCGTTTGATTCATGTCTAAGATACAGCCCAACACCCAAATCCACTCCATGAACCATTGACCTCTATTTATGACCTTGAACTTTGAGTTACAATCTTGTTCCTGTGAACACACCATCTCACTTAGCTTGGGCATTTGTAACTAATTATTTAGAATCCCTCCATCCATGACAAAGTAAACAGCACAGACAAGCACAAGAGCTGTCTGGAGACAGCATGCTTGACTATACTCAGAGCTTTTAAAGAATAAAATGCCATAATGGCCCGGTATTGCTCACCTGGAATTATATGGATCATGATCGGGAAAGGCATGCGCCCATAGTCACTTTGAAAATCAAAATGTCACATCAATTTGAACTGGATGCGCCCCTGTCGCATAACAATATTTGGTCTCGCCAATATTATGCCTGCTTAAAAGCGAAGATACGATTACAGTTCAGACTAAATGAGGGGAATTCCGTTTTAAATTAACATATCACAGAGAGGAAAAGCAAATATGATCAACCAAATCAATTTCATCAAGGCAATTGGTGTATCAACCTAACAGATTAGTCCTTATTCGCAAAAGAATCTGAAAGGGATCCGTGATTTTTTATTGACGTTGGCCATCGCGATTTGCCCCCAAAAAAAAGACAGTTAAACATAAGGGCGATAAAATTTTGCATACAATATTCATCATAAAATTTCTATCATGTTACAAATAAAAGAACACCATTTTAATTATATTCAGTGTATGATTCCTACCAGTAGTTTTATCTACTACCATTCCAGAGAGAAGTTGTTTTCATCATAATCCCAAATCATCTCTCAAGAGCTTGCCCCTTTGGGAGGGACAGTGAGTCATAGTGTCACACATTTCAAGTTATCAGCACATTAACTAAATCTAAGTAAGGTGCATGTGGTCCAGGTAAAGGGAAAAAGCCCTGTCATTAGAAAGTGTTTGTGTATTAAATTTAGTGAGAGAAGCTGCCGATTATCTTGAAATGAATGCTTGCACAAGTGTCACCATATACCTCCCTCTGTGCCCCCCCCAAATGATTCAGTTTCGCCTTATGTGACATCCACTCTACAAACATACGGGAGTAGTAAAGTTAAAAGGGTGTGAAACTGGCACATGCCAATGTCGGGGCCCCCTTTTATCGCTAGCTGACTGTGGCTGATAGGGGTTTCTTACCTCTTGAAATGCTGCTTGTCAAAACTTTAAAGAGAGTTATGTGTAAGATGTTTGTTAGAGTGTTTGGATTAGGTACACTTGGACATTACCTATTGTGTCTTACAACTGCTGCATTATGACATCAGTGATTTTTTTACGGCTTTCCGCAAACCTGCGGAAAACGTATAGGGTTTGTTATGTTTCTTCTTATTAGGACTTTCTGCCTACAGGCCAGAAAGTCCTATTGGGTTTGTACTGTTTTTTATTATTAGGGCTTTCTGCCTCAAGCAGAAAGTCCCATTGGGTTTGTTTGTTTTTTATTATTAGAACTTTCTGCCCTTTTGGCAAAAAAAATTTATTGGGGTTTTTTTTTTTTTTTTTTAACTGTTTTTTATTGGGACTTTCTGCCCTTTCGTAAATTTTTTAAAATGTTTATAAAATCTGCCCTATTTAAATAGAAATTTAAAATTTTTTATTTCCAGTAAATGGGTTTCTCTAGAATTTTTTAAACATTTGTGAAAATAAATGTCATATGACGTCAAAATAAACGTCTTTATAGGGATAATTATCTCTAATTTTAAACAAGAATTTTTTCCTTTATTTTGAAATTGTCAAAGGGGAAATTGAAAATTTGATGACACCCCCTTCAAATGCTGAAATTTTTTTTTTCTATGTTTTTCCATATCCCTTTTGGACTCATATGACGTCACATTTAAAAATATGCTAAAAAAGGGGTTTGTACTGGTCTACACCCTTTGTTTGTGAACAAAATTTTCCCAATAAAATTTTTTTCACAGAATGTGTAAATTAAGTTCTATTGCCCATCCCGGTTTTCCCTTTTAAAAATTCAAAAGTCCAGGGTTTTAAATAGCAAACCCAAGATTCGAACAAAGGGGTTCGTTTTTTTTTTTAAATGCTTATAAAATCTTCCTATTTAAGATAGAAAGTTGAATTGTCGTATATGGTCCCTAAAGTTTTAAAAACTTTTTTGTCAAAATAAATTCATATGACGTCACGTGACGTCATTTTTATGATAATGAATTTCTAATCTAAAAAATTTTATTTCTAAGGGTTGAAATTCTCGAAGGGCAATAAAAATTTTTAATGCCGCATGCTTCAGATCCTGAAATTTCGATTTAAATTAAATTTTCAAACCCCTTAAACGTAAATTGACGTCCATTTGAAATTGCCCTACAAAGTTTGTACACGGTCCGGGCCATTATTAATGGGCCGTTTTTCATAAAATTTTCACAAATGTGTATTTTAAACTTTCTTATTGGTATACCGGTGCCCCGTTTTTCAAAATTCAAAAAGTCCAAGAAACCCTTGGCGGATCCAATTCAAACCCAAAGGACGTAAATTTTTTAAAATGCTTAAAAACGTCCTTTTTTTGAATAAAAAGTTGAAATTTTTCATTTATTGGGTTCTGGGTTTTTTAAAAAATTATGAAAAAAAATAAACGCAAGAAAACACGTGACTCATTTTACATTTTTTTTATTATTATTCTGTCTTTCCCCCTTAACAAACTGTTTTTTTTCTATTTTGGGCAATAATCCAAGGACAATAAAATTTTTATTTTTTTATTTAATCCACTTAAAAAAATTTTCAGTTTTCAGGGAATTTCATATGCTATGACGTCAATAAACGCCCACAACGACAATCTAAAAAAAGTTTGTACCGTCTACACCCTTTAAGGGATAAACCAAATTTTCCAAATTTTCACAGAATGTATATTTTAATTTCTATTTGGGCCCTTCCCGTTTGTCCGTTTTTTCAAATTCGAAAATTAAAGGTCAATAGCGTTTCCCCCAAGATTCAAACCCAAAGGGCCCAAAAATTTTTCCCAAATGTTTAAAAAATCGGCCCTTTTTTGGGAAATAGAAATTGATTTTTGGGCCCTTTAAAAAAGGGTTTCTCGGGGAGTTTTAAAACGTTTTAAATTAAAAATTAACGTCAAATCCCACGGGGAGAATAATAAAAATTTTTAAATTTCAAATATTTACGGGAATTATTTTTTTAAAATTTTAAAAATTTTCGAAGGGAAATGAAAAATTTAATGACACGGGCTTCAAAATGCTGAAATTTCGATTTGTCTTCGTAACTTTTGGGTTTAATTTTTCCGGAATAAAATTCAATTTTTTCAGCATGAACAAAAATACAAACAAATGGGGGTCATTACAAAAACTTCTATCTCCCTGCTTTTTGCATTAACCCAGGTTGCAAAAAAGCCCTTTAATCATTCGTTTGGGACAATGGAAACTATTTATTCAAATTTTTTTTCTTCTTTTGAGGTTCAAATTAAAACGGGTTGCCGATGACTACAGAATGAATTTTTAAAAAGTATGCACATGATTTTGGGCTTTTTTGATCGTCAAAAATTTTTTTTTTTCCCTTTGAACGCCCAAAATCCCCCTCATTTGCTGAAAAAAGCTGAAAAAACTTGTCCCAACGCTCTACCCCGTAAAGATTGGCCCATTTACTTGATTTTTTCACAGAATTTAATTTTTATGATCTTTTTTGTGCGGGATTATAACTTTTTTTGCAAAAATTTTAAAAGATCAAGGATCTAGGGTTTAACCTTTTTTTCGAATTTTTGGCCCAAAAAAATGAAATTGATTTTATTACAAGCCCCAAATAAGCTAAAAACATGAAATTTGGCCCAGAAAAATTGGGGCCTATTGATTTTTTTCAGTTTCTGAGAAAAATTGACGTCGAAAACCCGAAATTTGACGCCCCATGAGGGTTATCAAATTTTATCCAAAAAAATAGGGTTTTTTTTGGGCACTGGAAGACAAATTTTTTGGACCGATTTGCAAAAATTTTCACTAAAGGTCCCAACATACCCCTCTTATTGTCCATAAAACCTTTTCCCCGCTTCCGGAAAAAAAAACAAAGGGCAAAAAAAATGAAATTCATTTTTTTTCTTGGGCCAAAAAAAACCAAAAAAAAACAAAAAATTTTTTTTATCGAAAAAAAAAAATTTTTTTAAAATTTTTGTAGGTTTAAAAAATTTTCCTTTTTTCAGACATAAAAATTTTTTTTGGAAGACCCGGGGTTTGAATCATTTAGTTTTTGCAAAAAAAAAAAATTGGCAACCCAAATTGCATTTAAACTCCCAAAAACCGATAATTATTGTTTTTTTTTAAAATTTAAGAGAAAAAATAAAATTTGAGATAAATGCCCCCTTTTTTTTGGGTTTAAAATTTTTTAAAAGTTTGGGCCTAATTTTAAAAGAAAAGGGAAAAAAAAGGCACCCAAAAAGGACAGCTACCCCCCCCCGCCACGGGCCAAAAATTAAAATTTTTTTTTGGGTCATGGGAAAAATTTTTCACCTTAACCGGGGGGGGGTTTGTACAACATAAAAGATCATTTAAAAAAAATTTAAACTTTCTGGATTTTTTTGGGGGGAACCCCCCAAAAATTTCGGAGGAAACAATTTTAAAAAATTCCCCTGAAAATTTTTTTAACATGGAAAAACAGTAAAAAAAGGGGGAACATCAAAAAGAAAAAGGGAGGGGGTTAAAAAACCCCAAAAAAAAAATTTTTAAACCCCAAAATTAAAAAAAATTTTATAAAAAAATAAAAAAATTTTTGAAAAAAATTAAAAACCCCGACATACTATTTTTTCCCCAAGAAAAAAAAAATCCTGGGGAAGGCAATGGGGGAAAAAAGAAGTGGTCTGTGAAAAAAAGGGGGGAAACACCCTGAATGAATAGGGAGGGAAAATGAAAAAAAAAATTTTTGCCCCCCCCAAGAATGACCTTGCCCCTTGAGCCGCGGCCCGGGACTCATCCTTTCCCGCACATCACCCCAAATGGGGTTTTAAAAATTTTAGCCGAGTTTGAAAAAAATTTTCCCCCAAAAAGCTTGGGGGGTTTTTAGGGAGGGGACACAAAAAAAACATTGACCTTAAAGAAAGACCTTGACCTTGAGCCATTTTTACCAACTCTGTTTAGCCGATTTAAAAAAAAGGGGTGTCCAAGCTTTCATAAAAAATGGAGGGGGACACAAAAAAAAATTTTCCCCCTTTTCCAAATATGCCCTTGCCCTTGACCACAAAACCCCCAAAAACCCCCTTTTCCTCACATCAGAAAAAAGATTTTAAACTTTTCCGAGTTTAAAAAAAATTGTCCCAAAGCGTTAAAGAATAGGGGGGGACACGAAAGTTTTTCGGACACTCTGAGGGATGGAGGGAAAAAGGGGGCTTTCCTAAAAACCCCCCCCCCCTTTCCCCCGGGGGGGGTTTAAAAAAACAAAATTAACATTTTTCCCCCCCGATTTTTGCCTTTCCCAAAATTTTAAAAAACGCCCGTATTAAAAATTTTTAAAGTTGTGGGAAATAAAAAGCCCTTTCTAACGGAAATTTAGTTTTTTAAAATTACACAAAATTTAGAAGGGCAGTAAAATTTTTCTTTCATGCACCCCCCTTTAACCCCCCCGAAAACTTGTTTCCCTTTTTCCCCCCAAAAAAACAATGTTTTTTTTAAAAAAAAAATAAAATTTTTTTTTTTTTTTTTTTTTGCATGATTTAAGGGGGTTTTTCAATGAATGCAATTTTTTTAAAGATGGGGCCTAAATTATAAAGTTATTTGTCGAAAGGCAAAAAAAGACCCTAACATTTTTTGCCGTTTTTGGGGCCCCCTTTTTTTTAAAAAAAACTTTTTTAAACTTTTTAGCCCTAATAAAAATTGAAACATGAAACCCGGGGAAAAAGGGGGAAATTAAAAAAAGGCCCTTTTTTTTGGAAAACCCCCCGTTTTTTTAAAATTTTGGAAAAACGGGGGTCCTATAAAAGGGGAAATTTGATGAGAAATAAGAAATTTTAAAAAAAACCCTTTTTTTTTAAAGCATTTCTGCTTAGTCCCCCCCCATTTGAGTTTTTTTTTTCTAAAAACTATTAATTTTTGAAAAAAAAGAAGAAAAAAATTAAAATTTCGTGATGCAATTTTTGGCCAATGGTAAAGGGAGATTTTAAAAAAAACGGACCATTTAAATTAAAAAATTTTTTTTCGAAGGGCAATAATAACATGAACATCGTTTTTGGGGGCCCATTTTTTTCCTTTTTTTTTAAAAATAACTTTTTTTTTTCTTAGGCACGTAACAAAAAGTTTAAATAAAAAAAAAACGTGAAATGTTGGAAATATAAAACCCCCCTTTTTTTTTGCTTTCCCCCCCCAAAATTTTGCTCGGGTAGCTTTTTTTGGGCCCTTTTGTCCTCCCCCCGTCTTTTGTCCCTCCCTCCTCAAAAATTGCTTTTGAAACACCCCAAGGCCACAGTTTTTGGGCCCAAAATTTTTATAAAATTTGGCCCCGGATTTTTTGTCTCCCTTGAAATTGGGAAATTTTTTTGGGGAAAATTTGGAAAACATTTTGGGGTCAAAAAAAAACCCCCCGGGTCAAATTTTAGAAAAACTTGGGGGAACACTCAAAGGGGGCCCCAGTTTTTGGGCCCAAAAATTTCCCCTAAATCTTGGCCAGGATTTTTGTCTATAAATACTGGGGTTTTTTTTAAAATTTTCTCATGGGGGTCAAAAACTAGGTAAACCGGGGCCAAATCTTAAAAAAAAATTTTGGGGGAACCCTTTTACAGGCCCGTTTTGGGGCCCAAACTTCAAAAATTTGGGTCAGAATATTGTCTACAAAAAAATCCGATAATTTAAAATTTGGGGGCTTTTGGGGAAAAAACGGGTTTCCCCCAGGTCAAATTTTTAAAAAAACCCTTTTTGGGGGAAAAGCCCCACATCCACTTTTTTGGGCCCCAAATTTTCCCCTGAAATTTGGGGCGGGAGTTTTTTTAAAAAGATACCCCTTGGGGTAAAATTTAAAATTGGGGTTAAGGGGGGGGCCCCAAAAAATAGGCCCCCCAACTCAAATTTTTGAAAAAAAAATTCTAAAACAATCTAAGGCCCCCGGGTTTTTAAACCCCAAACGCATAAAAATTTTTTAAAGGATTTTTTACTATATGAAATCTCGGTGAGTTTTAAAATTTGGGGTCATGGGGGGGCCCCAAAAAGGGCACCGGGCCCCAAAATTTTTAAAAAACTTTTTTGAACACCGGGGCCCCCCCTTTTAAAAAATAAATTTTTTCATGAATTTTGGGCAGGATTCTGCCCTACATAAAAACCCTGGGGGTTTTTTTGAGATTGGGAAATTGGGGGGGCCAAAAAAAAAGGTCAAAATTTTTTAAAAAATTTTAAAAAAAAACATTGTGAAAACTCTACGGGGCCCCATTTTTGGGCCCCAAAATTTTTTTAAAAAAATTTTATCAATTTTTTTCTACATGAAATCCGATTTTTTTTAAAAATTTGGGGTTTTCCGGGCCCCCAAAAAATGGGTCACCGGGGGAAAAACCTTTGAAAAACGTTGCGAACACTCTAAGGCCACATTTTTTAAAACCCCTTAAAAGAAAAAGATCGGGGGGTTTGCTACATTTTCTTGGGGAGTTCGAAAATAGGAAAAATTTGGGGGGGCAAAAAAATAGGTCATGGGCCCAAATCTTATAAAAAACCCTTGTAAACACTCTACGGGCCCCACAGTTTTTTTCCCAATTTTTCAAAATTTTTTTATCGGGGGTTTTGGGGGCCACATGAACCCTTTAAAAATTTTTTTTTAAAAATTTTTCACGTGGGATAAAAAAAGGGGCCCCCAAACAAATCAAGAAAACCTTGTGAACCCCCTGGGGGGCCACTTTACCCCAAAAATTTTCCCAAAAGTTTTGGTCGGGGTTTTTTTGTCTAATTAATATATTGGATAAATTCGAAAAAGAGTAAACAGAGAAAAAAACTGGGCACCAGCCCAAATTTTAAAGAAAAATCTTGTGAAACCAAAGGGGGGCCCCACTTTTTTTTCCCATCTAAATTAAAATTGAAAATTGGGTTTTAGGATTTTTTCCCCCTTTTTAAAATTAAAAAAAATTTTGGATTTCACATTGTCATTGCCCCCTTAAAATTTTTTAACTGAAAAAAAAAAAAAAATTTTCCCCTTTTTTGGGAACCAATGATTTTTTAAAAATTTTAAAAAAAAGTTTTATACACACAGATTTCCGGGGGTTTTTTATTTTTTTTCCCTTTCTACACCCAAATTTTGGGGGGGAAAAATTTTTTAAAATTTTTGAAGAGGGTTTAAAATTTTAAAAAATCAATAAGTATGCCCGGGTTTTACAGGGTTTTTTCCCTTTCAAAACCCCTTTTTTTTTGTCCAAAAAAAAAAAAAACCCATTATTATTATTATTTTTATTTTCTTCCAAAAGGGTTCCCTTTTCCCAATTTTTTCCCAAACATCTAGAACCCCAAAAAATTTAAAAAAATAAACCCCCGGGGGGATAAAATTTTTTTGAATCTATTTTTGCCCCTTTTCCCTATACGAAAAATACTCAAATTTTTCCATTTGCAAACCGTTTAAAAACCTTCATTTTTTAGGGGATTTTCTCGATATTTTTAAAAAATTTGTTTTATTACGTTCTAGTTTGTGCACTATTATAAAACCTTTTTCCCAAATTTAAAAAAAAAACCCAAAAAGTTCGTGGTTAAACCAAGTTTCGAACTTTGGGCCCTTTTAAAAAATATATTAATATTGTGTAGCTCCATGTAACAAGAAATCTAAAATTTTTCACCACATATCCCCTTGATTCTTCTTTATATTCTGAGGAAATTTTAAACCCCATTTTGACGCATTTTACGTCAAATGTTAATAACAATTCTTTTTAAAAAAATACAAACGGTTTTTTACTCGTTTTTCAAAATTTTTTTACCCCTTTGGGTTTTTAAATTTTTTTCTGAAAATGCAAGATAGCATCTCATTGTCAAATATCTTTTCCCCTTTTTCCCGGGAAAAACTCCCAAATCAAGTTTATATATCAATTATCGGTTTTTTTTCCTTTACCTGAAATATCTCAAAAACAAACAAAATTCTACGAGCCCAAAATGCGTATTTTTAAAATTTTTTTCTTTTGAAGCCCCTTTCGATAAAAATAATATTTTTTTTAAAATCAGGCTTGAAAGGGACAGTAATGGCGGGGAAAAACGGTAACGGCAGAAAACGCATGTATCCAAAAAAAATTGATTTTTGTAAATACATTATGGACAGAATTTTTATCCCCAAACAATTTCCTTTCGAACGATATGCAGCTTTAAAGATCCAAAAAAATAGTTATTAAAATATCCCTTGATGAAGTAAATGCATGAACATATTTTGGCATATTTTTTCATTTTTCCCCAGTTTAAGCGTCCATAGTTTAAAAGCAGTTATGAATTTGGGGGATACATAAACATGTGAAATGGTTTGGGGAATTTTAAAGACCTTTTTAAAAATACCCTGCTTTTTTTATTTGGTCATGATATAAGAAAGTTACATGAAAATAAGAACTCTTTTTTAAAAAAAAAAAAGTGAAATGCGAAATTTCCCCAAAAGCAATAAATTTTAAAATATTCTTTTTTTATTTTTTAAACATATAAAAAACGTTTATTTTAGATCCCCCAAGTAATACCCCCCCAAATTAAACTTTTTTTAAAAATTTAAAAAAAGTTTTCATTTTAAAATTTAGTTTTCCACTGGAATGTCAAATATTTAAAAAGTTTAAAAAGTAGAATTTTTAATTTGTTAAAAAAACTATTTTGGGTCACTGTAACCCCAAAACAGTAAAGGTAAAAACGTTTACCTGTGCTGATGTGGGGGCCGCAATTAAATTTTTTTTTGTTCTGTTTATCTCAAATATAAAATTTTTATAAAAGAAATGCCCTTTTTTAAAAAAATTCTTTTTTTTAAAATTTAGCCCCCTTTTTAAAAAATTTTGGGGAAAAATTTTAAAAATTTAAAAAAAAGGGGTAAATAGAATTTTAACGTTCTTTAAATGAACAACCGGGACAATTTTTTATTTTAAAAAAAAGGGGATATTTGGGGGAAATAAACTAAGGGGGGTAAAAACGCATAAAATTCCAAAAGGGAAATGCAATTTTTATACCACAAAAAACCGTAAATTTGGGTTTGTTGACTTTTTTTAAAAAAACCCCAAATTCTTTTCACTCCCCCTTTTTAAACTGAGTTGCGGGCGCAGAAACCCCTTGTCGGGGGGGACAAACGAAGTCTAGGGGGGAAATTTTTTCTGCCTACTGGCAAAAGTCCTATTTTTTTTTGGTTTTTTTTTTTTTTATTCTTTTTTATTTTTTTTTTTCCCTTTCCCAAAATGACGGTTAATTTAAGAAAAATTTCAATGGTCCCGGGGCCCAAAAAAATTTTTTTTTGGCATAAATTTTTGCGATAAAATTTTTTTAAAATCTATATTTTCATATGCTATGACGTAAAATTTTTCGTCACATTTAAAAAATGCTACAAAATTTTTTACCCGGTTTAAAGGGCCTTTGGGGTTTTTGAAGTGATTTCATCAATTTTCACAAAATTTTTAATTTTTAAAAATTCATTGTGCATCCCTTTTTCCTTTTTTTTTAAAATTCAAAAAGGTTTCCCGGGTTTTTTATAGCGAACCCCCAAAATTCAAACCCAAAAGGGGGGCAAAAATTTTTTTTAAAAAAGTTTTTAAAAAAAAAGGTCCTATTTGGGGGAAAAAAATTTTATATTTGGTCAGATTTTGGGCCCCCAAAGGGGGTCTTAAACATTTTGAAAATAAATTCAAAATGACGTCACGTGACTCATTATATGAAATGAAAATTTTTAATATTAACAAGAGTATTTCAATATGTTAAATTTGGGGCGAAGGGCAATGAAAATTTAATGACACATCTTCAAATCGCGAAAGTTGATTTCTTGTTTTTCCCTTTTTGCCTATGACTCATATCACGTCACCCCTTAAAAAAATGCAACAAAAGTTTGACGCGGTCCAAGCCATTTTTTTATAAAAAACCCCCCTTTTATAAAAAATTTTACAAAAGTGTATTTTAAATTTTTAGTTGTCCCCCCCCGGGGGTTTCCTTTTTTTTAAAAATTTTTGAAAAGCCCCAAGGGGGTTTTATAGCTTTTCCCCAAAAATTTGAACCAAGGTCGAAAAATTTAAAAAATTTTTTAAAATAAAAGCCCCCATTTTGAGATAGAAAATATTTTTTGGGAAAAATTTTGGGGCTCGGGGGGTTTTTAAAAATTTTGTAAAAAAAATGCCCCTATGCCCCTCACGTACCCTTTTTTATGAAAAATTTAATTTCTAATTTTTAAAAAAAGATTTTTTCATTGTTAAAATTTTTTTTAAAGGGGAAATTTTAAAAATTTTAAAGCCGCATGTTTTAAAAGCTGAAATTTCGTTTTTTCCCAAAATTTTCAGAACCTATGACGTCATATGACTAAATTTTTAAATTTTTACTACGAAGTTTGTCCCCCGGGGTTTCCCGAGCCTTTAAATTTAAGGGGGCCCTTTTTTACAAATTTTCACAAAATTTTTAAAAATTTTAAAAATTTTAAAAAAGTGCATCTCGGTGTCCTTTTTTCCCAAAAAATTTAAAAAAAACCCTGGTTTTTTTAGCGAATTCAAGATTCGAACCAAGGTTGTAAATTTTTAAATGCTTTAAAATCGGCCCCCATTTAGATAGAAAAGTGATATTTGGTCATATATAGGGCTCTAAGATTCTTAACCTTTTTTTGGGAAAAAAAACGCCCCAAAAGACTCACAGGGGCGCAAAATTTTTATAATGTATTTCTAATTTTTAACCAAGAGTATTTCTTATTTTTGAAATTGTCAAAGGGGAATAAAATTTTTAAAGACAAAGGGGAATTTTAAAAAACGGGGAAAATTTTTTTTCCCCCGATTTTTCAGAACCCCATGACGTCATTTTTACGTCCCCTTTTGGGAAAAAAACTACAAAAGGGGTTTTTCCCCCGGGGCCAGACCCCCTTATTAAGGGGGGGATTTTCATAAAAAATTTTTTACAAAAATTTTAAAATTATTTTTTTTTTGTTTTAAACCCGGGGTTTTCCTTTTTTCCCCAAAAATTTAAAAAATCCAAAAATCTATGGCGATCCAAGTTTTGCCCCAGGAATCAATTTTTAATGCTTATAAAAACTGCCCTTTTTTTGAGATAGAAAGTTGAAATTTTGTTGTTAAAATATGTCCTTTTTGGGGCCTTAAAAAAATTTTGTAAAAAATTTAAAGTCATATGACCTTTTACGTGACTCTTTTTTATTTTTTTTTTTTTTTTTTTTATTTCCCCCCCAAAAAAACGCTTATTTTAATATTTGAAAAAAGCCCCCGGGAAAAACCCGGGAAAATTTTTTGGGGGGTTTTTTTAAAAAATTTGTCCCCGTGGGGAAAATTTTTTTGTTTCAATATTGTCAGCACCCTATGGTAAAAATGACGTCACAGCAAAAATTTTTTAAAAAAAGGGTTTTTCCCCCCTCTAAAACCCGGGGATTTAGGGGGCGGTTTTTTTTTTTTGGGGGAATAAAATTTAAAAACATGTTTTTATTTTTCAAAAATAATAAAAAATTTTAGAGTTATACGAAAAATTTCCCCCCTTTTGAACAAAAGCAATTTTCCCCCCTTTTTTCCCTCAAAAAATGGGCCCGAAAATTTCATTTTAGGATTAATCAGGATGAAATAGAAATTTTTAAAAATTACACATTTTTATTTTTGCAAAATTTTTTTACATATATTTTAAAATTTTTACGCTATAAAATCTTTTTGACCCCTTTTAAACATACTTCTTATTTTCATTTTAGGGCAATGTTTTTGACATGTTTTCCCTTTTTTCAAATAAAAAAAATTTTTAGAGTTTTAACAGTAAAGTTTTTATTTTTTAACAAAAGCATCTTCAGCACCTTAGACGTCATGTGACGTCAGGGGCTAAAAATGGGGAAAAAAAGGTGTTTAAAAGGGGTCAAACGGCCGTTTTTTAAAATGGTCGGTTTTTTTTTCAAATTTTCCCGGGGGGGGTACTTTTTAAAAAAAAAGGGGGTGTGCATATCCTGTCAGTTAACCCGAAATTTCCAAAAAACCGAAGTTTTTTTTTTTTTTAAAAAATTTTTCGAACGGGGGACGGGAAAATTTCATTTTAGATAAAAGAGCTTCAGGATGAATGAAATTTAAAACCTTACCCCGTTTGCATTCTGCAGAATTTCTAACAAAAATTTGAATCGTGACGTCAAAGGACGTCATAAAAAAACCCCATTAATTTTAATTTGGGGTTTGATTTCGACAGGGGGGGCCTTTTTGGGGTTCAAAAAAAAAATTTTAAAAAGTTAAGCCCAGTAAAAAATTTTTTTTTGAACAAAAGCTTTTTCCCCTCCCACCCTAGGACGCCCATGTGACGTCTGAAAAAAAAAGGGGGAAAAAAAAGGGGGTTTTTCAACTTTTAAAAAAGGGGGTTTTTTAAAAATTGGGGGATTTTTTTAAAAAATTTTTTTTCACAGAGGTAAAAAAAATGAAACTAAGGTGTCATACCTTAAAACTAAAAAAAATTTCCCAAAAACCCCTGAAGTTTGTGGCTAAATAAGATTCAAACATGGGACTGAAAATTTCTTTTTTGGGAAAAAAGAGCTTCAGGATGAGAGAGAAAAAAAAACCTTCCCCCGTTTGCAATTCTGCAGAATTTCAAAAAAAATTTTTTGAGTCAAAAACGTCGGGGGTGACGTCAAAAGCATATTTTTTAAAATTTTCATTTTAGGGCAATGATTTCGACTTGATCCCAGTTGTTAAAAATAAAAAAATTTCAGAGTTATGACAGTAAAGTATCGTTTTTGAATAAAACCCCCCCTTTCAAAAAACCCCCATGACTTCAGGGACTTTCAAGCTAAAAATAGTGAAAAAGGGGGGTTTCCCGTTTTTAAAACCCCAAACCCAATTTATGGCCCGGTTTTTTTTTCCCAAAATTTTTCACAGATGGTACATCAAAAAACTAAGGTGAAAAACCCTTTTTCAGCTAACCGAAATTCTGAAAGACCGAAGTTCGTTTTTTAAAACATAGGTTTTCGAACTGGGAAAAAAAAAAAAATTTTTTTTTTTTTATTTTTAAAAAAGTTTTTGGGGGGGGGGAGAAAAAAAGAAAAAACCCCTTCCCCCTTTTTGCATTTCTTTTTTTATTTCAAAAAATATTTTGAATGGGGGACGTCAGAGTACGCATAAACAAACCATTTTTTTTTAAATTTTTTGGGGCAATGTTTCGACATGCCCCCCATTTTTTAAAAAAAGGGGAAAATTTGGGGGTTTTATTTGAAAAAAAAAGGGGGGCGCTTTTAAGCAACAGCATTTTCAGCCCCCTTTCCCCCGTCCGTGACGTCAAAAAAAAAAGGGGGAAAAAAAAATGGTTTTTCGCCCCAAAAACAGCCAAAAATTTATGGTCTTTTTTTCCAAAAAATTTTCACAGATGGTTTTTTCTTAAAAAAAAAAGGGTTTTGGCAAAACCGTCAGCAAAAAAAATTTTCCGGGGAAAGACCGAAGTTCTGGGGCTAAAAAAAAGATTCGAACAAGGAAAAAAAATTTTTCCCTTTTAAGGTTTAAAAATTTTTCGGTTAAAAATAGAAAGAAAAAAACTTTCTTTTTTGGGGGCAGTTCATAACATACTACTTTTACTGCTACTTTTTTTTTTTTTTTTTCCCAAAAAAAAAAACCCCTTTTATTTAAATTTTTAAATGTCAGTTAATCACAAAAAAAGGAAATAGTCCCAAAGGGGGGGGAAAATTAATGAAACTTCTATCTCCTCCCTTTTTGCATTAAAAAAAGGTTACAAAAACCCCCAATCATTCTTTTAAAAAAAAAGACATCTATTTTTCTGCTTCTTCTTATTATTTTTTTTTTCCTTAAAAAAAAAAACCTTTTTATTTTTTTATTTGCAATACCCAAGGACAAAAAAAATTTTTATGACATTTAGTCACTAAAAATTTTTTGATTTCAAATATTTTAAAAACCCCCAATGACGCATATGTCGTCACTTTTTGAATATCTACAAAAGTTTGTACGCGGTCTCCCGCCATTGTTTGTGAACCAATTTTCATCAAAATTTTCCCCCAAAATTTTTGTATTTTTAGGCTCAGTTGAAAAACCCCGGGGTGTTTTTTTTTCCCCCAAAATTAAAAAAAGGGGCAAAATTTCAGGGCGAACCCAAATTTTTCCCCAAATTAATGACAAAAATTTTTCAAAGGCTTTAAAACCCCCTTTTTCCCAAAAGAAGAGCAAGAAAAAAAATTTTTTGGGGAAAAAATTTTTTAAATCTCTAGGTCTTTTTTTTAATATTCTGAAAAGATGAACACCAAATACGCAATGCCCCCCCAAAAAGCAATTAAAACTTTTGAAAAAAAATTTAAGGGGGTTTTTTTTAAGCACTGTAGGCTTCATTTTTTTGTATGATTTGCTTGAAATTTTGTCTGAAGATGAAAGTATTAGATTCTATGGATCCTTTTTTTTTTCCCCTTTTCCGGCAAATCCCAAGGTCAAGGTCATATTTTCAATTATGGGGTTTTTTTTTTGGGGGCCTTTTAAATATAAAAAAAAAGGGAAAATTTTTCCTATCGAAACTATCCGTATAATTTGTATTTTTTTAAAAGAAAGCCTTTCAGATAAATTTATTTTTTTATGGGGGGGTTTTGAATTGGGTTTTTTTTAGGGCGGAAAAATTTTAAAAATTTTGGAAAACCCCCGGGGGTGTTTAACATTTTAAAAAACCTAAAAACCCTTTTTTGGTTTTTTCAAAATTGATAAAGAATATTTTTTAAAAAGGGGCAATTTTGGCCGTTTTTTTTTGCCCCCTAAACTTTAATGATTGGCCAAAGATTGATGGGAAGGGGGAAAAAAAAAAAATTTTTCGGAATGAGCTTTGGTAAATTTTTTTTTTTTTCGGGGGGTTTTAAAAGTTTTTTGTACCCCCAAAAGTTTTAGTAATATTCCTAAACAAAAGCGTGTGAAATGTAAAAAATTTTAAAAAGACATTTTTGGGCCCCCTTTTTAATTTTTTTAAAAATTGAACAAAGTAAAATTTTTTTTTAAAACATCAAAAATAAAATTTTTAAAAACATGTAGAATTTCAAAAAATTTTTCCGTGTTTTTCAAATTTTCTACCAATATCTCAAAGCTCTTTAAAAAAATTTCCACCCCTTAAGCGAGGGAGATGTAAAAAATTTTTTTAAAAAACGATTTTTTGGGGGTACCTAAGTTTTAAAAATTGATTAAAGTTTTAGGAAGTTACACCCCAAAAAAAACAAAAAAAAAACCCCAAAATGAAAGAATTTTCGAGAAATACCCTTTTTTTTCCCCCGTTTTCCTTTTTAAAAATTGAAAAAATTTTTGGGAAAAAAGGGGGAAGTTTAAAACAGCAATGTATTAGTAAAAAAAAATTGCAAAAAACTTTTTACTTATATCATATTGATATTACAAAAAAAACCCCAAGAAAAACCCCTTCCGGTGGCCGAGGGGGTTTAGAGGTCCCCCCGGGGGGAGCGGAAGGTGGGGGGTTTCCCCCCCCGACCCAAAACCCCAAAAAGTAAAAAAAAATGGCGTTAAGCCCCTTTTTTTTTTGGGCGCTAAAAAATTTAAGGGGTTTTTTGGGGCAGACTGGTTAGCGCGGTTTCAGGATAAATGTGACTTGGGGGTGGAAAACATCCAAAATGAAAACGGCGTGATACTGCAGTGTGGTAGTCCTATACCCAAATAAAAGTAACATCGTGGGGGGGAAAAAATTACTGTGGGGGGCCCTTTTTTAAAAAACCAAAAAAACCCCAATGCTGTTATCATATATAGCAGTGTTTATTTACACCGACCCCTACACCCCGAGGTGTGCAAAAAAGGGCCCAAAATTTTTGCCCTTTTTTTGTAAACTTTTTAATTAAATTTTTTAAAAAAAATCATGTTTAAGATAAAAAGGGGGTTTTGGGAAAATTTTTTTTTAAAAAGGGGACTAAAAAGGGGAAAGAAAAAGATGCTAAATTAAATATTAAAAAAAAAAAAAAATATTTTTTGGGGGTTTAAAAACGTCCCCCCCCGCGTTTTTTCCCCCTTTTTGGAAAAAAAGTTCCTTGAAAAAAGTAGTGTTGCCCACACTGCCAGATCACGTCGTAGACATTGGAATGATACCACACCCAGTCACTTTATCCGGCCCCCGGGGGCCTCATAAAAAAACCCTACCCTTATTAACTGAGCGCCAAACCAAGGAGCTATACCAGTACCTATTTTTTCGAATTTGGAAAAAAAAAGAATTGAAAAATTTTATTTTTAAATTTTTAAACAATTTTTCAAAAACAGGTTTATCTCGTTTGATTTGGTTTTTTTGGGGGGGATTCCTAGCCTTGTTTTCTTCCGTTTTAAAAACCCACTTTTTTAAACATTATTTTTTACATTTTTTTGTTCTTTTTTTTAATGTCAATCAGTTGATATTTTCTGTTTTTTTCAACTAATTCAAACAAGAAAAATAAATTAAAAAAACAGCCATCACATAAATTGATTAAAAAATGAAAAAAAATGAGCCAAAGGTAAAAAAAGCCGAAATTTATGTGTTAATCCATTTTTGGGGGAAACACGTGCCGTGTTGAATACTTTAACAACACGCGACGTAGCATTTTATGGGGGGGCCAAAACTTTAATATAGCACAAAACGTTAATAGGGGGGGGCAAACTCTAAGTTATTCATGTTAATTAAGAATGGGGGTTTGTTTTTTTTTTAGTAAGCTTTAAAAACCATTAAATGGGGGGGAAAAGGCAGCCATTATTCTGGCCCCCTTTTAAAAAAAAATTTCACAAATGTTTTTTGTTAGGCCTAGTTGTGCACCCCCCGTTCCTTTTTTCCCCAAAATTTTGAAAATTCCATGGTTCTAAAAACGAATCCAAGATTCAAACCCAAAGGGGCTAAATTTTTAAATGCTTATAAAAAACTGTCCTATTTAAAAAAAGAAAGTTATATTAATCATATATAGGTCTTTTTGAAGTTTTAAACTTTTTTTTAAAAAATTTAAAAGCCCCTATAAAACCCCGTAAAATCTTTTTTGAAAATTTAAAATTTTTAAAATTAACAAAAAATATTTCTATATTTTGAAATTGCAAAAGGGGAATGAAAATTTAATGACAAATGAATCAGTTTTTGAAATTTTAGATCTCAATGATTAAAAGCGTATGACCCCCTATGACGTCACTTTTTAAATTTTAAAACCCCAAATTTGTAAAAAGGTCCAAAAGCCTTTTTTTTAATGGGCCGATTTCAATAAAATTTTTTTACAGAATGTGTATATTACTTTTTTTATTGTTATCCCGTGCCTTTTTTTTTTAAAATTCGAAAAGCCCCAAAACATCGGGGCGGTTTCCAAAAATTCAAAACCCCCAAGGGGGTAAATTTTTTTTTAAAATTTTTTAAAAAAACCCCCCCAAAATTTTAAATAGAAATTTTAAAATTTTTTGGGCATTTTGTAGTCTCTGGGTGCCCCTTTAAAAATTTTTTAAAAAAAAAAAGTCATATGACGCACGGGGGCGTCTTTTTTTTTTTTATTTTTTTTCTTCTTAACTAAACGCTTTTTTTAAATTTTTTAATAGTCCTAGGCGTTAAAATTTTTTTTGGGTAATTAGTCACGGGGGAAAAAATTTTTTTTTTTAAAAATTTCACACCCAAAAAACGTGACAGTTAAAAAAAGGAAAAATGGTTTTCCCCCCGCCCCTTACAGCCCCATTTTTGAAAATTTTTTTAAATTTTTACAGAGGACATCTTGAAACTAATGCGGGAATATTTTGTCAAAAAACCTTTTAACCCCGCAAAACCGAATTTGGGGCTGAAGAAAATTCAAAAAAAAAGGCCCAAAAAATTTCTTTTGGGGGTTAAAAAACTTAGGGGGGGAAATTGAAAGTTAAAATTTTCACAGTTTGATTCCTGCAAATTTTTTTAATAATTTGGGTGGGGACGTCATAGAACTCATAAGCAAAAAACTACTACTGCACTTATTTTTTTTTTCGTAACTAAACCTTTTTTTCCGGAATATAAAAAACTAAATACACCAAGGGAGTCTTTAAACTGAAACTTCATCCCTGTTTTTTTTTTTAACACTTTTTTGCAAAACCTATCATTTTTTTCCCCACGAATGACACTATTTATTATTTTCCCCTTTTTTTTCCTTCCTAACTAAACGCTTTTTTTTATATTTTGCAAGGGGCGGACTTTTTAATTTTTATCCCTTATTATCACGTGGGAAATTTTGTTTCAATGATTTTCAGCACCCTAAAACTCACATGACGTAAACCCCCAAAAAAATGAAAAAGGGGGGTTTCGGCTCTACGCCGTCATTAGGTGGATTTTCTTAAATTTTTCACAGAAAAAACATTTGAAACAAGGGGTGTGCTTTTTCCTGTCAGAAAAACCAAATTCCAAAAAACCGAATTCGGCTGAAATAAATTCGAACGGGGCCAAAAAATTTCTTTTTGGGGATTAAAGAGCTTAAAAGGGTGAGTAAAAATTAAAAAATTTTAATTTTTCCCCTTTTTGGGGAAAATTCCTACATATATCTTTAGACAACGCATAACGTCATAACATATTTTTAATTTTCTTTTAGGGCAATGATTTGAAAAAGGCAGTTTCAAAATATTTTAAAATTTTTAGAGTTTGAAATAAATTTCCGTTTTTTAACAAAAGAATTTTACCCCCTTACGTCATGTGATCAGAGCAAAAATAGTAAAAATTTTTTTTACCCCCTTTTAAAACCCCCCGCCATTTAGGTCGGATTTTCTTAAAAAATTTTACAATTGAAAAATCTTGAAACAAGGGTGTTAAACCTGTAAACTCCCCAAAAAACCAAAGTTCTGTGGCGAAATAAATTCGAACATAGGAACAAAATTTATTTTTGGAAAAAGAGCTTCAGGGTGAGATAGAAAGTTAAACTTTCACATTTTTTCTTCTGCCCAAAATTTTTAAAAAATTTTTGCCGTGACATCAATGACGTCATTGACTCATAAGCATCTTTTTTTTTTAATTTTCATTTTGGGGAAAAATTTTGACATGATCCCGTTTTCAGAAAACAAAATTTCAGATTATGACAGTAATGTATTTGTTTTTGAGTAAAAAATTTTCCCGCACCCTTTTACGTCGTGACCCAACCCCTTTAAAAAAGGAAAAAGGGGTTTTCCCCCCCTCTACACCCCATTTATGGTAATTTTTTTTTAAATTTTCAAAGAGGTACACCTTGAAAAAAGGTGTGCATACCGCCAAAAACCAAAATTCCAAAAACTGAAGTCTGTGGTGAAAAAGATTCGAACAAAGGACCAAAATTTATTTTTGGGTTGAAGGGGCTTCGGAGAGACAGAAAAATTTAAAAACTTATACAGTTTTCCCCGTTCTGCAGTTCTTAAAAAAATTTTGAAAGGACGTCAAAGGACTCATAACCCCACCACAAAAAATTTAAAATTTGGGGGGAAGTTTCGAAAAAACCATTTGTTTAAATAATAAAAAAATTTAGAGTTTTCGCGTAAATAGCGTTTTTTTACCACAGCATTTTTTACACCCTAAAACATCCCTGACGCCAGAGTAAAAAAAAGGAAAAAGGGTATTCGCGCTTTACGGGGCCCCCCTTTAAAAGGCGGTTTTTCCCCTTAAAATTTTACAAAAGGTACATCTTGAAACTAAGGTGTAATTTTTTGTCAGCAACCTTAAAATTCCCCAAAAACAAAAATTGGGCAAAATAAGATTCCATAGGCCCCCTTTAAAATAGAAATAAGGTTTGCATCAGGGCCGGGGGTCATATACATCATGTTACCACAGACAATATTAAAATTTTTTATCATTTGCACTAAATTTTGGAATATAATTTTTCCCTTGGGGCACATGAACATGAAATACTCCAAGGGGATCATTACATGAAATTCTATCTCCTGCTTTTTGCATTAACACGTTTTAGAAATTTTCCCATCATTTTTTTTAAAACGAAGACATCTGTTTTTTCCTTTTTTTTTCCTTTTCCCCTTATATTTGTTTTAATTTTGAGTTGTTGCCTTCACCCCAGAAAAAAAAAAAAATTTTATGGCAAATATTTAAAAACCATGAGTTTCGGATGCAAGAATATCATTTCAAAAAATTTCAATAACGCCCAATTTACTAGGTGAAAAAGTTTGAAAAACGGCTAAGCTTTATTTTTTTTGGACCTTTCATCAAAATTTCACAAAAGTGTAGGGTTACTCTTGTTGTGCATCCCGGGTTTTTTTTTAAAATTTTCGAAAAGGCAGGGTTTTTTATGGCGAATCAAGATTCGAACTAAGACATCAAAATTTAAAATTGCGAAAAAATCGCTCCAAAGACCCAAAAAGCAAAATTTTTTGGACGAATATTTCCCTAGGTCTTTTTTATTTTCCAAAAAAGGATAACGCTTTTAATCAATGACGTAAAAAATTTTTTATAAAATTTTCCCGATTAAAAAAACCTAACTTTTTAAAAACCCCCTTAGGTTTTTTTTTTTGTATGTTTGCTTAAATTTTTTTGTCTGAAGATAAAATTTTTAATTCCCCTTAAGCCCCCCTTTTTCCTTTCCCCCCAATTTTCCCAAAAGTCGGGGGTCGGTTTTCGTCACCTTAAAAACCCCAAAAACATAAATATTCATCGAGACACATGCGTATAATTTTTTAAGGCTTAGAAAGACCTTTCAGGATATTTGTTTTTGATATCAGGGTTGAATCGGTTAGTTTGGCGGAAAAAGAAAATTTTGGGAACCCCCGTGTGTTTTAAAAATTTTACCTAAAAAACCTTTATTTTTGAAAATAGATGAGAATACTATTTGTAGAGCAATTTTTTGGCCGTTCTTTTGATGTTTAAAAATTTTTAAGTTGGGCCCAAAAATTTTATGGAGTAAGGGAAAAAAAAAAGAAATTCGGGGAAAAAAAGCTTTGGGGTTTTTTTTTATTTTATAGGAGGTTTTAAAGCTTGAAACCAAAAAGATTAAAAATTTTCCATATATAAACGTGTAATTAGGGGAAATTTTTTAACCCTTAATTGGTAACCCTTTTAATTATAAAGCAAAGTTAAAGGGGAATTACATCAAAAAAAAATTTAAAAAAATTTGAATTTCGCGATTCTGCCCTGTTTCCCCAAATTTTATGGGGAAATCTTTTAAAATCCTTTTAAATAAGGGACCTTTGCAAGTGAGTAGAGAATTTCAAGAAGATTACTTTTTGGAATTAGAGTTTTAAAATTGATTAAAGTATAAAAAGGGGTTACACAAAAAACAAATTTTTAAACCCAATTTAAATTTTCGAAAAAATCCTACTTTCCTTTTTCCTTAATTTTGGGGAAAAATAATTTTTTAAAAAAAAGTATTACCCCAAAAATTGCAAAAAAAACTTTTTCTTATATCATATATATGACAAAATTCTACAAAAAAAATGAGACAATAATTTTTTTTAAAAGGGGTTTTTAATTTAAATTTTTAAAATATATAGTAACATTCGTACACTGGGCAACCCAGATGTAAAAAAATGGCCCCCCTCGTGTAAAAGGGGGGGTTTCGAATTTTAAAAATTTTAAAAAAAAAAAGTTTTTTCCATAATCAAACGGATTTAAATTTGGGATAAACCTTAATTTTAAAAATTTTTAAAAAAAGAATCAAGCGGAAACATCAAACCACACGAAATCTAAAACAAATTTTCACAAATGGGTTACGACAGAACCCATTTAAATGTGACACGGGGGTTTAAAAAAAAACTTTTCCGGCATAATGCATTTAATTGGCTAGTTTTCTGGCAATAAAACTCAACTGTCAAAAATATGTGTTTGCAGGACCGCTGCAAATCAATACAAATGGTACAAATAGCAATACAAATTGATCCAACCCAAAGACAAATTTTAAAGGAAGTAAAATAAGTAATGCTTTTGGGATTACATTATTTTTTTTTCAAAACCTGAAAAGCATTTTTTTTTTATATTTCTTAAGGTAAAAAATTTTTTTTAAATTTTTTTTTTTTGTTTATCAAAAAATAGGGAAAAAAAAGCTGAACCATGAAAAAAAAGGGGTTGTAGGGAATTTTAAAAAAGTTTTTTTTTAACCCAAAACAGCATTGCCCTTTCTTTTTTTTATCTTGGGGGGTTTGATTTTAAAATAAAATTTGTCATAAACGACAACCATCAAAAACGGGCATCTTTTTTTTTTAAAAAATGCCAATTTTACTGCTAGTTTTTTTTGGGTTAAAATTTCATAACTAAGTAACTCCAAAAGTAAAGAAACAGTCATATCTCTTTTGAAAAAGCTTCTTAAGATTAATAATAAGAAGGGTTTCAACATTAAAACAGGATGACCCAAATTACGATAACGACTTAAAAAAAAAATAAAAACACATTTTTCTCTGGGAAAAAAAACAATTGTTTTTTTTCTTTATTTGCTGGCCAAACAACCTTTCGCGTTTGACATTCTTGTGATCATTCCGGGCCATTAAATTTTTTTCCGTCTTTTTTAAGAACTTCATTTAAATTTTTCCCTTAAAATTTTTAAAACGGTTGTCTCTTGGACATTTTCTTTATATATTAATGCTGTAATATGTTTATCCCCTTTTGGTAAAATTAATGCATGATAAATTATCAACACAAACATGGCATATCACGGTCAAAAAAATTAGTGATGCATGGATGCGTGATAAAATTAAACAGGGCCCTTGGCTGACTGCAATCAAATGCATTTTTACAGGTGATTTGGAGAATATTACACACGCGTGTGTATTTCAGTGCATTAAAAAAAAGGGTCCACGTAGGATTATAAATATTTCGGAAAAATCAAAAATGTTGCACATCAACAGGCAGTCACAAGCGCAGGGGAAAACCCATTATGAAACCCATTATGAAGTTGAATTTAGTAAACGGTGCAGACAAAATCATTAATCATTTTGCAAGAAACCCCCCTGTTCTAAAAACCTTAAATTTTATATTAATTAAAATATATAGGTGTTTTTGATTTATTTTTGTTTTGAAATGAAAACCCCTGTAACCAGCACAAATGGAAGAAATCACCCCTGTTGGGGGTTTGGGATGGTCAGTCGGTTGGTTGATCAGTCGGTGATCAAGGTATTTAAGCAAAATCTTGTCCGGTACTTTCAGCTATTTTCACCTGATACTTGGCATAAATATTTATCAAAACAGGGCTACAGATAAGGTTTGAGGTCAATTGGTATTTACTCATCAATTTTTCAAGGAATTGGGTATTCACAATTTTAATTGAGTAATGAAAATAGGTTACTCCATCAAAATTAAGTCAATTGCTTTTTTTTTCATCAACTTAATTTTGGAATTGAAATAACAGTACATGTTCTTACTGGTAAAATGCGCCTGCTGTTCTTGTATGGAAAAATGTCAATTTAACAATTATCATATGCAGGATTTATCATTAGCTCCTCAACAATAAAAAAAAAAAATTCAATCATATTTGATCTTCCTGATCCAAAGATTTAGCTCTTTAACTATTGAATTAAACAAATTATTTACTGGTTAACAATGGAATTGGATGCTATCGACTTTGGCCAAATTACCATAAATCGTTTGAAGTCTATTTTGCGATTTGCAAGTAACCAGTCAAACATAACGAGTATTTGTAAACATCACTCTGATTTAAAATGTTGCGTACCAGTACGCTTTAATATTTTGGATATTTGAGTAATCTAATTTTTAAATGCTTTTTGATATGCTAAATTTTAAAAGAATTGGTTTTTATCTATTTTATTTGCATAATTACCAAATACGCACCTTATCTGTACCCTGACAGAAGCACTAAATGTCAAGACGCAAATTTCACTTCATTCCCAAAGGATTACGATGTTATTGCCCCTGAATCAACTTGAAATGTCTTGTCGAGTGAATTCCTCTTTCAATTTCAGTCTGATTCATCTAATACTTTGCAAAAAATGTTCTTCATTAGCAGTAGATGTACAAGACGCAAATTTCACTTCGTCCCACGAGGGTTACGCAGTTATTGCCCCTGATTTGACTTTAATATCTTGTGACGCGAACTACATTTCTTAACTGACTCAGTTCAAATGTTGTGTGGGGAATTGATAATCAGGTGGATAGGTCGTGTCATAAATTTCACTTGAGTTGTCTTAAGGACGCAGAATTTATTGCCCTGGTTTCATTTTTGCATTATCTCCTTTGGTTAATATTGTTTTTTTTTTGTCCGGAACATTGCTCAAATATTATACAATATATTGACTTGAAATTTAAAATGTAACCAGAATCTGATGGCAACTAGGAAAAGTGCAGTGTCCAAGAACTGTAACTCTACCTGGTACCATTTTTTTAATTATCTCCCTTTGTTAAATAGCTTTTCCTTTCTTGTCCCGACATGAACTTAAATATTATACATGGTATTTACTTTAAACTTAAAATGTAAACAGATGGCACTAGGAGAAGTGCAATGTCTAAGATCTGTGACTTAGTAACACTTTAACCCCTTTCCCTCATAGAGGAAACCATGAAAAGACCTATGCGAACAACATAAAACCAATCAGCCTGTGAGTAACTCGCAGGCTGATCAGGTTTTATGCTGTCCGCTGCTCCTCAGTGGTCTGGGAAATGAGGACTTTATAATTAAATTTGGTAAGGTTTAACTGTGGTTTTTCTGCAGATCAGGCTTTATGTGGTACCTACTGAGTGCGTCAAAATGAGTCTATATGAGGGAAAGGGTTAATACTGCTGTGCCAAATAACCATAACTGATTCTCTATCCACTTTAAAAAATGACTTTACTTACTTATTGATTGCTAACATATATAATATACTAGAGTCTGGCTTCTCCTGTATCAAAGCATTTTGCGGGGGTATTAATGACCCACAGTGCAGACATAGGTGCCGATATCAGTGCTATATTGGCCCGATAACTTCTGCTGACTGGTATATTGTGCATTTACATAATTTTAAACATATTGTGTAGTTAAAGGCAACTATGAACTAACCTATACTACTAACAGGTACTTTTCTATGTTGAAGCGGAGACAAAAGTTGGCAGTTTTATCTTGGTTTTGATGCCTTTAGTGATGTTCTGGTCACATGATATTGCTACACTGTAAGTTTAGCATTTTTGGAAAATAGAAAATACCCTACTTTCACTTTTACATAATTTTAAACATTTTCGGAAAATGTAAAAATGTAAAATACAGTGAAAATTGTATGGCAAATATTTCAGACCATGTCTTTTGAATGCAATGATTTTCAAATTCATAGCACATCATATGACATCATAGACACTAGATTCGACGTTAGTTAAAACATTTGTACGCGCTTTTGAATTGATTTTCTAGTAAATTCACAGAAGGTATAAGTTGCATGATAAGGATTTTGTTGTGCATCCTTACTTTCGTTTTCAAAATATTGAAAAGACAGAGGTTCTGTGGTGAAACCATGTTTAAAAAAATATGACCTCGAAATTAAATTTAGTACAATCTGACTAAAGTACACGATCTTCCTACGATCTTATGTAGCATAACGTATATATAGGAGATGACTTAAGTCAGATTGAGTACTCCATATGAGATACAATAAATTCAGTGTGATCCCAATGGTCCAGAACTACAAAAAAATTATGGCATATATTAAATATGCTGAATTTTCATATGCAATTATATTCACATCCATATGACATCAGAATAGACGTCAGATCAAAAAGTTTGTAAGCGATCTGAAACATAATAATTGATGAATTTTTCAAAATTTTAAAAAATGTATAGGTTACACTCTAGATACCTAAATTTTCTGCGTATTCTGTATTAATAATTTTAGTTTGATTAGTTTTAAATGGTTTGCAGAAAGTCCTATCGTTTGCCGTGCAAACGAAATCTAGTTATTATTATTATTATTCCTCATTTTCCAACCAAATCCAAGAGTTAATTTCAGTATGTTGCCAGTGTCTGAGCAACATGAAAATAAATTGCCTGACAAAAAAGTTCAAATTTTTAAAAACGTCAGCATCAAAAGTTTGTTTGCGCTCTGGAGCCTTTATTTTTTGTCGTTTTATCTTGATATTTTCACAGAAGAAGTATGTTATGATATAGATGTGCACCTTGTCTTTTAAATTTTCAAATTTCAAAAAATTTAAGAATTTATGGCGAAACCGAGTTTCGAACTTTGGTCCTAAAACTATTATTTAATGTTACAAAGGCTACTGATGAGTTAGAAGCATGAAAATTGGACAGCTAATCGGCCCAGAGGTCTACTTTCTTTTTTCTGAAAGATTACCTTTTAAGTTACGTGGTTATGACGTCATTTAAAGGGCAAAATCCTATTTTTTCAAAGATTTCTCTCGCTCTGGCATCATACATTTCGAGTCAATTTTAATGAAATTGAAATTGCAGCGATAAAAAAGTATCTTTTTATACATTCTATCATTTTCAATTTTCATTGGCGTCATATGACGTCATATTTGACGTCAGCTTCAAAAGTTTGTTCGCGCTCTAGAGCCTTCAATTCTGGTCCGATTATCTTGATATTTTTACAGAAGATGTATTTTAGGATGTAGATGTGCACCTTGGCATTTAAATTTCCAAATTCGAAAAGATTAAGATTTCATGGCAATACCGAGTTTCGAACTTTGGTCCAAAAACTAAATTTAAATGTTACAAAGCCCCCTGATGCGTTAGAAGCATGAAAATTGGACAGCATATCGGCATAGAGGTTTACATTCTATTTTCTGCATCACGTGGTAATGAAGTCATCCAAAAGATAAAAAGCATTTTTTTTAAAGATTTCTCTCGCTCTAGTATCATAAATTTTGAGTCAGTCTTAATTAAATCTTCAGAATTGATAGAGTAAAGATTGAAGTGATGCATACTGCAAAAAAAATTTTTGTCACATGGTTATAATGACGCCATGCATACTAAAGCAAGAATTATTTTAAAAAATCATATAAAATCGCCAATAAGACCAATGAATTTATAATTTTCAAAAATGTCGAAAGTTAGTACGTTCATAAGGTCTTGAAAATTTCAAGTAATTACGTCATCAAACATGTCGGATATTCATGTTTGATGGAATGCCTACTTTAAAACAAACCTGTTCGCATTCTCGAAGATATTTTTTTCTGGATTAATAGGACGTTAGCTGAAGGAATTTATGTTGTGTCACTTGTTTATGACAACATTGATTTGTAAGCAACATATTTTAAAAAGATCAAAAGATTGGATATATTAAGTTTAGATAAGTAAAACTGCCGTACCTTAACATGCGCAAAAAGTCCAGAAAATTTCAAATGATTACGTTATCAAACATGACTTATTCATGTTTTTCGTAAAAGGGCTAATTCATGTAAATCTAATAATTTGAAGAAAGAAATGAAAGTGGTCATTGGTTTAATTGAGCAAGATCCCATTGTTCTTTTGCAGGAATGAGTGCCTGCGTTGAGTAGTGAATTGTGATACGTTTTACGATGAATTCGTATAATTATACTAGAACCAGAAAACCTATACAGATATCTTATTGTATCTGTTATCACGGCTTTCCGCAAACCTGAAGAAAATTCTATCTATCTACCGATTTTTTGTGTTTTCTAAAGTGTAACTAGAACTATCACTAAATGTGATTAATACCCCCGCAACACTGCTTTAGAAATGATGAAGTTATTAGGATTAAGAAGAAGAGTATGAAAAAGACATTTTTACATTAGTTTTTTTTCCAGATTTTTGGCCGGGTTACACAGATGCAAACCCAGGTTATAGAATGGTGAATGTCACAGCCTCTTTATATTTGGTATACAGCATTAACACGTGGTCCCATATCGTGGGATTCGATTTCAGGTCTGTCACTCATCCACTTCCTGTTTACCGACTTAGTTATATTTTCAACATAATGGTCAATGGTAGGAAATTTTCGTAACAGTTTTCTCAGCAACTACTTATCACAGTCTCTTGATATTTGGTACACAGCCAAAAATGTGGTCCCATATCAGTGGAATTGATTTCAGGTTTGTCGCTCATCTACTTCCTGTTTACCGACTTAGTTAAATTTTCGACATAATGGTCAATGGTAGGACATTTTCGTAACAGTTTTCTCAGCAACTACTTATCACAGTCTCTTGATATTTGGTATACAGCATTAACACGTGATCGGTTGGTCGGTCGGTCGGTCAAGCGGTTCGTTGCATTTTCCTTGTCCGGAGTAACAAAGGGCAATAACTCTATAATTACAATAGATAGAGTTATGGTTCTTGTGCACTGCACTTCCTCTTATTGTGGTTGAAAATTGTATGAAATTGTTTTGAATTCCAACCAGTTCTTTTCAAGTTATGCTATGGACAAGGAAAAGTAACAAAGGGAAATAACTCTGTAATTACAATAGATAGAGTTATGGTTCTTGTGCACTGCACTTCCTCATATTGTGGTTGACCATTGTATGAAATTGTTTTGAAATCCAACCAGTAGTTTACAAGTTATACTCTGGACAAGGAAGAAGATAGATAGATAGATAGATAGATTTTATTCAACATAATACTGTACAGTTACATGGCATATATACATAACATACAATAACAATGAACAATGTATGCAATAATATTGCCACATCAACAAACAATACATGTTAAGGATAACACAGAAAAGAGTTACCGAAAGCTCTTATTTCCACTGTGGTCCTTTAATATAATGTTATTTGACATAGATAATATCATCGTAGTTATATATCACAAACTGATTATTGATTAAAGGAAAAGTAACAAAGGGCAATAACTCTGTAATTCCTATAGATAGAGTCATGGTTCTTGTGCACTGCACTTCCTCTCCATGTGCTTGATCATTGCATGAAGTTGTATTGAATTCCAACTTGTGGTTTTCAAGTTATGCTCCGGACAAGGAAAATGCAACAGACCGCTGGACCGACCGACCGACTGACCACCGGGTGACTCCTATATACCCCCCCAAACTTCGTTTCGGGGGTATAAAAATAAGGAAATATATAAAGCAAATGAATTGCTGAAAGTTTCAAGACGTTTATAACCTTAATTACATAGAAATAAGAAATTATTTTCATTATTTTGCTTACAACTCTGCCTTTGTTTCCATCTATTTTTGAAAATGTAAAACTAGATCAGTTTAAAGGTTGAAAGTCATGGATTTCAAATTATTTCCTTTTTTTTTTTACAATTTCAACTATGTGGATCAAATTGCAATGATTATTTGTTAAGTCATATGCTTACGAAGAAATAGATATTAAAAAAATAATAAAAAAAAACCCCATTTAAAATCGATTGAATAATGTAAGAAAATTTTTTGAGGATAGTATTATCTTAACATTTTCCTGTTGTTTTTATTGCATGATAGTAAACGGTTGCTTAATCAAATAAGATCCATATTTATGCTTTCTTAATATCTTCTTAAGACAATAAAAATGAAAATAAAAAAAATATTTAAAGCTTATTTTTGAACATAAGTATATATTTATGATGATTTACGTATTAAATTTAACATTATTATGCATCATTATTACATTTCTTTGTATTAACTTATATATTCAATATCTTTGAAATAAGCAAACGGAAAGCCGCTTTGTTTGTATCTTAAACAAACGACTTCTAGTTGTTGCTTTTTTTTTGATGTGTGGAATAGAAATATTTGATCATCTAGCTACCCTCAACTTTTTATCTTGGAGGAAAAAAAAAAAAAACTATATGGCTAGTAGATGTTTAATTAACTAAGAATAGTTGAAAAGAGATCAGTTGACAGTGACCAAAACCTTTTTTTTCTTGTTAAATGATGATAGTCAAATTAAATAATTGAATCATTGCATTATGTTCATATTTTTATTTTTTGATCAATTCGATGGCCAAATGAATTTTAATTTTCAGGACAGAATGGCCTATAATATTTGTATGGTGTCTAGACTACAGTCTTTTTCCCCTGTTTTTGTGACAGTCATTGTTGTGATTAAACATGTTGCTCTGCTTTTTAATTAAAATATTAGTTTGTCATTCAAAGTCTTTTTTTTTTTTTAATCAATTTTCAATTGTATCATGGTTTGAGTTTGTTGTTTATATTATGCATTTTAGACTCACTTTAAAAAAGCAAGTTGTAGTCGTTACATAAAATGTCGCATGTGATTTTGAAAATGTCACATTACTTTTGAAATTGTCACATTGATTTGCCTCAGAAAGGGTCATTGTCCCATTGATAAAAATTCTTTCCCGATCACTGTAGGATATGTAAAATCAAGTAACCCCTGGGGCGGGGCCAATTTTGACCCAAGGGACATGATTTAAACAAACTTGGTAGATGTGCATTAGGCTGTGTTATACACTAAATATCTTAACTCCAGGCCATGTGGTTTCTGACAAGAAGATTATTCTAGTTTTTTTCTTTATAAGTCTATGTAAAATCAAGTGATCCCTGGGGCGGAGCCAATTTGGACCCAAGGGCCATTATGTGAACAGACTTGGTAGATGTCCATAAGACAATGCCACACACCAAATATCTAAGCTCTAGGCCTTGTGGTTTTGGGAAGAAGATTTTTCAAGATTTCACTTTAAAAACCTATTTTTAGCTCCTGTGACCCAGATACACAAATGACCGGAACCATTTGAAACTTTGGTAGTTTCATGAAAGGAACATCACAGGCAATTTTTATCAAATTTAATGGCCCAGTTGTTTAGGAGGAGATGTTGTTTAAATAAATTTGTTGACGCCGGACGCACAACTGATATCTAGTACTTTATAAATGTACCACATATGTTCGCGAAAATTGTTAATTAACACAAAATCAACAGGAAAATATGTGATGAGGGAGCTAAAAAGCCATACTGAATCTTTCAAGGGCCATATATTTGTCAAAATACATAATAGTGTCTGCTCTTTTCTACTCATTGCATTTATGTTGCTGAACAAGTATACAAAGTATCAAAGCAATAATATGTCTTTTAAATATTTATGGGTGTATTTTTATATGATCACAAAAGGAAACAAGAGGGCCAAGATGGCCCTGTGTCGCTCACCTGAGTAAGATTGCTGTGTTAGGCATGATGACAAAAAATGTGGCATCTAAAGTGTTTTTCTAACATTTTACTAAGTGACCAACATTTTGATCCTACCTGAATTTGCACTCAACTGAGAATTCATACGGTCATCATTCTTATCAAGTTTAATGAAGACTGGGACAAAAATGTAGGCCCTAGAGTGTTCACAAGATTTTTTTTTTTTTAATTTACCCTGGTGACCTACTTTTTGACCCCATGTGGCCCAGTTTTGAATTCATACAAGATTTGATGTAAACAAACATTCTGACCAAGTTACATTAAGGTTAGGCTAAAACTGTGGCCTCTAGAGTGTTCAGAAGGTTTTTCTAAGATTTGACCTGGTGACCTAGTTTTTGACCCAGCATGACCAAATTTCAAATTTATTCAACATAGTATAAAGACAAACATCCTGATAAAGTTTCATGAAGACTGGGCCAAAAATGTGGCCTTAAGCATGTTCATAAAGTTTTTCTAAGATTTGATCTGGTGACCTAGTTTTTGACCCTACGTGACTCAATTTCGAACTCATCCAAGATATAGACAAACAACCTGACCAAATTTTATGAAGATTAGCCAAAAACTGTGGCTTCTAGAGTGTTCACAAGGTCTTTCTAAGATTTGACCTGGTGACCTAGTTTTTTACGTCTCAAAAAAACCCCAAATTTTAAAAAAACTCCATGTGACCCAATTTTGAGATATCATGTAGACAAAATCCTTACCAAATTTCATGAAGACAGGGAAAAAACTGTGGCCTCTAGAGTGTTCACAAGCAATTGTTGACGACTGACATCGAAACAAGTGCTCAGGTGAGCTAAAATTTAAATCCATGCTAGAGTTATGGGTCTTGGTCAATGAGATACAATTATGACCCTGAAAGACATGAGTGAAGTTTCAAGTGAATACATTTGGTTGTTGTGGAGATTTAATTTGCGCTCTAAATTTAATAAAAAGGGGAAAAATTCAGTAAAAATCCATGCTAGAGTTATTGGTCTTGGTCAGTGAGCTACAATTATGATCCCAAATACATTTGTTAAGTTTCAAGTGAATACCTTAAGTGGTTGTGGAGATATAAGAAGATAGAAAAATTTGCATGCAAAACCTTAACCATGAGTGTTACGCCAATGCAGACACTGACACCGACACCAGGGTGAGTAGAATTGCTCTTACTATTCTTCTAATAGTCAAGCTAAAAGATGAGCCTGTTTTTTACCTTTGACCTCAAGATATGACCTTGACCTTTGAACTATGATTCTGGTTATTGTGCCCGACACATCATCTCATTTAGCTTGACATTTGTGTCAAATTATTTGAGAATACCTCCATGGCAAAGTAACAAGCAAAAATGAACCTGTTTCTGACTTCTAAGTATAAGATCTGTGCCTAGTTATTTTTAAATCTCCCCCATTAATGACAAAGTAATGGTCCAGACAAGCTGTTGTTTTAGCCCATTCTTTTACATTTGACATTGACCTTTGAGCTAAACACATTGTTCTTGTTTGCGACACAGCGTCTCATCATGGTGAACATTTGTGCCAAGATTATGCCTTTAAGGGGCCATGGCCCCTTATTCTATTGTTACGGAATGAAGTTTGTTGTTCTCCTTAGATGGCCCCTTACTCCAATCTAGCTGTGTGGGTGGATGGATGGAATGACAGATAGACGGACGCAAACCTATAGTCCACAACCAGTTTCACTAACAAAATCAACAAAATATGCCATATAAACATAGAAGGCTTCAGGGCGTATTTCATAATAGCAGTTTTTTCCTATATATACAAAGAAGGAAAATCAAAACGAGCATTGGCATGATTATAGAGAATCACATTAGAAACGAACAAGTATTATGAAAGTATTGCTTAGGCAATACTAAGTCCCCTACCGGCAAATGGAAAACTAAGACCCCCCAACACACACACAAACACAACCTGTTTATTCTAATTCCAAGGGCTGTAATTCCATCAAAAATCAATGGACCGGAACGAAACTCAAACTTGATCTGTAACTCATGGTGATAGACTCACACACCAAAAATTAGATGAATATCTGCAAGCGTTTAGAAAAAAAAGTCCGGAAAACATGTGTGTGACTGACGGATGACCAAGGGGAATTCCGTCAAAGATCTGTAAGTCATGGTGATAGACTCACACACCAAAAATTAGATGAATATCTGCAAGCGTTTAGAAAAAAAGTCCGGAAAACATGTGTGTGACTGACGGACTGATGGACCGACGGATGGAGTGCAAACCTATAGTCCCCTTTGGCAAAGCCGGTAGGGGACTAATTAATGGGATAAACAAGAGGGCCATGATGGCGCTATATTGCTCACCTGAGTACCACTGCTCTCAAGGCAACCTTAAATATTATGGACCATAACTCTCATATAAGGCATATTAATAATCCTTAGTTTATTAAAATTATGTATACATCTGATTAAGATTGCTTTATAAATGTGGATGCTAGAATGTAAACAAAGTTAAATATGACATTTTTATACTTCAAGGACCATAAATGGAGATAGTGGTCCAATACTAAGTCATGAAGCCTTGGCAAGATAATAGTCATTAATGTTAGCATCAGTTTACTTTCTAAATAATCCCTGGAAGCTGAATTTTCAAAGGATCAGCTTTGCTCTTGTTTGAGCAGTTTAAATTGGTAGATGGTAATGATGACTGTGACCATTTCTGTTAAATGAAATTAAGTTCTTAGTAACATATTTAAACTAGAACTGTGTCCAAAGGACACGGATGCCCCCACTGTGCAGATGTGCTCGTAAACAAGAGCAGCTTCATTTAATGTCTACAAAATTCTGTTCTTATTATAGCGTTTCAGTTGAAATTTCCTCAATTATGTATTAATGATAAAAAAGTTACCTAACTCTTGAGGCATCATATTTGGTTTCTTTACAGATGGAATACAATATTAGTGTCTGAATAAAACAAAACTTTGAAACACATGTCTGGTCTCCTAAAACTGCAGGATCAGAGAAATATGTTGGGTATACAGTTACTTTTGGCTGTGGCAACTCATCTTTTACATAGACAAGATCAATAATAGATCCACTTAAGTGTGTTGGTAATGTCACACTTGTTAAATTAAAAATTTAAAATTTATATGTTCAATTATTTATATGGTATATAGTGAACAAATCAACAAAGGGCCATAATTCTGTTAAATTTGGTCGCCGCAAAAAATTACTTCCTTTACTTCCATCTACACATTAAGGTTATTCATCCCTGGAAGTTTAAGCAAAATCTGCCATCCGGTTGAAGAGGAGTTGCGTTCACAAAATTTCTATATGGTATATAGTGAAAAAATCAACAAAGGGCCATATTCTGTTAAATTTGGTCGCGCGAAAATTCCTTCCTTTACTTCCATCTACACATTAAGGTTGTTCATCCCTGGAAGTTTAAGCAAAATCTGCCATCCGGTTGAAGAGGAGTTGCGTTCACAAAATTTCTATATGGTATATAGTGAACAAATCAACAAAGGGCCATAATTCTGTTAAATTTGGTCGCCGCGAAAATTCCTTTCTTTACTACCATCTACACATTAAGGTTGTTCATCCCTGGAAGTTTAAGCAAAATCTGCCATCCGGTTGAAGAGGAGTTGCGTTCACAAAATTTCTATATGGTATATAGTGAACAAATCAACAAAGGGCCATAATTCTGTTAAATTTGGTCGCCGCGAAAATTCCTTTCTTTACTACCATCTACACATTAAGGTTGTTCATCCCTGGAAGTTTAAGCAAAATCTGCCATCCGGTTTAAGAGGAGTTGCGTTCACAAGATTTCGGGACGTACGGACGGACTGACGGACTGATGGACTGATGGACTGACGGACTGACTGACGGACGGACGGACGGACGGACGGACAAGTGCAACGCTATATGCACCCCACTTTGTGGGGGCATAAAAAGAAGATTCATAAAAAAAACAAAAAAAAACTTTGTAATATGCATTTGGTTGCAATGGCAACCAAAGTTCTACATGGATCAAGATTATTTATGTAGAGAGTTACCCAAGGAACACCTGTGCCAAAATATTCTAACCTGGGCTGACCTTAAAAAAAAGGTGTCTGAATTTTTTATTTTTTTTTGGCTAGATCAATCGTATTTCTATCCTACACATGAATTCATAATATATAGCAGTTGCAAAAAAAGAACTCTTACACAACAGGCAATGTCCAGGTGTATAGCTGCTATAAATCCAAACTCAAACAACGGTTTACACAAAACTCTTTTAAGTTTTGATAAGCGGCATCTCAAAGAAGCTGTTCCAGAGTTAAAAAAGAAACCACACTTCGTTTCTTCTTCTTTCTCACGCCAGCAACTGTATGGGCCAAATCTCGGAGACTGCGCAACATATCTTTACAAAACTTCATATGATTACAGTCCTCAATGTGTAGTGGTGCCTCCTAGATTTTTGTAAATGGGGGGTCCCTGGGGGTCAGGCCCCACCTCCTCAAAGATGGCTTTTTGCATTAAAAAAAATGTATTTTGTTTAAATATTTCAAAATTTCAACCTTGAATCATATCTTTTTTTGTTCCTCATAATGAGAAGAATTGCAAAGTACTACTTTGGTGTCCCATGAGGTCACCAAGGGGTCAGGCCCCACCCCCTGAATTTTACTTATTACCTTATTTCTCAAAAAATGTTCAGATCCCCACCCCTAAACCATATATATTCCTCATGATGAGATGGATTAAATGGTACTTCTTTTATGTTCACATGGGTCACCAAGGGGTTGGGGCCCCACCCCCTCAATTTTACTTAAAACATTATATCTGAAAAACTGTTCAGATCCCCACCCATAAATCATATATATTCTTGTTCCTTATGATGAGACAGATGAATGGTACTTCTTTCGGTGTGTGTGTGTGTGTGTGTGTGTGTGTGTCACGGGATCTCACCCATAAACTATATATATTCACGTTCCTCATGATCAGATGAATTAAATGGTACATCTTTGATGTTCACATTGGTCACAAGGGGGTCAGGCCCCACTCCATTTCTCAACAAGTAACTGGTGTTGTATGCAACACATGAAGTCCCCTACCGGCTCCACCTTGACTCAATATGGTAATCAATAATACATTTATGAATTGACCATTTAAGCAAGACTTACATGTAGAGTTGTTGTCTCTGCTGTGCCCACTATACAATTCATGCAAGCAAGACAGATGCAAGAAATAGAATTAATAATAGTTACCTTGCCTGATCCAAAATGTTTTTCTTTAGTCTTTAGTCTTGTTGATGAGAAATGAGAACTTTCACTCTGCATTACCACCCTGACTATATACATGCCTTATAAAATTTATTATTAATTTATCGCGGTCGCGGGATCCCATTTTTTGCCATATTTTCACTTTTTCCGTTACCATAGCAACCACAATTTTAGTCGAAGAACAAAAATAAAATGATGTGCATAATCTACATATTGCCATCTAGTCATATACCAAGTTTCATCAAGTTAGCTTGCTTAGTTATAAAGTTATCGTGGGATCCCATTTTTGCCATATTTTCACTATTTCCATTAACATAGCAACCACAATTTTAGTTGAAGAACAAAAATAAAACAACGTGCATAATCGACACATTGCCATCTAGTCATATACCAAGTTTCATCAAGTTAGCTTGCTTAGTTATCGCGGGATCCCATTTTTGCCATATTTTCACTATTTCCGTTACTTTAGCAACCACAATTTTAGTCGAAGAACAAAAATAAAACTAGAATCGCTATCGCGATATCATCGGTTTTCGCAAAAGCAATTCCATTCAGTTCACAAGTAGCATGATTCGAAAAACATTTCTTCGTTCAATGGCTTGTTTATTATGTTAACAGCGATCTTTCAAACATTTTTGTCGCAATGTTTAAGCAGACGTTTTACCCAAAAGAATATTTTTTAGTATTACCTTTCAGTTATGTAGTCGCGATATCATCGGTTTTCATGAAAGCAATTCCATTCAGTTCACGAGTCGCATGATTCGAAAAACATCTCTTCGTTCAATGGCTTGTTGATACTGTTAACAGCGATCTTTCAAACATTTTTGTCGCAATGTTTAAGCAGACTTTTTACCCAAAAGAGTATTGTTGAGTATTACTTCTCAATTATGTAGTCGCAATATCATCAGTTTTCACGAAAGCAATTCCATTCAGTTCACGAGTCGCATGATTCGAAAAACATATTTCTTCGTTTAATGGCTTGTTGAATACTGTTAACATTGATCTTTCAAAATTTTTTGTCGTATAATTAGACTTTTTACCAAGAAGAATACTTTTGAGTTTTACCTGCCTGTTATATAGTCGTAAATTTGAAAACTTTTTTTACGGACTTCGGGTACTGCAATGTTATATTAGTGTGTTGCTTTATGATGGTGACAAACAACAATTGTATTCGATTAACAACAATTGCAAATGACAAACAACAATATGAAATGACACCGACAATGCAATATGCCACTCAACACTATTACGAACAAATGTTGCATTGAATTAATATCATTTTCATGAAATATCGCATTAACGTTTTAGTGTTGTTTCAAGTTGATGTCACCAAGGACCAGAATGCAAAAAAAAAAAGTATAAAAATAAGACTTCAATTATTTTAGTTATAAATAGTGATTTCAAGCCAAGCGCCCCCTAGCGGCAAAATAAGAAACAAAATTGAGTAAATATTTTCTATTAGGTACCTAACAATGTAGCAAATGGTTCAATCAAGTCTACAAGTCGCACTAGTCGAACATTCTATTTCTTATATATCATAATTTGAAGCATAAAAACTGTTTTACAATGATTCCAAAAAAGGATCAAACTTTGGACTGCCGTAATATAACCAAAACTAAACATCACTGGAAAGAGCTCTTCAAGACCTAAAACCTTTGTACATATACTTTCAATGAAATATTATTAGTTTTGGAGCTATTTGAGGCCGAATATAAACACAATAATCGTAATATGACCTTGACCATTTGATTTATTTTTTAAATTATTAATTGTGAGTCCCTTTCCGACATAACAATACATAACTTGTGAAAATATCATGAGGAATGACCAAAAAATAAAGTCAGGAGCGACAAAAAACATGGTTTTGAAACTTTAACTTTTGATTTTTCCTAAAATTTAGTGAAGTTTGACCGTTTCTAGGGGGCAAACCATGCATTTCTTAAATTCGCCACCCCATATATTTTGTGCGTATATGTCTTGCAAATCATTTGCAGCAAACAGAATTCTTCTATCTGATCTCTAACAAAAATGGATAGGTTTTTCGTAGACCTACCCTCATTTGCACAGTTTTTTGCGAGGTTCGAACATTCAACCTTCTGTAGCTCAAAACTTTCAGCGACACGTGCCCTCGAAACCTATCATATTTTATGAGGCTATAAACAAGGAACACAATGCAAAAAAACGCATTTGAATTGGACCTCAAATAACTGAGTTATTAGCCATTTTTCATAGCTATATTTTTCATTTTGTCCAATTACATCTATGAGAGAGAGAAAGAGAGAGAGAGAAAGAGGTAAGGAGGAGAGAGCAGAAACTTATAGCGATTTATTAAGTTTTAAAAATGATATAAGTGATAAGCTTTGTAATTTGTCTATCCAACAATTTATTTATTCTCTTCAATAATATGTGTACTGCATTGGTGGCTAAGACAAGTCAGTCTACTTTTAAACATAGCTAACAATCTCCAACGGCTGACCTACATAATTGATCAGCTGTACCTATTCTACTTGAGATAAGACAATCCGTCTCTCTCGCTTGGAAAGTGAAGCTTTTTTACGACACCAATAACTTTGACATGTCATAATATACATTTCACAACCGATTTTATAAGATTTTTTTACACAAAAAACTTTAACTAAATTCAAACTTTGAAAACAAATTTACAATTATTCCAAAGACGATAAACTTTGAACTGTCATAAAATGACCAAATCAAGTCAGATCTTCAAAAACTAAACATCATTTGAAAGGTCTCTTCAAGACCTAAATCTTTTCTCCACATGTTAACAATGAAATATTTTTAGTTTTAGAGCTATTTGGGGCCGTTTAAAAATACAATAATCATGATATGACCTTGACCTTTGCAATATTTTTTAAAGTTTTTTTTTCCGGAAACTTTAGAACATACAACTACATAAAGTGTGAAAATTTCATGGAGAAGGAACAAAAAATAAAGTCGGAAGCAACAAAAATATGTTTAAGAAATGTTAATTTGTCCCAAAATTTAGTGAAGTTTGACCGTTTCTAGAAGACAAACCATGCATTTTTCAAAATCGCCAACCCATATATTTTGTGCGTATATGTCTTACAAATCATATGCAACAAACAGAACTCTTCTATGTCATCTCTGAAAAAACTCGATAGGTTTTTCGTAGACCTACCCTCATTTTCACCATTTTTTGTGAGGTTTGAACTTTCAACCTTCCGTAGCTCAAAAGTTTTATATACGCAAATTATTGAAATCTATCATATTTTATTAGGCTATCATCAAGGAACATAATGCAAAAAACCGCATTTGAATCGGACCTAAAATAACAGAGTTATTCCACTTTTATGATTTTTACAAAGCGCCCCGCGGAAAAACAAAGACAAAAATTTTCTCAACGTTAGGATTAAGTTCAAATAAGTAGGAAAGACTTGTAGAAATTGCATAATTGTGGCTTTTTCCTATCATGGTGATATGCCGTTTACAAAAAGGGTCAGAAAAATAATAAAAAAAATAGAATCGCAATTGCGATATCATCGGTTTTCGCAAAAGCAATTCCATTCAGTTCACGAGTCGCATGATTCGAAAAATATTTCTTCGTTCAATGGCTTGTTTATAATGTTAACAGCGATCTTTCAAACACTTTTGTCACAATGTTTAAGAAGACTTTTTACCCAAAAGAAGATTTTTTAGTATTACCTGTCAGTTATGTAGTCGCGATATCATCGGTTTTCATGAAAGCAATTCCATTCAGTTCACGAGTCGCATGATTCGAAAAACATTTCTTTGTTCAATTGCTTGTTGATACTGTTAACAGTGATCTTTCAAACGTTTCTGTTGCAATGTTTAAGCAGACTTTTTACCCAAGAGAGTATTGTTGAATATTACCTGTCAGTTATGAAATCGCGATATCATCAGTTTTCATGAAAGCAATTCCATTCAGTTCATGAGTCGCATGATTCGAAAAAATATTTCTTCGTTCAATGGCTTGTTGAATACTGTAAACAGTGATCTTTCAAACATTTTTGTCGCAATGTATAATCAGACTTTTTACCAAGAAAAATACTTTTGAGTATTACCTGTCTGTTATGTAGTCGTAAACTTGAAAACTTTTTTTACGGACTTCGGGTACTGCAATGTTATATGTGTGTTTTGCTTTATGATGGAGACAAATGACAATTGTATTCGATAAACAACAATTGCAAACGACAAACAACAGTATAAAATGACACACGACAATGCAATATGCCACTCAACACTATAACGAACAACTGTTGCATTGAATTATTATCATTTTCATGAAATATCGCATGATCTTTTTTGTGTCATTTCAAATTGATGTCACCGAAGAACAGAATGCAAAAAAAATCGCATAAAAATCAGACTTCATTTTTTTTAAATTATTAATTGTGATTTCAAGCTAATCGCCCCCAAGCGGCAAAATGAGAACCAAAACTGATTAAAATTTTACTATTAGGTACCTAGCAATGCAGCAAATGGTTCAATCAAGTATACAAGTCGCACTAGTCAAACATTCAAACTTATATATCACAATTTGAAGCATAAAAACTGATTTACAATTGTTCTAAAGAGGATCAATACTTGGACTGCCGTAAAATAACCAAATCAAGTCCGATCTTCAAAAACTTAACATCACTGGAAAGGGCTCTTTAAGAAATAAAACTTTTGTTATATACTTTCAATGAAATATTTTTTGTTTTGGAGCTATTTGGAGCCAAATAAAAACACAATAATCGTAATATGCCCTTGAACTTTGCAATTTCTTTTTACCTTTTTAATTGTGAGGTCCTTTCAGACATAACAATACATAACTTGTGAAAATATCATGAAGAATGAACAAAAAATAAAGTCAGGAGCTGCAAAAACATGTTTTAGAAATTTTGATTTTTCCTAAAATTTAGTGAAGTTTGACCATTTCTAGAGGACAAACCATGCATTTCTTAAATTCGCCACCCCATATATTTTGTGCGTTTATGTCTTGCAAATCATTTGCAGCAAACAGAATTCTTCTATCTGATCTCTAACAAAATGGATAGGTTTGCGTAGACCTACCCTCATCTGCACAGTTTTTTGCGAGGTTCGAACTTTCAACCTTCCGTTAGTAGTTCAAAAAGTTTAAGCCACTCATCCACTCATACCTAGAAACTATCATACTTTATTAGGCTATCAACAAGGAACACAATGCAACAAACCGCATATGGATCAGACTTCAACATTTTGAATTATAAGTAGAAAAGTGCTTTCATGCTATGCGCCCCCTAGCGGCAAAATAAGAAACAAAATTGATTAAAATTTTACCATTAGGTACCTAGCAATGCGGCAAATAGTTCAATTAAGTATACAAATCGCACTAGTCGAACATTCTATTTCTTATACATCACATTTTGAAGCATAAAAACTGATTTACAATTATTCCAAAAAAGGATCAAACTTTGGACTACCATAAATGACCAAATCAAGTCCGATCTTCAAAATCTAAACATCATTAGAAAGAACTTTTCTAAAACTAAATCTTTTGTTCATATATTGTTTAGGAATTGTTTTTTGATTTTGAGCTATTTAAAGCCAAATTGATATACAATTATCCTAATATGACATTGACCTTTACAATACATTTTTACTTTTTATATTATGTGACACTTAAGATCATAGTTTTACATTAAATGTGAAAATTTCATAGAAATTGAACTAAAAATAAAGTCAGGAGCTGCAAAAAATCTTAACAGTCATACTTTGAAAATGTTGATTTTTCGAAAATATTGGTTAAGTTTGACCGCGTACTGTGGACAAACCATGCATTTCCCGAATTCGCCACCCCATATATTTTGTGCGTATATGTCTTGCAAATCATATGCAACAAACAAAATTCTTTTATCTCAATTCCAATAAAAATGGACACTTTTTTTGTAGACCTACCCTCATTTTCAATGTTTTTTGCGAAGTTCGAACATTCAACCTTCCGTAGTCAAAAAGTTTTATATACGCAGATTTTTGAAACCTATCATATTTGATTAGGCTTTTGACAAGGAACACAATGCAAAAAACCACATTTGAATCGGACCTCAAATAACAGAGTTATTAGTATTTGTTGATTTTTTTCAAAGCGCCCCCTAGCGGCAAAAATAAGACAAAAATGAAAATTTTCTCAACGTTAGGATCAAGTCCAGATAAATATAAGGAACTGGTAAAAATTTCATAATTGTGGCTTTTTTCTATCATGGTGATATGCCGTTCACAAAAAAGGGTTAGAAAAATAATAATAACTAGAATCGCAATTAGAATTGCGATATCATCGGTTTTCGCAATTCAGTCTCATTCTTTTCAAACATTGCAATTCACGAATTGTATTACAAAAGCAAATGAATTTCTATGCGTGTGTTGATACTTAAGAGTACAAAATTGCTGCTTTTATGTAAAAAGGTGCATAATCTGTGATTTATTCAAAGATATAAGCTTTAATCGGACTTCGGTACAAAATTTGTTACAAAGTTTGAAGATGATTGCAAAAGAAATGTTTATCATATACCCACACAAGTCTGCAAAGTCTATGCAAGGTTCGAACATTCAACCTTCTATAGCCAGTAGAAAAAATCAGGTTTTTGAACCTTAGATTTATCAAATTTATCAGGCTTTCAACAAGAATATCAACTTTCTTACCTATTACAACAAGAGTGGTCAGAAGACAACATAGCTTACCGTAACAGCACTTTTTGTCTAAGATTTAAGTTTTTGAAAAGTAAGTCAAACTCCAAGGTCAAGGTCACAAGCCAAAAGTCATAGTTCCAAATGATAGATCTTGAATTGGGCTGTCTTCATGTAAAATATCTAAGCTCTATCTCTTAGAATATAAAAGATATAAGCCAGGTTAAAGGTTTGTTCACGGACGACAACGACGAAAATGGCGCCGGGGTTTGACATTAGCTCTCCGGACTTTCTTCCCAGATATCAAGCAAAGTTCCCCTTAGCGGAATATGATAAACAAAATTTATTTACATATTGCAATTTAGGTCTTAGAAATGCAGTAAATTAAGATGGCTGATATCTGCCATTTCTTATTTTCGTGTACTAGCCCTTAAAGGTGAAAGGGGAAATAACGCAATCATGTGTCTTTATGTCTTGGCCAAAAAAGGCGAAAGAAAGAAAACGTGCCATATTGTTGTTATTTCAACTTTGGACAAAGACACGAAATCACCTGAAATAATCTTTTGAGGTAACATACTGATTTAAGATTTTTTGATAAAGGATCAAACTTTGGACAGTTGTAATTTGATCTAATGAGGTCCGATCTTCAAAAACTAAACACCAATGGAAAGATCTCTTCACAAACTAAAACTTTTGTTCATATACTTTCTATAAAACATTTTTAGATTTGAAGCTATTTTGTGCCGATAAAAATAACAATAATCGGTATTATGACCTTGACCTTTGCATATTTTCATCGTTATTTACTATGAGTTTATTTGTATTATTTAAATGCATAAACAGTAAAAAAAATGATAAGAATGAACAAAAAAAGTCAGTGCTGCAAAAAAGAGGAAACATTCGGATTTACAATTGTTTGATAAAAGCATTAAACTTTGAACTGTGGTCATTTGATCAAATAAAGTCCGATCTTCAAAAACTAAATACCAATAGAAAGATCTCTTCACAAACTAAAACTTTTGTTCATATACTTTTTTAAAAAATTTTTAGATTTGGAGCTATTTTATGCCGATTAAAAATAACAATAATTGGTATATGACCTTGACTTTTGCATATTATGCTTGATTTTTTTCTGTAATTTTATTTGTTTTATAAAAATGCATAAACAGTGAAAAAATGATGAAGATTGAACAAAAAATAAAGTCAGGAGCAGCAAAAAAGAGGAAACATACGGATAAACAATTGTTTGATAAAAGGATCAACTTTTAGACTGTGGTCATTTGATCAAATGAAGTCCGATCTTCAAAAACTAAACACCAATGGAAAGATCTCTTCACAGACTAAAACTTTTGTTTATACACTTTCTATAAAATATTTTTAGATTTGTAGCTATTTTATGCCGATATAAATAATAATT
>CM037783.1:51751259-51801259 GCA_021229015.1 Solen grandis
ACTTTTCAATCGCTTTTTAGGTCTGTTAGATTAATGATCTTCGATAATTCGTTGAAATTTCTGAAGAGAATCGTATACCTACCAAACTGAAACCGGCAATGGAGGGCTGAATAGTTTCCTAATTTTTCATTGGTTAATAATATTATAACCTAAAACGACCGAATGTGTTTTTATTACCAACAATACGATTATCTGTACTTTCATATCTTTCTTAAAGAAAACCTTTATTTAATATACAATTGACACAATATATTCTCTTAGTCTTTTTATCATTTTATTTAATCGTAGATACTGATTTTAATATAAAACATATATCAAGTATGTAATTTAAAGTAAAAAGTGATTCAATCAAGGGCCAAATTTTAACCATTACCTAGTCATAATCTCTCAAACTAGTAATATTGCAAAATATTTTTTTTATGATTGGTCTATATGAATTATGTGGGTACGGACCACTAGACAATATTTCACATCAAATCTATAGATTAAGCTCTAGGTCTTTTCCTATGTAACTCTATGTGAAACAAGTGACCACTGGTGCGGGGTCATTTATCACCGTAAGGCTGTGATTTGAACAATCTTGGTAATGAACCATTAGATGATGCTACATACCAAATATCTAAGCTCTAGGCCTTGCAGTTTTGCAGAAGAAGATTTTCAAAGTTTGAGTTTTTAAAATCTATTTTTAGCTCCTGTGACCTACTTTTTCAACCAATCTGAATAATTTGTACAACTTTGATAGAGGGCATCATAAGGATGATTCCTGTGAAGTTTGGTCAAAATCCCTTCAGCGGTTCAGGAGGAGATGTTCTTTAAAGTAAATTGTTGACGACGGACGGACGCACGCACGCACGGACGACGGACGACGGACGACGGACAAAAGGTGATCACAATAGCTCACCTTGAGCACTTCGTGCTCAGGTGAGCTAAAAATGGGGTCCTCGTTCTACTTCTTGTGTTATCTGCCCTGAAAGTGAGTTCTTCTTCTTTTTTGTCTATATAGTTAAAAATGTTACTAAAGTAAACGCCTTTAATCGCTCGAAGACCTATGTCAAGTTTGCCTGTCTATGAAAGATATAATTAAGAACGAACTTTGAAGCATACCTGATGAGGACATTATCATCAACAATATTCCAACTCCCAAGAGTCCGACTAACCTGGCCTGGAAAAGTAAAGTAAACTGTGACAATTATAGCAGAATACATTAAATAGTATTGATTTACGCACAAAATGGGCGAAGACAAAATGCAATTATTCAAAAATACAGCGTATTTTAGTCTTATGAAAAGGAAAGAACAGAACAATTTTCTATTTTGACTTGTTCATAAGTATATGGTCATACATAAACAAACACCTATCTAAAATACAGAAGGATAACGTTACCACCTGTTTTCTAACCGGTTAACCTGGGAGTCCTTATGTTGCGTAAAGCATTAACTGGAAAATGTAATAAGAAAGTCAATTTGATACTGTTTTACTGATTTTTTTTATATCAAATGGACATTGCAGCTCATATATCATTTCTGGTGTGGGCCGAATTATTTCAATGAACGACATAATGTTATTTAGACTAACCAAATACATGGTACATGTCAGTTGCGTGAACTATTGCACTTTATGTATACTGCGTCACAGGCTTACGTCACACAAAGTAATTCATAGTAACTTTTCTTAATTGATATTTCCCCGCTTCCGCATCTGTGTAGAGTTACCGTTTATTGTGTGCCGTCTAAAAAAAGCTGGTATCGAGACTCCCGCGATTATTGATACTATATTACGTATATTAAACAACTCAACATAAAAAGGAAAGGAACAGAAAAAGAAAGAACACAATTAACTGACTCATTCATTCAAACTACCTGTATGTAGGTGCAAAAACGCCCTTAACTAACACACTTCATTTAATCTGTATAGGCGAAAAAACGCCCTTATCTCACACTCATTCAAACTATATAGGAGTAAATCGCCTTAAGCTCACACCCAATTATAGGCGAAAAAACGCCCTTATCTCACACTCATTCAACTATATAGGCGTAAATCGCCTTAAGCTCACACCCATTCATTCAAACTATATAGGCGTAAAACGTATATAGCTCACACCCATTCATTCAAACTATATAGGCGTAAAACGTATATATCTCACACCCATTCATTCAAACTATATAGGCGTAAAACGTATATATCTCACACCCATTCATTCAACTATATAGGCGTAAAACGTATATATCTCACACCCATTCATTCAAACTATATAGGCGTAAAACGTATATATCTCACACCCATTCATTCAAACTATATAGGCGTAAAACGTATATATCTCACACCCATTCATTCAAACTATATAGGCGTAAAACGTATATATCTCACACCCATTCATTCAAACTATATAGGCGTAAAACGCCTTTAGCTCACACCCATTCATTTAAACTATATAGGCGTAAAACGTATATATCTCACACCCATTCATTCAAACTATATAGGCGTAAAACGTATATATCTCACACCCATTCATTCAAACTATATAGGCGTAAAACGTATATATCTCACACCCATTCATTCAAACTATATAGGCGTAAAACGCCTTTAGCTCACACCCATTCATTCAAACTATATAGGCGTAAAACGTATATATCTCACACCCATTCATTCAAACTATATAGGCGTAAAACGTATATAGCTCACACCCATTCATTCAACTATATAGGCGTAAAACATATATATCTCACACCCATTCATTTAAACTATATAGGCGTAAAACGTATATATCTCACACCCATTCATTCAAACTATATAGGCGTAAAACGTATATAGCTCACACCCATTCATTCAAACTATATAGGCGTAAAACGTATATATCTCACACCCATTCATTCAACTATATAGGCGTAAAACATATATATCTCACACCCATTCATTTAAACTATATAGGCGTAAAACGTATATATCTCACACCCATTCATTCAAACTATATAGGCGTAAAACGTATATATCTCACACCCATTCATTCAAACTATATAGGCGTAAAACGTATATATCTCACACCCATTCATTCAAACTATATAGGCGTAAAACGTATATACTCACACCCATTCATTCAAACTATATAGGCGTAAAACGTATATATCTCACACCCATTCATTCAAACTATATAGGCGTAAAACGTATATATCTCACACCCATTCATTCAAACTATATAGGCGTAAAACGTATATATCTCACACCCATTCATTCAAACTATATAGGCGTAAAACGCCTTTAGCTCACACCCATTCATTCAAACTATATAGGAGTAAAACGCCTTTAGCTCACACCCATTCATTCAAACTATATAGGCGTAAAACGTATATATCTCACACCCATTCATTCAAACTATATAGGCGTAAAACGTATATAGCTCACACCCATTCATTCAAACTATATAGGCGTAAAACGTATATATCTCACACCCATTCATTCAACTATATAGGCGTAAAACGTATATATCTCACACCCATTCATTCAAACTATATAGGCGTAAAACGTATATATCTCACACCCATTCATTCAAACTATATAGGCGTAAAACGTATATATCTCACACCCATTCATTCAAACTATATAGGCGTAAAACGCCTTTAGCTCACACCCATTCATTCAAACTATATAGGCGTAAAACGTATATAGCTCACACCCATTCATTCAAACTATATAGGCGTAAAACGTATATATCTCACACCCATTCATTCAAACTATATAGGCGTAAAACGTATATATCTCACACCCATTCATTCAAACTATATAGGCGTAAAACGTATATAGCTCACACCCATTCATTCAACTATATAGGCGTAAAACATATATATCTCACACCCATTCATTTAAACTATATAGGCGTAAAACGTATATATCTCACACCCATTCATTCAAACTATATAGGCGTAAAACGCCTTTAGCTCACACCCATTCATTTAAACTATATAGGCGTAAAACGTATATATCTCACACCCATTCATTCAAACTATATAGGCGTAAAACGCCTTTAGCTCACACCCATTCATTCAAACTATATAGGCGTAAAACGTATATAACTCACACCCATTCATTCAAACTTTATAGGCGTAAAACGCCTTTAGCTCACACCCATTCATTTAAACTATATAGGCGTAAAACGTATATATCTCACACCCATTCATTCAAACTATATAGGCGTAAAACGTATTTACTCACACCCTTTCATTCTAACTATATAGGCGTAAATCGCCTTTAGCTCACACCCATTCATTTAAACTATATAGGCGTAAAACGTATATATCTCACACCCATTCATTTAAACTATATAGGCGTAAAACGTATATATCTCACACCCATTCATTCAAACTATATAGGCGTAAAACGCCTTTAGCTCACACCCATTCATTCAAACTATATAGGCGTAAAACGTATATAACTCACACCCATTCATTCAAACTATATAGGCGTAAAACGCCTTTATCTCACACCCATTCATTCAAACTATATAGGCGTAAAACGTATATATCTCACACCCATTCATTCAAACTATATAGGCGTAAAACGTATATATCTCACACCCATTCATTCAAACTATATAGGCGTAAAACGTATATATCTCACACCCATTCATTTAAACTATAAAGGCGCAAAAACGCCCTCATCTCACACTCATACATTCCTAATTACACGCTTTCTACATCTTGACTTAGTAATGTTAAAAGACGATATATCTACTGATTATTGTTTGTTTTTCTTATAAGAAGAACGGCTCGTAAATGGCTCGTACGTTCGTGTAACTAGGGCATGAATTTTATAATTGTTAGGAAATTGTAGATCTTGTTCATACCTAAACTTCAGTAATTGATACACTTTGTCTGAACTTCCAAGCTTCTTTTTAATATTTATTAAATTGAACAAGTATTTGATTTTATCTGAATCTAATAATTCTACAAAAAATGCTTCATTCACATTACCTTCACGAGCCATTCTTTTGAGAAAAAAAAAAATCACACAAATTCCGTGTGCGATAATCTTGGGCATACTTGGTACTCGTGCAAGAATTCGGGAGGTTTTAATACAGTTCGAAGCTCGTATATAAGTAGCAAAGGACATCGTGTGGTTATCGTGGGATCGTATGATACACCCATGATATTCACCAGTCGTGAGAGCCACGTACGAGAACCGCACGAGACTCGTGCGACATTACTTGTGATTGAAAAATCGCACGAGCCTCGTAAGAGTTTTCTACTGGTATCGCACGAATTCCATATGAGATTTTTTCTTAAGATTTCCTTTTGTCGTATGTTCGATTTCCTACTTTAACAATTTAACAATCGTACGAGCACCGTATCTAACATGACCACACAAATATTAATAATTAGTCCGTATAGATTTTGCACGAGCACCCATAAGCCATTGATGACCCAATACAGAAATATTTCTTAAATGCCATTATAAACTGGACACTTGATACTTTATAGATCGACACTGACCTACATGCACGTTATCATTGGCATTTTTTTTATCATTAATAAGCCTTTAAATTATAGCACATCTGAACTGAACACCGTGCTTTATTCTGCGGTATATGACTCAAAACGAACCTCTATTTTCTTTAACGACAATAGTCCATAACAATAAAGTTATACTATGAATAAATATGTCTGTGTCTCTACATTCTATTGCATAGAAAAGTAACGTTTACTTAGATAAGAGACCTCGACATGTGTACTCAGATAAGAAAAGCTTTTTAATATAATCAATCTTCGCTTGATTCTTTTTCTACGTTCCAAACGTTTAAATCGTTTATTTGAGGATTGCATTAATAATTGATAATGAAATCTACTTACCATTTTAATGCCTTTGCTTGGGGAGTTAGAAAGTAACCACTGAAAATCACAGTTTTCCTTATCATGCAGGTCAATGTGTGCTGTCGCTTTTGAGGTCACTGTTTAAAATCGTAATACCTCGTGTCTATGCCCGGGCGATATCGGAAGGTGATGGTTTTCACTAATTTTACGAACTGAAATATCTCGGTTTTTACCCTTACTCTAATAACGGGTATGGAATCGGTGAATAATACTAGAGAAAATTAAGCATAATGATTCTAAGGAACTTTACTTTGCTTAATTAACCTAACGCAGTTCTCACGGTGATTTATTAGTCATTGAGTGTACGTCGGCCGTCCTTACTTTGAATGTACTCCATTAACAATTGTCTCCAAAACCGTGGACATATGAGTGGTCATACATTTCGACCACAATCGACCATGGTTCATGTTTCTTTTCTTTTTTTGTAATTATGAAAAACGCAAATTGTTTTAAAAGCTTTATTTAACTTAATTTTCATGACTACAACAGTTTAGACACAATTACAGCTGGTATCAGTAAAATGCATCAGTACAATACATCAGTACAATACATCAGTACAATACATCAGTACAATACATCAGTACAATACATCAGTACAATACATCAGTATAATACATCAGTACAATACATCAGTACAATACATCAGTACAATACATCAGTACAATACATCAGTACAATACATCAGTATAATACATGTAGAGATATGGGCCCTTGAGATATTAGGAAAATTTCACAAGTTTATTTTATTTACAATCTAGTATTATAAGTCTTCAACATTGGTTTTCTTTAGAAAAAAAAAAAAGAAAAAAAAGTACTAGTTCCACTTTTTATTTAGTGCTAAATGTGTTAACCGACCCAGAGCGTACGATGTTGAATGATCGAAACAGTATCCGCATTTATATATCAATCTTGATCCATGCCAATGTCATCTTTACCGTTGTATCTTTATGAAGACACGTGATATTAAAGTACAACGCTAAAAGCGCCGTGGTTCGGTGGTGAAGTTCCCGACTGCGGATCCGAGGGTTATGAGTTCGAGCTCCCAATAGGGGCAAGGATTTGTCATGATTTTCCCAGTCAAAAAGCACTGGTTCAACACAGGAAACGTCTGGAGGGAATATTTTAAGTTTTAAGAACGTATTTCCCCAATTGACGAATATGAAATAAGTATATATTTTTTTACTTTTGTCAAAAATGTATATCAACAAAAAATCACACAATTTTATTTCTGTAGACGCACAGTGGCAGATAAAGGAATTTATAACTGGATAGACACAAGTTATTCAGCGAGCTCAAGGTAGTGGAACTCTAATGCATGAATTTTTAAATTCTTTTTTTTTTATTCTATACATTTAAAGAAAGCATTTTGTTTGATATAAAAGGACACAAGTTTTTCAGCGAGCTCAAGGTAGTGGAACTCTAATGCATGAATTTTTAAATTCTTTTTTTTTTATTCTATACATTTAAAGAAAGCATTTTGTTTGATATAAAAGGACACAAGTTTTTCAGCGAGCTCAAGGTAGTGGAACTCTAATGCATGAATTTTTAAATTCTTTTTTTTTTATTCTATACATTTAAAGAAAGCATTTTGTTTGATATACAAATTATCTAATCACATAAATTAATGATATCTTTAGTCCTTCTAACCCTATATTAAAATGATTGCGCAAATTGTGTGGGGTATACTTATAAAAATTGCTATAAAATCATCAAATTTCCCATTTTTTTCTCATGAATTGATTTATCATATACCTACGTCATATATCAAATGGAAATAATATTAAAACATTAGAACAAACTTGATAAAATGTATATTACATTTATATAGAAAATCTTCATATTACAGTTTGGCATTTTCCCCCATTTATCAAAAAGCAACTCTGCAATTCCTGGTAAAGTGCATAATTTTCGGTCTTTTATGGTGTTATAATAACCCATGTAGGAACCTTGAAGTCCGATACATATCCGTGTAACTTACTAATAATCACTCCAAACTATCAACCTTAGATACCTCCAGGAGTTATTTTTACACTGAGTCTATAAAATGACCGAAACCTGTATACCTACTATCCAAAATTAGCTAAGAGCCACTGACCTTCGCAACAAATTTGCCTGTAACGAGTTGATAAAATACTGAGTACAAATCAAAGCGCTGATAGCGCTGAGAGAACAGGATTGTCGCATTTCGTATGTTTATCAAAGTCAATTTAATAAACGGGGATCAAATGTTCAAGCGATACCAATTAACCCAATGTTATAAAACCGCTTTAACCTTGCGTTAAAAATGTCGTTCAACCATTTGTTTCAACTCTCCCTACAGTTTATAAGATTTATATCAATATGCATAGCTAAATCAAACGGAAGCAAATCTAAAACAATATTTCATAATTTTATATAAGTTTGGTATCTGTCAAAAACTAAGTTACCTAGAAGATCTGCAGCTCGTCAAACACTCTTTCACTTGAGACACACCCAAACTTCAGTGCTTTGAATTTTTACTGTAGCACATTCTTCTTTTGAAACACGATAACATTTTGAAGGAACGAGGAACTTATTAGAGCGATAAAAAAAGAAGAAAAAGAACAAAAATAACAACAACAAAAACATGCCACATCGATCTATGCCATTGTAAGCAACAATCTAAAAATCGGTGGATAAAATATCATTTCGGTAAAATAAGTGGCACTAACATATCAAAGTTTAAAGTATGCGTGGTAAAAAGGGAACATCCAAACCCCAGTTGAGAGAACATCGGATTCCAGATAAATAACGGAATTCAGCAGAATCGCGATCCGTGTGCAAGATGATTCCTAGTGTAAACAAGACTAATTTTGATGCAAAGCATCAAAAACGCCGCGCAAGTTACAAGTAATATGAGCATACACTTGTTCTGTGACGACTGGAATTGCATCGCGTGTAGAGTCATCAATTGAACATGATGCAAACTGTTTCACTGTAAATCTGACTCTGCCACAAGCCGTCTCTGCTAATTAAGAAAAAAAACAACAACTGTAAAAAACAACAACACAAAACAATCAGACAAAACAACACACACACACACACACACACACACACACACACACACAACAAGCTATACCATCATTAAAACCTTAGAGAATATCGCGTCATCCACAACATGTAAGATAAAAGAAACATCTAAATCGAAAGAATTGGAACGCTTTTGTAATACAGAGGGCATGATATTTTTTTTTCGTTTATTTTCTCGTCTATCGGACTGTATTGTTATACCGACATACTTTTAATAAAATAAATCACAAATACACATATTTCTTACTCAGTCATTCAATGCCATTGTCAATGACCCCTTCTAATACATATCTTTAAAACATTGCTATTCAAAATAAACATTTCGACTACATGAACGCACACAAACATATACATAGTATGACCAGCTACTTCTAATCAATACGTAAACAGTTATGCGTTTAATGAGCGCTAATGTCAAAGAACAAAAAGCTTTATTCAGATTTCATAGATTGGCCAGGGTCAAATATCTTGAAATACTGAAGCGTCCTTTGAACGGGCGGTCTATTTTACGTATAACCTAATACCGGACTGTTTGTGTGCAATATATGTATTTGTGGATTCCGTATATCAGTTGGGAATATTGGTTGTAGAACGATTTGAAAACAAATACTAGTATATTGAGGAAACATGTATCGGACGGACAACTGGCATGATTAATATTTGATTGTTAACCATAATCTGTTTACGTATAGAGAGTTCGTGCCCTCGATTTACTGACGGACTTCTCGGACTTATGTTTGCAGTAAGTATAAAACATTATTCTAACTAGTTTGGATAGGACTTTATGCGCATTCTTTTCTACTTCGGTTTGAAAACTCGCAAGTAAAATATTCATATTCATGATGAGTGTCCGACTTCAATGATAACGCTTTTCTTGTTACTACTACTTCTAGCATCACTACCACTTATTCCTCATTACAAATTATTACCATATTACAATAACTTCTAATACTTAAGGTATTATTATAATGAAAGAGACTACCTTTACTACCATTTTAACAGCAATGACTGCTAATTTCACTACGAGTGTTTCAGTTACTGATATTTTTGCCGCTCGTTCAAAGCGTTTCGGTATAGTAATTTCGAAGTACATAGCTCTCCTTAATGGTTAATGATAGTTTTATTGGAAAATTTACAATATTAATAAATACGTGTATAAAAAGCTAGTTATTCATTTGAGACTAAAATAAAAAATATTTGAATGGATGGATAAGTAGATAGATATAAGATCATATAACAGTGTAAATAATGTCCACATTCATGTTGCTCATTCAATAAGCATCATGCAAGGTAACAATTATAATTTGAAGTAGTATATAATTTGTTACATATAACATAAGTTGTTACATATTTACCTGATCTTGGTATTTACAAATAATATACGTGTATATAATTTATGTAGAGTTATGTATTGTACCACATGTCACATTTAGGATTTAATAAAAGAAAGGTATGAATATCGTATTGAGTAATGACATTAAATAATTAATTACATAATTCATTTAAAATTGTCGACAAACGCTTCGCAGATCTGCATGAAAATATCTTATTCATGTTTTATTTTCACGTTTGGAATTAAAAATTCTATCCTATGGGCGTCAAGGCACAGATTGTCCAATGAATATAACATAGCAAAACCAGGCATGTATTTCATTCAGACTTGTATTTCATTCAGACATGTATTCCTTACATGTATTTCATTCAGACTTGTATTTCATTCAGACATGTATTTCATTCAGACTTGTATTTCATTCAGACTTGTATTTCATTCAGACATGTATTTCATTCAGACTTGTATTTCATTCAGACATGTATTTCATTCAGACTTGTATGATGTACACCATCTCGTCCCCCACAGGTTCAAAATAAATTGTCATTACATACAAAAGACCTTTGAAACAACACTCTCAGACAAAAAGAAGGCACACATATGTATGAAATAAATAATGAAATGCATAGCAATATTTATAGAGTAGGTTGGAGCAGTTTAGTAATAGCAATAATTTCTTTAATATACAGAGGAAGTTTGACAAGTATCTGCTTATCTTGCGTGTTTAACAGCTGCAAGTACTTATGAACAGATCGCCCAAATCGATATTTGGTTATGGCCTTGTAACACAAGAGCAATACTCGCTATACTAGGGTTCAATAACGTGACTAATTACTGTTGTGTTGATCTGACCCGTGGACCAAAAGATCAACAATAACGACTAAGTGTAATGGTCACTGATTTAGTCCAGGTCATAATCGGTCTTTGTGGCGTGTAAGGCGATCGTATAATTTCGGATCTTTCCGGAAAAGATAATAAGAGGATTAACAAATCAATACCGATCCTTTGGGATTGTTTTTTAAATCTTTTAAACGTAATTAAATTAATACATTATGTTTTTTATTTACATGATTTTTTTTATCATTTATGGTCAAGTTAAATTCAAATGTATTTATTTCGTGTATTTTGTTATCTCCCCAATTTTCTCTTTTACTGATGAAAAGGGTATTTATAAAGCTGCAGGGATATACGTATATGTAGTTCCAATGTATCTGTCCTTTTAATTGATATGGCTTATTATGTGGGAATCCTTGATTGTTTCATTTTCTGAGCATTACATTCATTAAAACGTGAAACGATCACACAACTAATTCGTGTAATGATCTAGTTCCAATTAAAAGACTTATTTAATAATAATTATATTGGTCCTAAAAATCGATGTTTGTTTATCATGACTATTGATTATAAAGTAAAAGAATAAAATGAACTGATATCATATTTGTTTATATTTACCCTGTTAGATCGTATTCAATTGACGTTTGGTCATAGAAATATATATATAGTTTCGTTCGTTGCTGAGCATTGTGTTTGTGAAAAAGCGTGAAAAATGCGTTATAAAAAAATGATTATGTTGCTTTTACTAAGCGATTTAAAGCAACCCGATTACATAACAGTTGCAATAGGCAAATCACATCAACAATACTAAAGCAGCTCGTTCACAGATATGGTCATTGACTAAGAAAATGATTTTAACTATATATGTGTATAACGTCTATCACTTCCCATCTACAGATGCATGGTCATTTCATGCGCACTTCCCTGATATTATAAAAAAAAGGCGGGGTCCCCATTACACGTAATACCGTCACATACAGTATTGAAACTATATTTAGAATGACAAAACCTATATTTAGATTTCTAATTTTATTTGCCATCACTTGACCGATACGCTTAAACTTTTTGCATACGCTAATTTCATAAACTGAATTGACAAAATCGTTACACTTAACTGATGAAGACGCATTGTCACGTGGTACCTCACGCACCTTTTTCGGGGATACCATATTCTCTATTTAATCGATTTCGCCGACGCTGCGTTTACAAAAATAGCGTTTATTAGGAAACAACGACTACCAACATTAACAAGGGAGAGTAAATTTAAAAAAAAAAAATCTAACGATCTTCTGTGAACGAGCTGCTTTAAAGTCAATTAGAGTCTTTATGTTTACGCGGCATAGATGTAGTTAGATCATACTGTAATATCAAACATTACGCATAAAGCATGATACTACATACTGACGTTTTATCTTGGCATCAGGCCAACCTGTCTGGCACCTACTACCAGTTCATTTATATGAATTTGGTATGTCGCAGCCGAGGATCGAACCCGCGACCTCTCGCTTCTCCAATGGACCTTCTAATCATTCGGCTACCAGGTACTGTAAGATCTGTGAAAGTACAAACATTTAGAAACCATTTATCGGAACATTACCCACATCTAAAATATGGAGGACACGGCACGCGCCTCTCTAGTTACCCGTCTTTAATTCGAGGTCATTAAGCGACATTCCGAACAATGGATATACGACACACATGAAATGGTATCCCAACTCGAGTGATCTTTGAGAGAATAAATCTTGTTTTTTGCCTGTGCTATCAATTCTACTCACACAATAGGGTGTAACAGACGAACAAAATAGACATACTTAAAACAAAAGGGACAACCGGCCCGACATAGCATTGGCTCAGTTAAACAGTATTTGGTCCGTTTGAGGGTCATAAATCTTCAATAATTCTCAAATATCTCAAGTAAGAATATGGTCGTATTTTACCAAAGCGTGTACACTTTCCAAAATATTTTGTACAAATTTTGATATTAAATTTCAGGTTATTTTATATACTAAATAAAAAAAAATTATATATGGTCTCTATGTTATATATCATGGCAAATATGACTAATTCTACGTAAAAAGGCCAGTAGATTAATTACAACAGCCAGTACATCGATAATTATTGCACCTGTCATTATGAAGTCTCGGGTATGAAAACTATTCATGTAAGTTAAAATGCATGAATTTGATTTTGTGCTTTATTTACATGGAATATAAATATCGATCTGACCTCATTTCGTATCGAAGGTCGGTGGTTCTACCCGGATGCCTCCGTGCATTCGGGGTCTTCCTCCACCTGTAATTAGCTGGACGTCGCTATATAACTGAAATACTGTCGAAGCGACGGTAAACTCAAATGATCAAGTCACTTCGTATCACCCGGAGTATGTATCGCATTGGATAATAATACCTAAGCAATAATAGGATGTAATAACCATATATATTAATTTTCCACTTACATAGAATTGTGTAGCCGTATATTGTTAATAGAACAGCCGACTTTACGAATTTACCTCTTTGTTTTAATTATAACAGTTATGTTATTATATATAGAAGAAAATGTGAATGCCTACATTTTTGTTTTAAATATCTTGAGGTTATAGTTATACAGTTAATATATTTAGGAAAATGTGCATTTTTTATATGGATTTATATTTAGTGTTATCAGTTTTTTTAGCCTCATTCGGACTATTGCGCGTTTTGATGTATCAAATACGTACATATTATACATCGAATATTTGATTTCATTCAGTTTAAGGTACAAAGTAATTAAGCTCACAATTGGAAGAAACAACCAACATAATATGAAAATATGAAAATAAAGCATAGATAGTGCATTCTTTTTTATTCTATTTTTTATTTTTATTTTTTTATTCAGGAATTATATGGGAGTTATTGTTTCCCAATACTTGTACAATACATTAATTGATATCAATGTTTATAATAAAATGCAATAAAAAAAAATATGTTTGGAAGATAGAAAACAAATAAACCTATGGCTTTTACAATTAATTAATATTAATGGGACTCTACCAGATTAACTATATCAGCATTATTATATGAATCAGTTAAAACTGAAGAAGAAAAAAAATAGAAAGAAAAGCTACAGGTAAAGTAAAGTCATGACCATATCAGTGTTGAAAAAAAAATATATTCATCACAGTCAAATATAGATAATAAATATGATAATCTTATGGTGATTTGAAGAATTCTAATATAACATCAATTTAAAGTTTCAATATCACATAATTTTAATGTACCTATGCATGATAGCATTTATGTATCTATGACATAGCATGTATATTGCGTACTTCTAATAATATATGATTTGTTAGCGGCTCTCTTATACAAAGCTAATATTATACCAATTGTATTTGATATTGCTGTAAACAAAATAGCACATTTCACATCTTTTGAATTGCATGTGTCTTTTGGCAGGCTTCGTCGGACGTCGTCAAAGATTATTTTTTTTTAATCTGCCATAAGTTCCATGTTCTTCATCGGATTGCTTGTGCCTTTACCTTTGGTCTTATTTTGAAGAAAAAAGCCCCCCCCCCCCAAAAAAAAAGTCCACAATATCATCAGATCTTGTTTATTTTCTTTCCGTTTAAAGTGTTCAATATATTTATTTATATCTATCTCTATATTGAAATAGGTTAACGTTTGAGCCTTGAAATTAGCTAATAACATGTAGCTAACAGAAGGTTTAGTTTAACAAGAACAACCGGTCCAGGTGCCCGATTGATTAGAATTGGGAGGTCGTGTGTTCGATCCCCGGCCGCGACATTCTAAAGCAGTAAAACATTATTGGTAAAGCTCCCTTGCTTGGCGCTCAGCATATAAGGGTAGTTTCAGGACTAGTTGGCCCAGTGTCAGGATAATGTGACTGGGTGTGGTATCATGTACCATGTCTGCGGCGTGATACTGCAGTGTGGCATCACTATATCTGTCTCAAGTAGATATAGTCTCTAAATGACGGAAATACCGTCCGCGGGACATTAAACCCGATAAACAAACAAACAAGAACTTACAGGTAAAGTATAAGACTTAAAATTAAATTCCGTTATATATCAAAATAGTTCTGTAGTTAAAGTATGACAGTCCGCCACAAATGCACCATTATGCGATATACATGAAACGTTATCAACTACATCACTAATGGGCTTCTCTTAAATATAACAATGTTTGTACAGCCAAGTTCATCAACAGATTTGCAAAACACGTTTGTATTCAACATCTTTATTTTTCATATGTCTATCAAAACTATCCGAAATGTAATCTATGCTCTCCTCATTACCCTCTGTCTAAAATCTAACATAGTTTTTGTTCTAGCATTAAAATCAACAGCCATATACAAGCTAGCATTCCTCCGTATGCTTAATACCATTATCATATTGATTATCCCTGTAAATAGTCGATCGTTCAGAAGATATATGTGCTACATAAAAGATAGTGTCTGTAACTGATGACACTACCTTTGACATACAACACAATGAAATCTACTAAATCATATTCCTCTCGTGTATTCAGTTGCCTTTAAGAAATACAGCGATGCCCCATCTCATTGTCATGTTAGGCACGATTATACCTACATCTATAGCCTCCTAGCTATTCCTCAAATTTATCCCTTAATTCACCCCCAGTTTCTAGTAAATATATAATACAATAGCATGCTCTTAAATATTATTAAATACTGAAATATTATTACATTTGCGCAGGCCACTCATATCCCATATATATCAGTGATTGTCTTTACATGCTTGTCTAGGCCATTGTCGTAGTCTCTTCCTCAAACTACCTCGCTCTCCGACCCACAGACGTTTTCTGATAAGAAGGGGTATATATAGGTAGCAACACGTTTGTCTGTCTATCCAACTCATGCTTTGTATGGCCTATAATCTAGCCAACCGTTGGTCTCTTGAAACTCAAACCCGGTACAAAGGATGATTTATTATGACCAAATGTTATGTAGACTAGTATGTTCTAAATTATTGTCCAACCGTTAACTTCGTAATTGTTTGGGCCGTAAATGCTCATTTAATAGTGTGTCGTGGCTTTAGCCAAGTGTCATCTGCTGAAGATGCTAATGTCCCTAGGCTGATTCTAAATTATTGTTCGCCTTATGACTAAAGTGATGTCAATTTTCTTAAAGCATCTCGTTCACAGATGATCGGTGGAAATCTAAAAATAATTTTCTATTCTTCCTCGTTAATTCTGGTGAAGTCTTTGTTTCTTGACAAATAAACTCGGAATGTGTAGGTCACATTACACAGGAAAACGCTATTTTCATAAACGCAACTTACGAAGAACACGTTCCGCGTCTTCACCAGTTTATGGTAGCGATTTCGTAGGTTTAAAGTCTAATTATAGTTTCAATACCGTCAGTGACGGTATTGCCTGTGATGGGGATACCATCACGGAATTTTATGATCACGGATGGTTGCATTGGGTGACATTGCGTCTGTAGATGGGTATTGAGAGACGTAAATACAACTAAATATAGTTAAAATAAATTCTTAGTCAATGACCATCTGTGACAAGCTGCTTTAAAGAATAAAAAATCAGTATTTTAATGACTTACGATATAAAGATTAACAATCGATGAGGATATTTACAGGGATTATTAAGTCAATGATAAATATCAAAGTGCTCTATATCCTACCCCTATACGATAAAGATGGTATACAAGAAAGACTCATTATGTCGACATCAACGAACTTATAATTTTCATGTCGATTTAGAGACATGTTGACACATTTACATGCACTTTATAAAAAAAAATAACGAGAAATATCTCAAAGATTAAGTACCATCTCTCAATCGTTTACAGTAGGGCGAAAATGTGACATTTTTTAAACTTCATTTCCTAATAATTTCAGTAGACAACATAAAACAACATATATTTTTGCTTTTCAGAACTAATGATGTGATTACCAACAACGTAGAAAAAAAAACGAGAATGCCATCTGCACTGAAGTATTTCTGCTGCCTCTGCAAAGACTCGCAAGAGAGGGGACATGAACCATCATATCGTCGTCAAATAAACCAAAAGAAAAAGAAGAAAGCAAAAAGCCGTGTAAAGCAAAGTAATGGAAGAGCCACTTGGACAAGGAAGAGCCTTCTTGAGAATGAAGATATGGACTTTATAGATGGTCATATTACTGACGGTAGTATTGCATATCAAATGAAAACTTTCAAGTCTAATGAAGACAAACTTATGAAGGAACATGAACAATTTCTTCGGCGGCTCGAGAATGATTCCGCCCGTAAAAGAAGACCTGTTCAAGATTTATTTGCACAAGGCCCTGTATCTCCGTCGACAAACAAGACAACTTTTCCGTGGATGGACGAGAAATTTTCATCGAACGGGAGAAGCACTACACATTTAGGCATAAGCTCTGTAAAAATTAGCGCAAAGCGCAATGAACTAGCAACTCGTGGTCCCGATGTGAATGATTCAAAACAGATCAGGTATGGTAAGGACCATCCTTTGTACGACAAAGTACAAAAAGTCGATGCAATCCAACAACCATCTAACTTTACTTTGCCAAAACCAACTTTACAGAATCTTAAAACGAACCCAAATGGGAAGGGATTTCGGGGTAATTTGTCTATTGCAACAAATAATCACCAAGGAATGGTTGCCGGACCCGTAAGTGTCGTTATAGCAGGAGATAGACCAATTATCTATAGGGAAACCAAGTCAGATGTGGGAGTTCGGCGAGTCAGTAGCAATACCTCGGCCTACAAAAGAGACCAGCGTATCCCAAAACTTTGTGAACTTAAAGACACAGCAGCCAATGTAAGTGCAACATGGGGAACATCTAGCAAAGGTCTAAATCAAAAGGACACACGCGTCATCTATAATAAATTCAACGAAAACATTTACCAAAATCAATCAAAGGAAAAGGCTTCTGATATAAGTTTTTCAAGTGAATTTACGTTAAGGAAACCCGATGTTACTTATGTAAACAGTAGCAGTTCTCTGCAACGTAAAACCCAGCCAAATATGTTTTCGACAAAAAAAGAAAATCATGATAAATTGTTGCAAGGCAAATCAAAATCAAACAGCAAGAAAACAAAAAACTATGTTAACATGCCGGAAAGCATGTACGGATATGTGCCAAAAGCAGTTCAGAATGTGCATGCCTCAAATGCTCTCGAGGGGAACAAAATTGACGATTTTTTTTTCCTAAGTCGTATGAAGGAGAATGATTTAGAAAAGTTTGCAAAAGTTTCTCCGAATAACCCAGTTCACGAAGATAATGTCATGTTAATAGACAGTATTATGGAAGAAAGTGATATACATGACGCAGAAAAGGTTAAAAAGCGAAATATATATCAGAATGTTGAACTGGAAAATAGAGACCAAATGAAAAGTGAGAAGTTAACATCAAACAGTGATTGCAAAGTCGTTGAAACTGAATCGCCCATAGAAACTACAGTGCCATCAAATACAGGTGATGTGTTACCCTCCGTTGAGATCCGCAATGATGATTCCATTACTGGTGAAACCACACTTGTGTCAAAGGGTAAAGATGACGACATGATTATTATGATAGACTTTCCTCCTCAGGCATCCGAGAATGACGTAGAAAACATTGAAGAGAGTTCTGATATACAGCTTGTTACGAACGAAGTGAAATCAAACGATTCTAAGCTTGTAGATGTCGAAGTTCTGTACTGATATATGATTTCCATATTAGTCAATATCCCAAAACCAACTGTTCTGGTAACAAAACTACAATGGTTTTTACGCTGCCTTGAACGGCCAATTATTTACTAAATTTTGACAGAATTATGTGATATTCCTACAAATAATTGATGAGACATTTCACGATTACCAACTCGGATACACACCTAAAGTTACAGTCTGAACGGGGTTGGTTTAACATTTACCTTCTCATAAGTATTTCAAGAAATCAGAAGAATAAAACCACAATAGTCTCTGATCAGGTTTTATATTAGTATTAGTTAGGTTGTTTAAAATTGGTGTGGTAGTATTAAATATCTGACAGCAGGTTACCGAAAGGTAACACAAACGGGTAATTTTGAGTTCGTTATCTATTATTCTCCATGCTCAGTGTTAAATTGATTAAAGCAATGGTAATCTTTCAGATAAAACCAAAACGCGTTTTAAAACTTGGAGAACATATCTCGTCAAACAAGGACTATATTATTTCTTTTTGTGTTCACAGTAATATTTAGTCTCTTTAATATCCAAATGTTTGTCATAGGATTTAATGATGAATAATAAAGCAGCGAATGTTTCCGATATGATAAAACAAGCGTCAATTACGATGATAATATGGACAATTACTGATTGCTGTTCATGCAAATTCCCCAACAAGTGTATCGAAATAAAAAAAAGATTTAAAATATGTAGAATGAGGCTTAATTTGGTAAAAGTATTTGTGGAAGTATCAGTACTGTGTAAAGAATTGGTAAATAAAGTTGTGACGTCAGATTCTTCGATCACTATATTACGTGTTACAGTAGTGACAATGTTATCTTATAAGTTTCTGCATGATATTAAAAGCTCTTTTTTAAAAGAAATATATACTGCTATTTATTATCAAAATATGTATACTGCCTTAAGGTAGTGGGATCCTAATGCATGAATTTAAATAAGAATGGTTCCTTTGTTTTTTTTTTTAAATCTATACATTCTAGGAAATCATTTTGTGCGATTGCTAAGTGAAATAATGGACAGATAATTACTTTTTCCGAAGAAAATAGATCTCACAAGTCATGTATGAAATTTCCCCAGAGACAAATTCACCATTTTGAACTGTACATAATCAAATGTACAACCACATAACTTATTTTTTAATAAACATTTCATTTTAAACTAACTTGTTACGTGTTTTAAGAATTAAAAGTCTAAACATTTAATAAAACTACCCAATGAGCTTTGTACAATCTTAGTACGAAAGCAGCGCTGCTACAATTATACGATTTACACGAATTTCCAATACACGGAATTGTGCTACTGTAGTTATGGTTGATTAAGATATCCTTTGCTTTTTTTAAATTTGTTATATTTTTCATGAATAACTTAACGAAATACCCCTCAATTATCGCATTGATTCGTATTGACAGATCTAGGGAATTCCAAAAATGACATCACCACAGTAATTCGGAGAAGTGTGTGTGTGTTTCTCTACGATAAATTTGCATTAAAATCGATGAATACCAAATCACATTTTTATGTTTGATTAACGATAGTAAAAGATACCATGAATGAAACATCTTAATGAAAAAAAAATCTTAATACAAAGCACGACGTGTTATGACGAAGAGTATCGAAAGTTCGGGCGATCTTTGCCGACATTGGCCGTAATTTGCCGAGACAGAAAGTGTTCCTCTTCCTTAATTTACTTCAAAAACCAATGTTTCGAGAAGAAACTTATGTGTTCCACATTTTTTTACACATAAATAAATAAATAAATAAACGATAATGTTTTTTCCATTTGCTAACACCTCATTGTCTTGTTTTCTTCAACACACAGTAGTTAGCAAGCATTAAGGATATGTTACTATAGTCAAATTTTATTAGTAGATTATAATGTTAAAAGGCACATGCTACAAAAGACAATTTAAAATACAGTATTGTAAAAAAAATGTGCACTTAATGTTTGTGGTCTGAAACCAAGTATACATTTTTAAAACATATGTTCTATTATGTTTATGTTTATTGGGTTAAACGTTCAACGGACACTATTTCGGTGATTTGAAGACTATGTCTACTTGAGACAGACATAGAGCTGCCACATTGCAGTATCAACCCCAGACATGTGGTATGATACCACACCCAGTCATGTTATTCTGACACCGTGCTAGCCAGTCCTGGAACTACCAATCGAAAGCAAGAAACTATACCAGTACCATTATTACGAATTTGGTATGTCGAGGCCGGAAATCGAACCTACGACCTCCCGATTCCGGGGCGGACGCTCTAACCACACTGCCACCGGGATCGGAGTACTATTAATGTGTAATGGTAAGACAACATTGACACGTATGATACCATCAATGTTCCAGGGTATTAAAAAATGGATATATACAATGCATGGTTAAAAATACTATTGATCAAAACCAATGTGCCCCTCTGATTTCTTCAATGAAAACGCTTAGTACGAATTTGAAAACGACATCGCACATATTTGTCGTCAGTTTGTTTTAATAATGAAGGATGTGAATAGTCATACCTATATAAAAGTCATTTGACTGTATTGATTTTGCCGAATAATTACTCGGAGAGTTTTAATTTGGATTCGACATGAATTACCTCTATGGATAAACTCAATGCTCATGGTTCTAGTCGCTCGCTAGAGGTAATCAGCGTACCAAAAAGTAAATAATTTAATTAAGAAAAAACATGCTTTATACGAAAACTATATAACTCAAGTTGGGTGATATTAAGGAAACTAGATTTTAATTAAATCAAATTTAATCTCTGAATCAAACTATGTAATATTTGAAATTTTCGTTTGTTTAATCCCATTCAAACCATTACACTATTCCTCTCCACGAGTCAACGTTCGCAAAATGTTCTCCCATTTTCCTAAAAACTCGCATCCGACCATTACAAATCTATACTCATCAAAGAACATGATTCGAATCCATTGCCTTCGTCCCTAACGAAAAATAACATATTTTCTTTGAAAAAACTAGCAGCCCGATTACGTGCTAACATTCAGCTTCTAGCCGAAATGGGTGGACGTAATACAGAGTGTTTCCTGAAACCTCACAGCGTAACTGTACTAGCCACTGTTTTAAAACGGCGTCAAAGGTGCGTCAACGTAATAAGCCGGTCGGTTTGTGCAGTCGTCATCCTAGGTCTACCAGCCCTGTGAAAAGTTCAGTATAACGCTCGCAACTGTTAGAGATTTGGTTCCCTGTTTGCACTCTATACGCTATGATATAATGGGGATGCAAACGCTAACGTTAGGGACCTTTAACGGCAACACGACTCCACCAGCTTATTGGACCGAAATATTGTATTTCTGTGGTATCCCAAGGCCCAACTGACGTTAGCCACATTGAATCGCCAATGTTTTATTCGCTGATTTTCATTTAATCTAAGCATGACTTCCCTCTTTATTAAATATAAGGACTTGAGTTTTCCCGCATACGTTTCCCGTGACATGTACATTTACCTCACTCTGCACGCGCAAGTCGTGCAAAATAATGTTTTACCGCTTAACGGGAATTGAAATGTTGTGGATTTTGTACGGAGTAAGCGAGACAACTCTTTGATATAATGATACAACAATAACGTAATAATTACGTCTCCTTGTCGCCACCATATGCTCTATAAACATCCAACTTCAATGCTATACTCCTCAACGCTACTGAAGAGGAAAACGGATTTCTGTGATATTAAAGATGGCTGGCAGGGCAGAGTAAAATGTATTCTTTTGCAATAGAAAGTGTCGTTAATTCAAATGCACACGTATACTTTTTTCTTTTCGAAATATATTAGTTAAAGTGTCAAAGTTATAAGGAATATCTTGTAGTTTACAAAGAAGCTATCTATATAACTCTACGAAACATTCTTTTGCAAATGGATGAAAGGTGAACGGTAGTGTCAGGTAGACATAATTGTGTTTTTCAAGATAAAATGGAACAAGACTGGCAACTAGTATAAATCTCACAAAAGATCGTTACAAATTGTCCAGTTCTTGCAAAGTAACGTTTTCAAATATCCCTTTTCCATTGAAGATATGTGAGATAAGTAAATTGAATCTTACAATAGAACATTTATAATTTACATTATAATGTTTAAATAATCAAAAATATTTAATTAAAAAGAAAAGAACTATAAATATTATTTAAAATTTTTTTATAATATGGTTTCATTTTAAGATTATCTTCGATTTCTTTCATACTTTTTTGATATTAAATGATTTGCTGTGTGCCTAAATAATATTTTCCACTGGCTTTACAGGAGTCTTTGGTTGGAATAGTTTTCCTCCAGTAGAAAAACATGCCAATAAGAAAAGTTACCATACTATAACCAAGACATACAATTCAGCCTGTCACCAGTCAAAAGTAACGAATGCGTTCATACCATTATTACATCGTTAAGCCAGAAGAAACTGCCATCAAGGACCGGTCCGTGTGAAGCGTCCGCCCTAGGATCCTGAAACCATGGATACAATTGGAAAACATGTTGGTCTGACCTAGCACACACCATGTATAAAGGCTAGTCGGATTTGTGTCAACAGTACAGCATTTTTTTCATAATATTTACGATTTACCTATTCGAACAACACTTCTGTACCAAACGCAGAGAAAAAAGTTTCTCACTCTTTAGCAAATGTGCTGCAGTGTCCCGTGAATGACTCCGACAGAAGAGTCTAATCCGCCACACCTACTCAAACATCAGTCATCCACTCAAACATAGCCCCAAACGTAAAGAAAATCATAGCCCTAAAAATAGCCCCAAACGTAAAGAAAAACATAGCCATAAAAATAGCCCAAAACGTAAAAAAAAATATGTTATAACCCCCCCCACCCCAAACAAAACGTAAAACTAAATGATCTATTAAAATGCTTATCCAAAAATACACCCCGCGTGCCAGCGTACAGTCGTGGACTACAATCCTCAGCCTCACGCTGTGGTTCGAATCCGTAGACTCGGGTTTTCATGTAGAAGCCTTCAGTGGCTTGCGTAGTCGTGGTCACCGTACTCTGTTACCGGTCTTCTCCACCTAATTACTGACGTCGCTATATGATGAACATCGAGCGAGGAAACCCCAATACAACAACAAGATTAGCTGTCCTTGATAGCTCTTTGTTTTGGGCATGACAATATAAAGGTTACAATTACAGAAAACCTCGCTCTAAGCCCACCTCGCTATTAAGACCTATCCACGATTATTTGAATCAAACTATTTTTAAGTTCTATTCTGACTACAGTATATGGGTAAAATTCACCATTAAGAACATCTTTCTATTCACACCATTTTTCTCTTGAATCTATAGTGGTCTTAATAGAACGGTTTTACTGCAGTTTACCTTATCATTTAAAGCCCCTGTGCGTTTTAGGTTTAGTTTCAAAATTTGTAATTAGCAAAGCCTCAAATGATATCTGATTAACCTCTTAATATTTAATCACAGGCTACCGGCGTGGGACCCCCAATGATAAAAAGTAACAATTCAAAACACATTTTATAACACAATTTCACAATTCAAGAAAAAAAATATTGATATCATAAAACAAGAAAAGGTATGTAACTCTCCGTTCAAAATCTATAGGAAAACTGACATGGTCGTATTCTGAGCTTCGTATCTGACACAATTTTCAGCCGATTTCAAATATGCTGGGCTTGTTCAACGCAGAAACAATAGGCCTTTTCGTTGCCGAGTCGATTTTCTATCTTAGATAAACTACAAAGACAATACGAGTCACGAAACTCAATGGAAACTACTCGGACACGATGTGACCGAAGCAATGCATATCACAGTCAATGCTTTTTTCAACGGCAACTTCACAGAAATACAATATTTCCAACAAATACCCATATTAAACAATAAATTATGTATTTATTTAATTCTCACAAGTTGTTATAACTGGCGGCTACCATATTGAATTGGTTATCGGCTTTTGTGATAATTACAATATGACATTGGGGAACCAGCGATTATGGTAGCCGTCAGTCATAACAAAATGTAACAGTGGAATGAAGGCGGAATGCATCGATACTAGCGACTTCTGGAAAAAAGCATAACGGAGCTTGTTCTGAAACACACTGTTCAGTAAAACCACGGATGTATCGGTGTACATGGGGTGTTTCAGAAGCTCATGGGCTTTTGCTATATACTGAATAAATTTTGATACACGGTAGTAGAGGAAATAGGAAGAAAATCCACGAACGTCTGGAAAACACCCTTGTATGTTAATATTATGCTGACGCTGTTTTGAGCTAAATATAGAACGAGACAGTCACAATTTGCAATTTTTCTAATATAATCTTTCCTGTAAATTAGGCATTTCTCAAGGTCTTTCAGTGGTGAAATTAAAACTGAATTATATATGTTGTAAATGCATTCAGATTTAGGTCTAACATCTATAAGATACTGGGACTTTAAAGTGTTATGTTACAATGAACAACAAGCGAACCTTATCAAAGCCTAAGTAGTATACCGACGTCTGTATAAATAGCTTTTAAAATTCTTCGCGATGAGATAATTATAAACATTTCAAGACTGGCTTTAATTCTGAAAGAACCATCCTCTTAATTTGGCACTGAGGCTGGACAAGCTCAGGGTGTTGAAAGAGAGAATAAAAAGTGGTTGTATGAGAACTATTCAACATTTGAAAATCATGTCAGAATTTATTTCAGTTCTAAATGAAACACTTTTAAAATCGGATCGACCATAATAAATTTTCAAAAACAATCGTTTTAAATCGTTTCGACTCACTCGTAACTGCTCCAATATCATCTATTTGCTTTTTTAGACTGGCCATATTTTTTTTCGTTATGAAAACGCCGTTTTCGAATAACTACATTTAATGTAAAACATTGCATCGTCTGTAGTAACATATGTCTTCCATGTGTTGCTGTAGGGTCTAGGAGAGTGTGCGTCGTTCATTTATTTGTTCCTTGCCTTTAGCAATGCGTTCATGATTCTGACATCTGTTGTAACTTGTAACAGACACATTACAGGAAAATAGGTCTATTCACGTGGAGACGAGGGGTTCACACATTCTATAACACGCTCGAATTTACTTTCCATATGACTTCAGATAATGCGGTCGAGGGGGAATTTTACACCACAACCACGCCACCACAAACACCACCACAATCTACAAAAGAAAAAAAAAACACACACACATAAATTTTGTTTCAATGGAGGTTAACAAAACATATTGTTTCCCTATCCCTTTTTTTTCTATGTTAATTTTGATATTTGTCGCATTTTGAACTGCGACTACAGACTAAGCAATACACCATGCATTAATAAAGGTCACCATTATCCGGGTGTCATTATTCTTGTGGACTATTTATCGTATACTTTTTTCAAAATAATATGTGCCATAATGTATTAACAGCTATTAATATGCAATAAAGACCATTTTGTCCACGGTATAAGTGTATAATTGACATAAGTAACATCACATGCACACGGTAATTACTATATTCGAAGTCGGTATTCGTTAAATATCTGCCAAATTAAATATCGCCCATACGCAATAGTACTTTATTACAGTAATTTATAAAAACAAGTACTGAATTCCCTCCAGAAAACTCCATGTTTCATGTTTAAGTTTCAATAAAACGCATATGGAACGTTAAATCCATCTGACTGCCGAAATAGAAGCACTGTTTGTTTCATGTTTCAATTTCACTTACTGTCTGTCTTAACGTAATGTTTTGCCTAAATCCTTACACAATTTCTATCAACAGGGACGTTCCTTCGAATGTGGATAAAATTGCAAGTGAGCTTCCAGATTGGTTGCATCATCCAATACGTTATGTATTAAACGATGTAACTTTGGCTAGGTATCGAAAAATGCACGAGACATAAAAAATATTTTCAGTTGAATATGACTCTTATTGTCTTCTCAATAAGACAAGAGCTGTCTGGAAGACAGCGCGCTCGACTATTCTAATGCTTGTCAATATAGAAAAATATTGCAAAAAAAAATTAAAAAAAATAATAATCACTGTCTTATCAAAAAGTAAACAAGGGACATAAACACGCATTATAATTCCAAGTTTTAATGCAATTTCTCAAAGGGTTCAGTGAAAAATTGAGCAAATATAAAAAGAAACTAAACTGAAATTCTAAGTCAGAAAAGGGGCATTATTTAGTCAAAATCCACGATAGAGTTATGAACTCTTCCTATTTTGGAGGAAGAGCTCATAAACAAGCATTCATAGTTTCAAGCCACACCTTCAGTAGAAAACAATGTTGGTACGAGAACTTTGATCAAGATTTTAAGTTGAAAAAGGGGCATAAATTTGTCAACATCCATGACAGAGTAATCATTTCTTGACCAAAGGCAGGGGCGATAATCATATATTAAGTACACCAAGTTTCAAAGAAAAACATCAATGGGTTCAGTGAAAAAAAATGTCGTATAAAACATTTAACCGAGATTCTTAGTCGAAAAGAGGTATAATTCTGACAAAATACATGACAAAGTTATCCCCTCTTGCTTACAGGTTGGGTGGTGGTCATATACAAGTTTCAAAACAATACCTTAAGGGGTTCAGTGAAAAAGTGAATTGAACGGAAAACTTGACCAAGATTTTAAGTAAAAATGGGGCATACTTTGGTTATAATCTATGAAAGAATTATCCACTCTTGCCTACAGGTTGGAGTGGTTGTCATATATAAGTATTTCAAGTTTTAAAAACAATAGCTTAAGGGGTTCATTGAAGAAGTTTTCAGGGGCCTCCGTGGCCGAGAGGGTAAAGCTGGCTGTTTACACTCACTCAGCCCCTCAGCGTGGGTTCGAATCCCGGTAGGGTAATTCGGATTTTCATGTGAGGAAGCCTTCCAGCTGGCTTGCGGTAGGTCGATGGTTCTACCCGGATGCCTCCGTGCATTCGAGGTCTTCCTCCACCTGTAATTAGCTGGACGTCGCTATATGACTGAAATACTGTCGAAGCGACGGTAAACTCAAATAGTCAAGTCAAGTCACTTTTTTACTGAACCCCTTAAGGTATTGTTATGAAACTTGGAAACTAGTATAAGACCACCACCCCAACCAGTAGGCAAGAGGGGATAACTCTGTCATGGTTTTGACTAAAACTTTGGTCAAAATCCATGATAGAGTTATCAACTCTTGCCTACAGGTTGGGGTGGTTGTCATATACCAGTATTCCAAGTTTAAAAACAATACCTTAAGGGGTTCAGTGAAAAAGTGAGGTGGTACGGAAAACTAAACCAAGATTCTAAGTAAAAAAAAGGAGCATAGTTTAGTCAAAATCCATGATAGAGTTATCCCGTCTTGCCTACAGGTTGGGGTGGTGGTCATATGTAAGTATTCCAAGTTTCAAAACAACGCCTTAAGGAGTTCAATATTTAAGCTGAAATATCAATCAGCTACAGAGATTAAGTTTCAAGGGACACAAATCTTGTAAAAATCAATGAACCGGAAAATCACCACTTCATGCAAATCTACTCATTATAGTAATGACATTGACCAAGTTTTGAAAAGATTCATTCAGAAATGTAGGAGGAGTTGCGTTCACAAGATATGGACGGACGGACGGACAGACGGACAGACGGAGATGATGACGCAAATATACGACCGCCTCCGGCGGCGTATAAAAATCGCAGAAAAAATCATACATGTTTTCATTGTCAAGCACTTGGTAGGTGGATACAAAGGAATAAAGCAGCTTGTTCACAGATTGCTATTGACTAAGAATTTGATATTTAAATTTATGCATGTATTACGTCTATCAATACCCATCTACAGACGCATGGTCACCAAATGCCACATTCCGTGTTTGTAAAAATTGAGCTGTTTCTCCACCAAAGGTAATAATGTTACGAACAGTATTGAACCTTTATTTAGAGTTACTTAAAACCATATATAGAAATTTTATTTTCGTGTGCCGTCCAATGACTGATCACAATCACTATTCGCAAATGCACTCACTTCAAAAGCTGAACTTACGAATTTGCTACCCGGAACTGGTGAATATGTCACTTTGCGTAACGTGTCACGTGGTGCTGCAATCACTTAATTCGGGGATATCATAGTCTATATTTAACCGATTACCCTGAAGTGGGCGTTTACGAAAATAGTATTTTCTTGTGTAATTTGACCATAAACATAACAGAAATTAAATTTAGCTAATGTAATACAGAAAAATGTCATATAATATAATTAATAATTCGCTATTATAAATGTGATAAATGATGTATTTTTATCATTAATGTCAACCATTCTTTTCATTGACTGTTTCTATTATAATAGTGTGTTTTTTCATGAACTGTATAAATGTTGTGTTATATAGGTGACTTATAGGCCCATTGGGCCAGGTGTGTTAAATAATCCACATTGATTTATTGTTTATATATTTATACTATGCACAAGTCACTATAATAAAATATTTCTTATCTTATCTTATCTTATAATAACCTGACAGAGGTATGAAACGGTCCTAAATAATGTAGTTGCTCGTGACAATAAGACGGGTGTGAGATCTCACTGAGACGTCTAACACCTTATAGACGCCTTCAGGCGATACACTCATAAAAGATCTTCGGTCTAAAGAGAGACATGCATACGATTTGTATTTGGTTTTATCAGAAAAAAAATAACTTGGTATATTTATGATTGATATGAGCAATGAAAATCACACTTAACAAAATAAAAATAAAGTACGTTAACCATTATAGTTAGCATGCACTTGTTTTTATGTCAAAGTCGGTGCCTTAATCAGACAGTTTATTAAAGACGTTTTATTTCTTTTGTCAATGTTTTTAAAATAGATACGATCGATTTGTTTACATTCGTTTTAAATTCATATAGATCTATTTATCTATCGCAAAAAATTTGAATTACGAGGATAATTTATTATGATATTTAGATGAAAACCTATAGGAATGGAATATAACCATAATTATGAAACTAGATTTCTGCTTAAATAAAGTTGCTGAAATGACTAGCAGATTATGACTTAGAGCACACCGACAATATTTCAGTTATTCGCAGTCGTTTGCAGACCAGTCACATTATTCTGACACCGGGCAAACCAGTCCTGGAAATACCTTTTTATACAGAGCGTCAAGCAAGGGATCTATACCAGTACTGTTGTTTACGACTTTGGTATATCGCGGTCGGTGATCGAACTCACGATCTCTCGATTCCAGGGCGGACTGTCTAACCATTCGGCAACTGGGACTGGGATATATGCTTATACTTAAATACTCGTAGATAAATAAAGTTACTCCTTACAAAAAATGCCATTATGAAGAGGAAAGAGGTACAAACAGGCATAAACGCTGGCGCATTATTTTCACCTTTTCGTTATATTTACAATATTTGCCAAAATATTGGCAAATATTATCTTTTTTTATTTATTAAATTATTTCCTTCGTGGAAAATTCCCTTTCCAGCCCTTAATCATTTGCAAGGACCTTATATTGACTACCCTCGGATTTAAACAGTCAGTGTTTATATCCTGTCGCTTACAGTCAGCTATGAAGCTGTCCATGCTCTTCACGTGCACATTGTGCTGTAGATGATTATCGTGGTTTTTGACACTTAGACAGAAGAAGACGGAATAATAATCAATCATTTAACATTCTATTACACTGTTTTCTATTATTGCAAATGGCAACCACATGGTATTTTCCTCTCGTCCAATAAGGTGCCAGTATTTGATCATAGTCACCGTGAACTATAACGCGTAGTCCAACACTTTTGTAAAAATAAATAAGTGTGGACTATGCAACCACATAACTCACACTTTTGTGACGTTCTATCGCTAGTGGACGGAAAATACCATGTGCTAAATAGCTTAGTTCATAGTTGCCTTCAACTACACGAGCTCCGCCCTCGTGACTATATCGTGTAGTTGAAGGCAACTATGAACTAAACTATTTCAGTTTTACAAGTCTCATGTTATCTCGAGGTCACATGATCGTACACGTACTTTAACGAAAGCTTCTCGTGATTTGCTTTTAATTAATACCGGTGGTGCGGGTCTCTGTCAGCTTATTATGTCTATGGTTTGACCTACACCTGCCGAGGAATTATTTGTCAGGAAACAAAGACTTCAACAACATTAACGAGAAAGAGAAGAAACATATTTATTTATTTATTCCGATTATCTGTGAACGATAATGATAAAAATATTCATTTGCATTTTTGTTTTTATAAAAGCTACATTATTTGTTTATACTTATTCTTCAGTATAACTTCTTTCCAAAATACGTACCTTGAAATCCTTCCTGAAGAACTCATGAATAGTTTTCACAAAATTTCCCGTAAAACTAAGTTATGAGCGCAAACGAATGTTAAGTTATAAGCATCCTAATAGTCATATTCTATATCTTGTCAATGTATGGTAATGTTGCTATGCAAATTTGTCATTTTGAAGACATTAAAAAAATATAAATGTTACAGCGAGAGTTTTTTTTTCTTCAAATTTTAATACATTTTGGGTGATAATCTGTATATCAGTTAAGATTGAAGTGTATGGGAAATATACAACTTCTATGAATATGAAAAAAACAACAAAAAAAAAACAAAAAAAAAACTGACGTTGATTTTCGAGAAAAAAAAAACTTATGGTAGAAAATGCATAATGTGATTATATTTCAAATTTCATGAAAAATCTAAACTTTACTGTTGAATATTGGAGAAGTTACTTTTTAGTTTTCAGGGGAGGTACCTAATAAAACCAAAATAATCAACGAACGTTGGGTAATAAAAGACATTTGTCATATGTCATAACATGTCAAATTGTCCCTAAGATTTCCATTGTTTGACAACCAAATTCATTTTTTTTTTGGAAACTGCATAATTACATGACAGATGTGGACATCTATTTCGAGGGTACACAAGTGCGCTTCGGTCAAATCTGATCATTGAATTAACAGTCTGTAGAACACACTTAACTACAGAGGACAAATCGATTTCTGATTCACTGGTGATACACGTACACCGAATATTGTTGGAAATCAAACGAATATCCGCTTATTGTTTTTTATGTATGCATCATTTTAGGTATTTAACAAAGCAATTTTGAGATATATATGTTCTAGTCGTATTCAAAATATACCTGTGAAAGCTGTGTATTGTGATTTCAACGGACCTTTTTTTTTTTTATAAGAATAGGTACATATAAATACTGCGCTCAAAACGAACACTTCAACAGAATAACGACTTTCGTCATTATTTATATTTTTAAGGAAAGGTTCAAGATTTGTTTTCGACAATTTCAAAAAGTATTATTCATCCAAGCCTTTGAGAAAACCTTACTCTCTTAATCAATCACTTCATAAATACTTTTAATATGTTTCATGCTTTTGTTGGTTATAAATGTAATATTTGATGACAAATAAAGGCGTCACATGACTGCACTGGGAAGGGATCATTTCACCAGGACACTGGTAACTCCCAGTATAATTCCCTGATATCAAGTGACCAGTCAGTGACTGGGGGAAAATCTCAATTGTGAACAATGTATGAAATATTACACCACCATATAGATTAGGCTTCAGGAAGTGCCTGTTAATAAGTATTTGTTAATACGTTACTGGGTGTACCATGTCCAGTTATTTTGAATCAACTCCAGGATAGATATGAAAGCTTCCTTGGGGTGCTGTTTCAATATTGTCATTTGGTCTGGCTTGAATTAAAACTGTGCTAAGACACTTTTGTATATTCCCTTTAGTGAATTAGTTTACCAATTATTTTCTCTCTCTCTCTCTCTCTCTCTCTCTTTTGTAACTGTAGTTTGTTTATTGTTATGCAGTCGCTCTTCATACATTAATCCTTGTGCTGCAAGGATTAAACTAGCTATGAAGTATGGTAATATGTATATTCATAAATCATGTTTATAGCTATTTTTATTGCCTCATTTATTTTCTTCGTCAGCATCCCCCCCCCCCACAAAAAAAACACAACAACAACAACATTTCTTATAATTTTACATAAATAAATAGATTGACTACTGGCTTCATATCACTAGCCCTTGTTTTTTCGTTTCGGCAAGGACTATACAAATTATGTAGCAGTAAAGGTTCTTTATTTATTTATTAATTAATTTATTTATTAATCTATTTACATAGAGATATATCTATTGTGTAATGCCAATATATGTACATGTGTTGGTATAGAAGTTTGTTACAGTAATTATGTTCATACTATCTGTATTAATAGGAAAGTAAGCATGGATATGTATGTTTGTGTGCTATACTGACATTAGTATAATATGTGTGGTTATGACATATGCTTCTGTGTTTTCCTTGTACTCATTTTGTAATGTGTGTGTGTGTGTGTGTGTGTGTGTGTGAATTTATTATATGCATTTGTAATCTTCATATACTGGAGGAAATAAAGAATATATAAGCAAGAACACGTCGGCAATCTTAGTATTGTCCTTTATAATAAGCAGATACGTGATGAAAAAAAAGATATTGCGAGATAAGCGTACCGAGGATTTCGAGACAAGCGTCAAAACAATACTCGTGTGTATACATCTCGTCTCTTCCAGTTATGCACTGATATTTACAAATGGCGCATATATTGTTAGACACGATAAGACATTTTATCCAACATATATATAAATTGTACCACAATATATGACACTTCTTTAACTCTTAAAAATCTTATTGGTTAAAACGCCAAATGTCATATATGATTGTAATAGGGAGAAATGTAAGTTGTGCGGAAACTGTTGTGACGTCATAACGTCATTGATGACGTCATTGGAATGGGGTTATTTTCAAAACGTCATGGCCACAAACTTGGTCAGCTGAAGTTGTGAAGTAATATTATACTATCAAGTCTCCAGTTGTAGTGGTCAGGGATCTCAAGAAAAAATAACCCAATGAAAACATCACGAAACAGAAGGTTCATCGCATTGTGAACTGTTTTGGGAACAAAGGCACTGTACTCGACGGAATACATCAGCGATTTATATCGAGTATTGCCGAACCACAAAAGCCTTTTAGGATCACCGACAAAACATATATTATAATGCGAAATAAAGGTGTTTTCCGCTTCTTAATTCGTTATAATGCAGGCAAATACGTAATTATGCCAAAACAGGCATTAAAACGAGAATATAAGGCGACATTTTGCGGAGAAATGCATTTTAAAAAAAAAGGAATAACCGAAAAAGGCATCATAACACGTAAACACGTTATAATGCGAAACTATGCCATAATAACGCGGAAAAGGCTTCATAACGCTAAGTTAAAAATCGTACGTATTAGAGGACTCGCATGCACGCAAGGTTTAACGCCTTTAATTTGTGCCTTTACAAGGGGTGTTCCAGTTTACCGGTATACCAGTATATTGCAATACGCTTCTAGAAAAAAATAATGTATTTTATCGAACATTTCTGAATCAGCCTATGTCCAATTAGAAACCGGTTTAAAACAAACCATATTGCAGAATAATATATATATATATATTTAAATTTATCTTCTTTTTCTTTTAAAGATCTTTTAGATAAGCATGCTACTGACTTTAAAGTACCCTTTTCCTATTAAAGCAGCAGAAATAATAATAATAAAAAAACTTCTCTCCCTTGTTGATGTTGGTGAAGTCTTTGTTTCCTGGTAAATAAATTCGGCAAGTGTAGGTCACATTGATAGTGGTAACGCGCTTCGCTTCTCACCAATGTATCCCGGGTTCGATTCCTGGTCACGTATATGAGAGGGTACGGTGGTTGCCCGTCCAGACAGGTGGGTTTTCTCCGAGTTCTCCGGTTTCCTCCAACAATAATGACATATACGCCGCCATCCGAGCCATCGAGAGCGATTATATAACTTGTGAGAACTTGTTTCGTAATCGATGTAAAGATATAAAATTTAAAGTTTAAAACAATATTTTCGTAAACGTTACTTCGGGGGAAATCGGTTAAATATAGATTACGGTATCCACGAAACAGTTGCTTGCGGTAACACATGACGTTTTCACCATTCAGGTAGCGAATTTGTAAGTTTAGCCTGTGAAGTGAGCGTATGCGCGAAAAATGATGAAAATAGGAAATCTAAATATAGGTTTTATAAATCTAAATATAGTTTCAATACACGTCGTATTTCTATTGCCTGTAATTTAAAAAAAAAAAAAAAAAAAAAAAAAAACGCAGATTGTTGCATTGGATGACAATGCGTATGTAGATGGTATTGATAGACGTAATATGCATATATAGTTACAAAATGACGCCTGTATAAATAAGTCAGTTTCTATTTTCGTACACATATCTCTTGTGTTTTTGTCGTAGATCTGGTCCAAAATATACCACGCGGCATAGAGATGACCAGACATCCTTTGTTTCAGCTAGATGAGCACAAACAAGCTCAAACAATAGCTTTTATTAGCTGACGTATCCATGTTCAATTCACGATCACTATCCCCCACCCCACCCTACCCCGAAGTGTTGTTGCCATTGCCTATAACTAAATCCCTATTACTGTTGGAATACCTTTCAAATTAAAAAAACAGTTCACATGATATTTAGAACTAACCTACACGAATGAGTGGACATTACAAAGGACTTGTATTTATTCTCAACAAAGTATATCATACCAGAGATCACTTTTAATAAAAGGTTGCATTCAAAAAGTCGGAAATATCCTAACCATCTCATCATAACGACGAAACTACCTCACATAATGAAAATACTACCGCGTATAATGCTAGAAGCACAGCATATAAGGAAATTGCATGTACAATATATAATTGAGATCTACAGCGTATATAAACGAAAGTACCACAAATAATGAAATTTCTACTGCACATAATGAAATATCTACCACATATAACAAAAAACAGCCAAATTTATAGTTAAAGCTTACCTCTGCAGGAGAACTGTGATATATTCTTAAAATATGCTTCAATTTTATGCCGCCGTATCATTGCATTTTCTATTGATTACTTTCTATTTGACATTGATTATTATGTTTTATCATTACTGTTTTTGACCTGGTGACATATAGGCCCATTGGGCCGGGTGCTTTCTTTTGTTTAGATTGTTTACAGTTTGTATGTAATTATCTTATTGCACATGTCACGATAATAAATTACTTACTTACTTACTTACTTACTTATAATGATATATCTACTGCATATAATACAATATCTACCGCATATAATGAAATAACTACCGCATATAAGCAAATAAGTTATAATAAGACAGTCATGGCGTTCCATACTAACATATACCCAAGCGTATATCTGTGTATGCGAGCGTATGAACATTTTTTTTCTCACACGCTCGCATACGTTAGTGTCATACGCTAGAGTGTGACAGCCCCATATGGGCAATACCTTGTCCAGATATCATATTTCTAACTCTTTCGGAAGCTTCATAACACTTTCATGCATTTTGAAAAAATTGGTTCGAAACTTGGTTTAATCAAAGGATTTTTTACCTTTTCGAATTAAGGAAAACCAAAAATTACGGATACAATTATAGGACGTATGAAAAAAAAAGTGGCCCCAAATTTGGACCATTTGGCTCATGCCTTGGCTCATAAAAAAATAATTCCCAGCGTGAGCCCTGGTATCGAGTACGTTTTTCTTTTGTAAAATACAAGAAAATCCGCTAAGAAATGACGGCTGAAGGCAAAACACAAACAGAAAAACAAACAAAAAAGGTCCTTTGAGAAATCCAATATATTATGAAAATGAACTATCATCAGAAAGAGGTGTAGTTTTGTTACTGACGTCATAGGGTGTCGAGCATAGATGCAATTCATGGCATTTATACTTTACTGCTATAAAGAACAATGCGACTGGCTTATCAGGAGCTTATCGGACATCCCGAAACCATAGAACTACACTTAATTCATCACCAGCTATCAGTACTTTTGATATAGCACGCGCAGGAGTTTCATTTCGTTCTGCGGAACATCTTAAAAGAAACATGGTTTCTAATTAGACGAGTTTTACTTGTTACCTGACGATAAGGCACGTGCTGTAATTGCCAACTAAACCTATTAATATTTATAGAATGAAACGAAAGACAATTTCAAACTGGTCTTACGTACGGTGTAAAATGAGGAGTAAAAGAACATAAGGCGGACTAAAGACTGGCGCCATGGGGGAGTATTTCTTTCTAGGCACTTAGTTTCAATCGAACAACATGAAGAATCAAAATGGCGACGTATCAAAATTTCCAAAAACAAGGAAAACTTAAACTGTCTTGAATAGAAAATATAGAAATGATCAACATGTATGTAACCGATGGATGTTGTAACGATGGATTGAAGAGATTGCTTAAACTATAAACAATCAATAAATGTTTATTTGTGGAATATACATGAAAGCTAATCGTTATTCAATATAAATTCTATTTAAGCACAAATCAACCAAGTTCAAGATAAAGAATTTAATTGAATAATGTTGCAGCTATGTTGCAATTGATAATAAATGCATGTGTCGTTCAAATCGTTTCAAATGCATCATACATGATTGTTTTCGCCATTTTAGACAAAAGTAGGTTATTGTTTTTACATACCATTGAATTGAATGATATATAAAAGCTTTATTTGCTAGTATTACTTATATATAAAAACACTTTAAACAGTGAATACAATTTTGTTTCCAGAATCACGTCAAATTTCAGGAACATGCCAACCGTATATATATTATTTAAATATTTATATGTATTTCTTACATTTTGTGGACGCATAAACATCTTAATTACGGTTAAGATTCTTAGAACATTGTATAAAACAAAAACAGAAAATAACAGCAACAAAATCAAACAACAACATCATAATTTAAAAATACAGTATGCATAAAACGCTTCCCGTCTGCTCAAGAAAGCCTTGACGACAAAACTGCATTTATTGTTTTCTCAATTATAAGATACACAGTCTTCCATTGATAGAGTACAGTGAATCCAATAAAATACCCCACATTTCTATTTTGAGCATTATCTGAACTTTGATATGTTTTAAATTTCGATACATAGGATCAAGGTGTACTCACGAATATTCTGGACCTGTTTAATTTTAAATATTATAGCATATTAATGACCAACAAATGAAAGAAATAAAAAGACAAAAACAACAAAACAACAACAACAATAAATAAATAAATAAATAAACAGAATATAGTTTTCTAATTTGTTACAATACAACACAATTATAGATATATATATATAAAAATGAAGTATGTTTTCGAAACATAGAAACAATGTTATCTGAAGTTGCATTTTTATTTTCATTTCAAAATCCATAGATGTGAACAATGGCGGATAAACTATAAACTTTCGATCAGCCATATTCGTTTCACTTCAGAATGCCGATAAAAAATCGTATCACAAATCATGAAATGTGCATTTATGGGAATACGAACGCCTTTAAATAAACATATTTGGGAAATAATATATCTTTGTGATAACCTATGCATCCAGTGTAAAAGAATATTCAGAATTCGAAAGGTTTGTGTTAAGGCTAATGATTAAGATGAACTGATGATCGATCAATAAATAGAACTATTGTTCAATGAGTCATATTTTATGTCTAACATGACAGAGGACGGCTAAACAATCTTTCTCTTCTTGCATACAAATATACACTGTTACATGGCTGGTCAAATGTGTAACTGAACAAGATGATCATCGTGCCCAAGCTTACAGATTATTTCCTTATAATTATCACAAGATTGCAGCCGCGTCATTGACAAAAACATCAAATTCATGTACTTACAATGCCTAACATTCATTTCACTACTTTTATATCTGAATAAAAGGTATGCAGATGAAAAAATATAGCTTATATGCGATCTCATGTTTTCTTTTATAAAAATACTATCCAAATTCCTCATGGTGTTAGTGACATCGTTTCAAATGACATAGAGGATGGTGTTTGTTTTTGTGCAAGATCGATTAATAATAACACTGAGTGAACATAAAAAGTGATATTTTCACGAGTGGCGAAGTCACGAGTGAAAATGCATCTTTTTATGTTCACGAATGAAATTATACACCGATCTTTCACCAAAACAAACACTTTTTCTTTTTATTCAATGCTTTAAAGGTCAGAAATTAGCTGTGTTATTCACAAAAGACGTCAAAATTGGCGGGATTACCTCGCGTGGGTCACGTTATTTATGACGTCATTTCTTGCCTAAAACCCAGCACACTAAACGCTCCGATCAGTTTTCAACGTAGGGTCGGGTTCAAGTGTCTGATAATTTTACTGTTCAAAACAGGATAAAATCCACTGTTATTTCTAGGTAATCTATCGAAGCATTAAATAAAGTTATATACAGAAGATTTGGACGATAAATTGAGGAAGTGCACTACTCTTCGGTGAATTTGGGATGGTGTTCAAACATGTTATATAAGTTCAACCTTATTTGTTAGAAAGGGCGAATGAACATTCCACAGAAATCACCTGAGTGCGTTACTATTGTACCAAGCATGTGAGAAATGAAAATGAAATGGTGGGTAGTTGTAATGCATTACTTTTTTAAATAAAGGATTGTAATATGCTATTGATGAAAAACAGAATTCCATATTAATTACATAATTAAATTGCACGTAAATCAAATTACATTTAAATTACATTAAGCCTATAATTAACTACAATATGCGTGTGCTTTTATGGGATACAGGCTCAAATGCAATTGGAAATTCTTGTTTGCGTAAACAATATGACACTGTATCACTACACTGGGTGCCTCGCACAGATGTTTGAAACTTGAAACTTATAACCTTAAGCAAATGTAGAATTTAGTTGTATTGTAACAGGGCAAGGGATCAAAACCGCGGCGTACCATTCATTTTGTAAACAAAAAAAAAAGGTATATTTTTGTCCATTACTGTTTCTGTATGAATTGATAACGAGATACATATATGAACATGCTACTAATTTTTCCGCTTCATATAGTATATGCAACTTGAAAATCCATTTTGAATAAACAAAAGTTTTAGCGAACTGAAAATTCGAAGTGGAGAAGAATTTGCGAAACATTTGACAGGATACAACGCAGTTGGAATTGCTGTATCCAGCGTTTTCACCCTTAAACTGAATTAGTACTCTTGTTTTTGCTACATTTAAGTTACCAAACACATTTTCACGTCAAGAGACAAAGTCCTGTTTGAAGCAGAAACTTATTTTTCAATAAAACAATGATTTTTACAAAATGGTAAGACGCAGTTGCATTTATATGTGGTACGACGCAGTTGTCTTTTTGTTGCAGCCTTTTCAAAGGGTTTCGTTTATTTTACCAGCCTTTTCGAACGATTTCTCGTCTTCGGTGAGAAATAGGGTGCATGCAATATACAACATTCTTTTATTAGACACATGTCTTCTGTTTTACTTACACGTGCATCGTACATATACTCTAGCTGTCCTGATTAGCTGTACTTTAAGTTTTCACAAATCGTACCATTTTGTTTGATTAGAGACATTAAATCTGTGAAGTTGAACTTTTTATTCTCCTCTCAACTCTATTTCCATTTTTATAAAATACAGAAGGGAATCATTATGTCATATTATTTTTTGTTTCAAAATATCACCCAAGTAAAGTACAAGTAACATTATTGCTTATGTTTAATAAGAGTTTAATAAATATTCATATACTATTACTCTCGAAACTCTCGAAATATGTCGCATAAAAACAACAAAAAGCAAAGCAAAAAAAAAAAAAAAAAAAAAAAAAAAACAACAACAACAACAACAACAACAACAAAAAAAAAAAAACCGTTATAATTTATTTCCAATAGCTAATATTTATATTTCGTTTTTATTATACGCTCGTCAAAGACGGGACGTATTATGGATTCACCTGCGGGTAGGTTGGTGGGCGTCCAGTGATATTGTCCGCTCTCTAACTCGAACAAACGTGAACCAATCTTTACCAAACTTGGTTACAATATATTTTGACACATTATCTCGCATCCTTTCGATGACCAGCCAGATTGCCCCAGACACTCAGGAGTTATGGCCCTTGAATTGATGAAAATTGTCAAATTAATAGTGTCCGCTCTCTGACTCAAACAAATGTGAACCAATCTTTACCAAACTTAGTCACAATGTATATGGGCACAATATCTCTGTTCCTTTTTATAACCAGCCAGATTGCCCAGACACTCTGGAGTTATGGCCATTGAATTGATGAAAAATGTCAAATTAACAATATCCGCCCACTAACACTAACAAACATGAACCGATCTTGTCCAATCTGCTCTCTAAGAACGACAAATGTGACCCGATCTCTACTAGACTTTGTCACAATGTGTTTTGGTACAATATCTCAATCAAGTTTAAAAACTAGTAAGTTAGAGCTATGACCCTTGCATTGATAAAATGGCAGGACGGGCGTATTTTGCGATAATCAGCGCCCTTGTTAAGTTTATACAAGTTGTTAAAATCCTGGTGACTACCCCTGATATGGGCATATTTTACTTCATTAAAAGTTCTTAAACTTTCATTAACTGTTTTATTGTCATATGCAATATCGAAAATGTGCCATAATTATTCCTTATTTTGCCATGAATACATTGTGTCGTTTTAAGGCAACACTTTTTATGTACCGTATACATGTATCATTTTGTGCTAATTTTATTTATTTCAAACAGAGCAAAAGATAGCTTTGTTTTATCGTTTTAACTAATAATTGTTTTCAAGGAAAACGAACTGATTTCAAACGTAAAACGTATTTATTTGATGAAACGCCTATTTCTATACATGATATTAAATGGCGTTGTACAATAAACATACATATATTCTCACCAAAAAGTGTAAACAAATACATATAAAATATAGCGAAAAAGTTTAAGGATCAAGGTACTTAAAAAAAATAAGTTAATAAAAGCAGATGACAAAACTATAAAAGCTCCGGACAAGGTTATGTAAAATATCAGATAATTCAAATCAATATTACCGGTAGTTTTAAAACAAGTCGTAAAACTGTGTGAAATAATGCGTTTTTAGTTTTTTCTTAAACTCGTCTATTGACTCGGTTTGCTTAATATACGGAGGCAGATTGTTCCATAATTTCGACCCTATAGTGCAGAAACTTCTATTATTAAACCTAGTTTTCCTGTTAAACGGCACATCATATGTAATGCTGGAATCACTGGCTGATCTTAATCCTGGTCTACGATTAACATGTTTAGTTAATAATTGTGTCAAATATACAGGAGCCCGACCAGTGCTGCAGTTGAACATAATTGTCAATATTTTGAAATTGATTCTGGCCTTTATTTCAAATTATTATCGTTCAAAAACGAAAAAAAAAAATTGAAAACAAATTGTGCTCGAAGATCCGTCATTTTGGGTAGGTTTGTTTTTCATTTGTTTATTATCTGACTGTCATTTTATCCTGCTAAGTTAATACCAAATGGTACACTTAAAAATGCCCGTGATACATAAAGTTCCAGTCAGCATGTTTCGCAAAGCATAGACTATATAGTACAATCAGTACTTATTGCAAACCAAGGCTTAACAAATAAAATTATGATGCTCTTTTTGTAGGCACTGTCATTTTGTTCGCTTGGCTAGCCTAACAGTCATATTTCATCCACCACAGCTTCCCTTTTTGTACAGTTGCCGTGATTACGTTTATTCCAAATTTAAGTTTTTTAAAAAAAGGGGGGAAAATGAATCCGCAGTAACTTCAGACGTGTTTTATTTTAACTGAAAAGTAGCCCTAATGAATAAGCACGATGTGGTTATCAGATATACAAGTGGGTACTGCAATGCAAAAGAAATATTACAAGAAACTGCTCACCTTAATTATCATCTAAGACAAGAACTCTTTCGAAAAGGCTGGTAAAATATACACATATTGTCGAAACGAAACCCTCTGAAAAGGCTGCAACAAAAAGACAACTGCGTCGTACCATATTTAAATGCAACTGCGTCTAACCATTTTGTAAAAATCATTGTTTTATTGAAAAATAATTTTCTACCTCAAATGGGACTTTGTCTCTTGACGTGAAAATGTATCTTATAACTTAAATTTAGCAAAAACACGATTATTACTACAGTTTAAGAGTGAAAACGTTTGATACAGCAATTCCAACTGCGTCGTATCCTGTTAAATGTTTCGCAAATTTTTCATCCCTTCGAATTTTCAGTTCGCTATAACTGCTGTTTTTCAAAATGGATTTTCAAGTTGCATATACCATATGAAGCGGAATAATTAGTAGCGTGTTCATATATGTATCTCGTTATCATGCAATTTCTACAGAAACAGTAATGAACAAAAATATACCTTTTTCTTTTCAAAATGGCGGCTTTTGTATACAAAATGAATGGTATGATGCAGTTTTGATTTCTGGCCCTGGTAAAAACAAATAATCAAAGGAAGATATGGATAGTGACTCTTTGAGTGAGATAACAATTCCGACTGCCACTTTAGATTGAGGGTCGTAAGTGGAAGGGAAAAGACACATGTATGCATCTTGGTAAATTCTATCTCATGAAAAGTCCACCACAGGTTTTGGTGTGCACTCTTTAAGTGTGTCAGATTTGATTTACTTGCGCATTACATCAGTATATGGGTTACCCTACCAAATCATTGAATATGCCCGTGCATATATTCCATCTTCCAGGGTAACCTTTCTTTTCATCGAAAGCAGACATCTTGACATTTTCACAGTATTTTTTAAATAGTTGTTGGGAATAGCACCTAAGATAATTCTCAGTAACAATACAATATTACATGTCAAAGCCAGATGTCCTCTTTAGGAAGGACTTTTTCAGCTCTGTACATTCTTCATTCAAGAAAACTTTCTACCGAACCATTGAAAAAATATTTTTAAAAATCTGAGTCTGACAATTACGGTAGCATGGATGGGACATGTTTTTTTCTATTTTAGGTAGCACTATCTTGTGGAAACGTGTGGGAACGAGAGACGAAAAACCATCCCGTGGGAACGAGAAACTATCTGGTAAAGACGACATAATCATTTTGACATAAGTTCTCGTTCCCTCAAAAGAGAGTATCTTGTGCCCGCAAGATAACGCATTAAGGAAGTATAGCCATGTCACCTCCATGCCACCGTAGATAACAGCAAACATTTTCATGAGGATGGCTTAGATTATCAATACAATTTATACTTCTAAACATATCACCATACAAATGTATACTTGTATGAAAAAAAAAAGAGTAACATGATGTGCCAACTTCAATTACACTGTACATATCGTATGCTATTGCTGTGAAACATGTCAATAAATATCGTTCCTTCTGAGTTAGAATTAAAACATGGAAATTTGATGGGATTTGATTGCATATTAAATGTTCAGCTAGACGCAATGGTTTCACAATTTCCTCCTAATGATAGCAAAACATTGGCAACGCATTTTAATGCTTTAATTTACATATACATGTACTCAACTTGACTTAATTTGCGTTTTCTTTTTTTTTATAAAATGAATCAATAGTTGTAAAACTTAAAGAGATAATCACAGCGTAGCAGCATCTGTTGGAGACACATATACATCTTTTTACAGATAAACGTTGTCTGCGTATAATCCTGAATTCATTTTTTAAAAATGTTACACATTTCTGATTAAAACAATAAACAAAGCAAAATATATAACTCAACATGTTATTTCACCGAACTGTGTTGTAAACAGAATACTGTAACATATTGAAAGCCTCCACAAACATCTGTTTCATTTCAGAAGGCGCGTGACCTTTCCGATGCTGTTATTATTGAGTTATAAGTTATTACTGAATGTGATATTTCAGGATTTATTTCACTCCATCATATTTATTTGTGGAAGTTTCGACAAAGTAACACGAAATGTTATTTGAGGATGGCGAGATATCTAGATCAAAATTCAGGCGAAAAGGTAAGCTTTGTTATCATGCATGAGCTATGTATTGTGCATGATTTCGACATCTGTATAAACATTAATATGTAAGGGTGGTTTTACATAGAGTAAGTATCTTCTTACCTTTGTAGTCAAATCGTTAAATAAAATATCATATGTTATGTTGCAAATCATGAAAACCGTTGTTTAAAATATGAGCTTAATACGCTTAATGAAGTAAGAAGGAAACCTCTATAATTTAAAAAAATAATCATAATCATAACTTTATTTGATTATTAAGCTTATATTCACAAACATTGTGAATAAAATAAGCAATACAAAATATACAAAAAATGCAATAATAATTTCACGCACACAGGGTAAACGGCCACATCATTCACTTTTCGGGCACAAAATATTAATATTTTATATTCACATAGATAAACAAGTAATTTATCGGTACCATATACTAAACATTGAATCCCTTGAACAATTTCATCTTTCCCGAAAGCGAAACTAAAAGATGAACAAGGGATACATATAAATAAAATTACATCATACATGCACAAACATACTTATATTCACATAGTTAAACAAGTAACTGTACCATATACTAAACTAAACTATACTAAAAGTCAAATAATTAGCAGACTTGTTTTAGGCAAAATATATTTGATTCTAGGATCTGTGGATTTCATATAAGCAAAGATTTCGTTAAGTTTGAGAAAATTGCTATCGCGAAAACTACATCCCAGAGTGTCTGTATGTTATTCATAAATCAACCTTTTCATCTCGGTCTCGACAGGTTGTTTGCACAACGTCATCAGCGATACGACTTTATTTGCCGATGGTTTTTGAAGAAATCTAAATCAAAAGCAATAGTCTAGCAATAGCTGATACATCATCACAATTGACTCACAGTTCTAATGTATACGTATGATGAACTTCGCCCTTTACTGTTTGCGTGATAAACGAATCTGATACAAGAAACAAAGTGAATATGCAAATATACAACATGGGATATCTCTGATTTAGACTCTTAGATGATATATTCAAAATAGTTACAGTATTATTTATTATTTCCTTATAATGGAATGAATGAATATGTCCGTCTGTTCCCAGGCTTAGATTTTTTATGATATATTGGACAATCCAGCTGCTATTCGTTTTATCTGTTTTGCAAAGTACCTCAAACATTTGCTAGACTAAGTGGTCAATATCTAATCCTTCCTTAACGGTAAGTTTAATACAAAGAGTAGCAGACCAGGCTATCAAAATCTCTTTAACTGATATTGCTCGCATTCATGTAATACAATATGCGCAATACAGACATTTCATTTGTTGTAAATCATATTTATATGCATTGTTTAGTAGATAAAGTAGATATTATGAGTGTAAAAATAGTTGCAATTAATACCATACTTTTTGGTGTAAAATAAGCCGGGCAATAAATCCGTATTATTTTAGTTTCAAATGGTATCATCAAACGTTAAAAAAGGATAGCTCTCGATATGAATTTTGTCAGAATTTTCATCACATGCACGACAATTTTTGTTCTTAAAACCCGCTGTAACTTTGATTTTCATTTATTTCGTGACATATGTCACTCGTATTTTTTTAAGGTTTTCTTTTCGTATTTTGTTAAAAGACCAACGTATCCAACGTTGCTAACATAAAGTCGTGTTAAAGTTTCAATAATTGATAACGTTTGTTCCATTGTTATACAACCTGCCTGCAACTTTACGACAACCGTACACGTTCGCTCAATAACGTGGTGAAAGCATTTGAAAACTGTCACAAGGTGCTTAAACAAAACAGAAGTATGGAGTACGTTATTATACCTAGTTGTTTGATTATTAACCAGTTAATTTAAGGTTGTCATGTTTAAATAGTTAAGTATGTACACATAGTCGTATGTAATTGCTTGACTGTTGCATTTAACGTCCGATCGACAGTATTTCAGTGGAGATTATGTCTACTTAAAGGCGTTTGAGCGGGTTTTTTCTAACGGACAGATTTTTCTAAAAAATGCATATAAGTACTTTAGACTTTAGCTAAAAGATTTATGAAATAAAAATAGGTGGTCACCATGCTTGTTTTAGAGATCAAGCTTGCTATAATTTGTTGAAAAAAAAATGACAGTAAAAAATAAAAAATTTCGTTACTAAATACTGTAGCAGTATATTAAAATGATATTATTAAAATATTTTATCACCTTTTGTTACTTATAATGTATTCTATAAGTTACAGAAAAAAATACTGTCAAATATGCATTGAAAATACAAACGGGCATAAAATCTCATTTGCGCCCGGACCAAAATGTATACAAAAACTATCCCAAAACTGTGAATTTATATATATATATTTTTCTAATAAAAAAAAAATTCAATGGACATATTTTCTTTATTTTAAAAATTTTTTTTTTTTTATAAAAACTGCTTTTATATTGAAATTTTAGCCAAATTTGCATAAAATCACTAAACACTATGTGACTTTTTGTACCTTCAAAATTTAGCAAATAAACTTTTGATGATATTCTTATTACATGAATCTTAAAATTAGGGCTTTCTTCTATCATTCAACTTAAAATAAATATGAAATTAAAAAAAACAACCAAAATCAAAATCACCCGTAACCCGCTGAAACGTCCTTAAGACAGATATAGTGCTGCCACACTGTAGTATCACACCGTAGACAAAAGGCATGGTACCAAATTACATTAACCTGACACCGGGCTTACAAGTCCTGGATGTACCGTGTACCTAACAATTTTAACGGCTGTAGTATGAAGTTCACGATCTCCCGCTCCCGATGGGGTGGCCTAACTACCCGGCTATCGGGGACGGTGTAACACTTTTTGACAGAGATATTAGAAATACAGTTCTTTATTTCATATATATATATATATATATATATATATATATATATATATATATATATATTATTTCCAATTCGGACACCAACTTCCGCTGACTATAAATAGCGGTATGTTATTCAAATACTTACCTAAACAAGTTAGATTAACAATATAAAAAGGGAACGGTAAATGACCAATTGCCATGGGTTGCATTCGTAGCGAACTTAATTTACCTCTAAGTATATGAGCCACTTAGCCATCGAAACGCAAACTTTAGATTGTGGAGTAATTGTTATTGCATGTGACGTTGTTAAGATACAAAAATATGTCGGTATTTTTAGCTCACCTGAGATGTTCCTTAGGTCACACTCTACCAAGATTGTTCATTTTTTTTTTTATCCGTTGAAAAACATGGGGGCCAGGGGGCGGAGCCCGTTTTCCTTATAGAAATATAGTACAAATTTGAAAAATCTTCTTGGCCAAAAGTTCTAGCTGGATTTCAAAGTTATATGGCACAGATTTTCCTTAGGTCACTCTCTACCAAGAGTGTTCAAATTATTTTGATCCGTTGAAAAACATGGCTGCCAAGGGGCTAAGCCCATTTTTCTTATATGTATAAAGTACAATTTGAAAATCTTCTTGTCCTAAGGTACTCACTCGATTTATGGCTGGCAGAGGGCAGAGCCAATTTTCACATATATGCTGTTTCTTTTCCTGCCTCTAATACCTGGTTCTCAGGTGAGCGACCAAGGACCATCATGGCCCTCTTGTTTTAAAATGTTGTAGCATTGATATATCTACCATTTAAGTACTAATAGATTAAATAATTTCAACAAATTCAATATACCGTAAAAACAACATAAGCAAACCTCTTGAGATTTATTCAAAGAAATGCTCCGTACTAACAGAGGTGCTCTTTTTTCTAAAATTATTGATTACTGTAAAATTTGTATAAGCGGTAAATTCTTACAAAACATGTAAATACAATGTCCTTCTAATGCAAATCTGTGTCGAAATTGTGCTGCATACCGTTAGGAATTACAATTAAGAAATAATGTTAGTTTAAGGAAACATTTCAAGTATTGCCCATTGGGGGATATTCGAGCGCTCAAATCTTCTTGAGTTAGAGTCTTTAAGACATTAAGTTCATGCTATTTATCATAATAACTCTCACAATCGGTGAAAAACAGACAGTTGGTTCAAAAATGAAAATTTACAAATATATTATAACGATTTATTGGAATGCAAAGAAAACGAATTAATATCTTTTTCCCATTCTGCAAAATTCTCTTTTCTTTTTCACGTATTGAAACCAAGTAAAAACTTAAGAGCAATCAAAGCACTGAGAGAGTTTCGGCGGGATTTATTACACAAATGCAAAAACTTGGTCGATGTTTAGAAATAAACGTTGGTGGAAGTTGTGCTCCATTTATTTACGTTCTTGGACGCTGGTTTAATTTGAACAGAGCTTGGCTATGTTGGCCTCCTTTTGTTAACGTTCTTGGACGCTGATTTAAGTTGAACAGAGCTTGAATATGTGTTCTTAGATGCTGTTTAAGACCAGAGCTTGCCTTTGTGTGTTGGACTCCTTTTATTAACGTTCTTGAAGCTCCAATTGGTTCCTTTGAAAAACATCGACGTAAGTGAAGAATGCTTTAATTTACGAGGGTGTAATCTTGTCGATTCCATTATTTCCCATTGACGCTTACGTCAGCTTACCTATGCTGAGTATTCGTGAGAAGAAATGAGTCGGCGATCGCTGCACGTACGCTTTATCTGCGTTTATTAAATTCAACGCTGGCAAATGCTGTCAAGCTCTAGCACACGCGAACGTTTGTAAAAGCGGATATGTGCCGGATTTAGAATGTTCGTTGTCACTAGTTAGACAGTAAAATGTCTCACTCGCGAACGAAATTTTGCCGACGTTAGGGCTCATTTCTTAGACTTTTCAAACACTGACCAATCTGGTGTAAATGCTCATAGTGCAATTCCTCCTTTATTGGATAATTTTTCGCGATGTGTTAAATAGTAAGTGTTCAATTGTTTTATATCAAGCGTCAATCAATAACGACGTAGGCGGATGTGACGTCACGTAACGGCACCCACTACGGACCCCATAACGTCATGTTAATATAAGCGTTATTTCACAACACCACTTTAAATAAGCATGACTGACTTGCAGGGGCAGCTGGTAAGTATTTCTAGATTGGTCGCAATAGGTTAAATGCAAGCATGAGGCAAACGCGGTGAAATTAAGGACATGCTAAGGACGTCTTAGATCGTATATTATCAATAATGATTAATTAAAACCGGTTATCGGCAAGGCTCTCACCAGTCTCGGCAAATATTTAAGCGTAGGGCGATCGTTTAGAGCATACATACATCTTTATTGGCATATCGACATGTCTGTCTTTTTCCATTTACAAAATAAAGAAATATGGCAAGGACACGAATACAAAAGCATTAAGTGATATAAGAAAGATAACAAAAGCAATGTATCAGATCAGAAACACCGAAAGATGACAGGGTAACAGCTCCAATATGATGAGGGTCCACAAAATGTATAGGTCCATAGTGGTTAATGGCTTATCAAGTGGAACCAAGTTCCATCTAATTTGGATTTCGTA
>CM037783.1:51801359-51814061 GCA_021229015.1 Solen grandis
TCCGGGAAACCTAATCTCAATATGATTTTTTAATTTTCAAGAAAAAAAAAATTTATTATGATGCAGGCATTAAAGGAAGATTTTTCTTTTTTTTTGGTATTTTTTTGTCGTTTTTTGCGGGTTTGGAAATTTTCGTTTAAAAATTTGGGGAGAGACTTTCACTCAACAAATTTTTTAAAGGAAAACTAACAGACTATTGTGGGGAGATGTGAAAAGCAATATCCCTTCTCATCCTCCCGAGAACAAAACCTGATGTTTACGAAAAGAGAAAATATTGAATGCCTGGTATACTCCCAAAGCAAAGGGGCTTGACAAACATGTATCCATTTTCTATCCTACCTGACTGGTACCAACATTTCTTGTGGAAAAAAAAGCTTTTTAATAAAAAAACGGGGGTAAAGCAGCCAAAGTGATGTTCAGTAAATAAAAAAACCAATCCACTGGGGAAAAGTTGCTATAAACAAACTTAATTTTAAAAAAAAAAGAAACATTTTAAAATGTAATAAAAAAAAAATTTTCTTTTGGGGAAAAAGGCTCTTCCCCCTAAAAACCTTTTCTTCCCCAAATTGCCACACGTAGACAGTTTTAAAAAATATTGCAACATATCAGCTTTTAAATTTTTTTTTACAAAATTTTTTTTCCCAGAATGTTTTTGGATCTTTAAATATAGGTACATATTTTCTCAAAAAAAATTTTAAATTTTCATTTTAATTCACCAACTGTGTGATTCACAATTGCTTTATTTTATAACCAACTAGAAACTGTCTTAGAAGCTGATAAATAAAAAGGGTTTTAGACTTTTTTTTCCCCAGTAAAAGATTGATACATGTATTTTTGCCAGTTTTGCTTTGCAATTTTTGTAACTTATTTTGAGGCCTTTTGAAAAGAAATGCTCAAATCTGCAAAAAATGAGTTCCCTCCAAATTCGATTTCTTGTCATTTCTTATTAAACTCAATTGGAATCATGCACATTTTTAAAAGTCCCATTATCTTTTCTTCTTGCTCTTTTTAAAAAAATGTTAAAATAAAAATTTGATTTCATATGCATTGTTAGAATGTTTTTTCACCCGTGTTGACCCCATTTCTGTCTTCACCTGAGCCAAATGATTTCCATTAAGAGCTTTAGGGTCATTTTTTTTTATCCGACCTCCCTTATTGACATTCTAGCAAAATTCATCTCTTATGCAAGGTCCCAAAAAGTTTATAGCCATAAACTTTAGGTCCAAATTTGATAATAGGTTATAGCCCAGTTTTTTCAGGAGTTGAGGCCCTTGACCTTTAAAAAAATGCCACGAAACCCTTTAAATTTCAAATTCTATTTCACCCCAGCCCGCCTCATTTTTTGAAGCAGTTTAATAAATTTTATACACAAAGGTTTAAAGACCATGGTATCTCAGTCAGGTTTTTCTTTTACCCCATATCAGATTGATGATTTTTTAAATTTTTGGCCCAAAAAAAAAAAAGAAAATTTTCCATATTTTTACCTAGCAAACTTCATTTCTTAAGCAATCTTCTTCCACTTTGGACAATATTTTTTGGGGTGTAATATCTCCGGGAAAGTTTGATTATTGTTGATTCCACACGTTTTATACTCTAGCAAAACATTGATCAATCTTGTTAAGCATCTTTATGAAAATCATTAATTCCCCCAGGTTAGTGATAAAGCCACCCATAGCCCTTGAATGTAAGAGTTAGGCCCCTTTTTCTGTATACCTGTCATACATAAGAAGATCAAATATTTTGAGAAATCTTTGAATGACAGCAATGAAACTTTGCAGACTAATGCAATGCTGAGAGGTCCATTATGAGTGATATCCTCATTTTTTTTTCCTCTCAACAATGGACCATTTTGCTATTAATATATCCCAGCTACACAAAAGGGGGGTCTATTTAGAAATCCACCTGTCACGTCACATCTCGTTATTTCATATCCGTTCTTTTTGCTACTCGCATTACATAAAGACAAAGTGGATGCAGGGGTTTTAAAATCCCCTTTTATTGATAGTTCTGGTATTGAATCATTGAAATGTTATTCCATTTCTGTAATTTAGACAGAGTGAAATGCTGCATTACTAACAGAGTGTGTGCCATGTTGGGTTTTAATTTTTTTTTTTGCTTCATAATATAATTGGAATGCAAAACTCCACAAGATTTAAACCACAAAATATTCTGTATATTTTTGATGCTGGAACCAATCACTATTTAACTGTTGGAAATTTATGAACCAGACTGAAATGCCCCAGGTGGTTCCTATCAGATAAACCATTAAAATGGAATGCTTATATTTTTCCTACTTGATGACAAAAAAGCCATTGTATCAGTGCCTGTTGGCTATTCCATTAGAATTACCAAAAAATCACACTTTCATATTAGTTTATATCTTCTTTTTTTTTTTTACAGGCTTCTCATGTTTCATCTTCAACCTTGAATTTGATGCTTCATGTTTTTTCTTGATTTTTTTTTTGTGTTCTTTTGTATACAAAAGCTGTTTGATGTGATAGGAATGGTGGGATGAAAAGAACTAAGAATTTAAGTATTAACACTATGTATTGTGGTGAAATCTAGCCAGCTTTTGCAGTTATACACAAAAATGTTAACAATGAATGCTTTATAGTAATCTATTTAAAAGTGTTCCATAGTGATTTCATTGGAGACTTTTACCTCAGCAACTGATGAACAACCTCCACTCTTGTTACAGGATGAGCAGCCATTATTCATTATTCCCACTAACCTCTCTGTTTATTTCAGATGAATTGGTTAGCTGTTTGTATTTAGGGTCAACAAGAGAATTCTCGTCAAATCGATTTAATATATGGCGTGACTCTATTGCTGGAGTCATCATTATGGCTACCAACAATCAAGTGCCTTAAGTGTTGACTGTCAATCATTAGAGCTCTGTGGATGAATCACAATTTTCAGATTACCTGAGGACAACTATTTAGGTCACCTTGTGCCCATTGTTGTATGTTGTCCATCACAACTTTAAATGACATCTCTGCAGCTATTTGCAAAGTTTATAAAACCTTGAAAAGATGATATTCCTTTATTTGTTCACAAAAAAAATACTGCCTTATCAGATCTCAACTTTAAATGAGATCTTTGATCAAAGTGCTCAAGACCTGAGAAACTGTCAGAGAAATTTACATGAAATAGCTGTAATTATAAACCCATCATTTTAGCTGTATTGATTTGATAGAGGTAAAGGTCATATGATGCTAAAAACTCCACATATTTTCCTGGAAACTCAAATTATTAATAACTCAGCTGAACTCAACTCTTTGTTTCATGATAACTGACCGTAGTCTCTCAGTGCCTTGAGTGCTTTGATTTGTTTCAGAATAAATGAGGGTCATGACCCTGATTCCATTCATAAGTTACATACCTTATAATGAGGTCACAAACCTTACTCTGGTAGTACATTCTGTTTGTTATTGCATGGAGTGATAAAGTACAGTTAAAATAGGTCACAGTAATTATGCAAATTGGCAGTGGTTTTTTTTATTTCTTGCTACATAAGGTGGCTGTACTGCCAGTCTAAAAAATCAAAGCGCTGAAGGCACTGAAGTTGTGTGTGTCTCAAGTGGAAGAGGGTTTGATGAGCTGCAGATATGCAGTGTAACTTAGTTTTTGCCAAATATCAAACTTATATTAAACTAATAAACGATTTTAAAAATGGTATTGTTATAGTTCCCTTTGCTTGGCGCTCAGCATATAAGGGTAGTTGCAGCACTGGTTTTTTGGTGTCAAGATAATGTGACTGGATGTGGTATCATGCCGCAGAGTAAGAAGGCGATGTGCCAATTGTTAACAGTCTGATAAAACAATGGTGCATTAATCTTTAATTTCTTGTAATGACCATGTTAACGCAATGTTTAAGCAGGTTATTGGCATTGCGCAAAAATTTGACCCAATTTATTAAAGTTACTTTAATAAACAAAAGAAATGCGACAATACAGCACAGTTTCTATTTATAGATGCAAATCAGTGCTTAGTATCCTAATAGCAGTATATATACAGGTATCAGCCATTCCATAGAGCAACAAATAACCCTGGAGGTATCTCATGTATCTTGAGATAGCTTGATGTGATTATTAGTAAGTTATGCGGATTGTATTGGAATTCAAGCTTTATATAATTCTATGTGGACTATTTTAACACCACTAAATATATTAACCAAACCTTCACATCTACCATCCAAATTGGACAATAGCCACCTTTGCATCGAAAGAACTATACTCCTGCATGGTAAAGTGAAAGTTACGCAACATCACACGGAAAATGTTTCTTTTGTGCGATTAAGCTATATACAATTATTGTTTCCCATATCTATGTATTTTTTACTCAGAATTGAGTTTTCAACACTTTGGCTGAATCTCAGCATACCTGTGTTTAGAATTCTTTTCAATTGTTCGATCATTCATAATAAAATTAAAAGGTTATTCGGTTTTAAATGTAGAGAAATAGACCCTCAGAATGTAGGTACTAAGTTGTGAGGACTACGTCACACACAACCAATAAACTTCTAGTTAATGGGCCAAGATATGATTTAATAAATATAGACAAAATCATACTATTACATCCCAAGAGATGTAACATTATCAATTCTAAAGAACTTAAAGGAATAAAAGATTAAATTCATAAATCTCTCGTAATTATTTATAACATAATGAAATAATTGATAATAAAATGGATAATTTCAAAATAATTTCTGTCTTTGAAATCAGATATAAAAGAAGCTTGTATTACAGTAATTCAACCAGCCCTACAAAGTATGGTTTCTTATGTCAAATAAGAATATATAATACCAAGCACAATGTTCTAAAGAAAATTGCACCGTGGTCCAGTTGTAAGATATTCAACTGTAAATCCAAAGGTTGTGAGATCAAAGGATTTTATTTATGACCTTCCTAGGGGCAAAGTATTGGTCAAACTCATGAACCGTCAAGAGGGATTAATATTGAGTTGTAAGGACTTGTTTACAACCCTTACAATGCTGTGGAAACTGGTGACTGTTTTTGTAACTAGTTCAAACCATGATCAGCTTGCAAATCTGCACTCTCTGATCCTGATCTGAACTGTTCAGTATTCAGTCAATACATTTTCAACAAGCACCCTATAAACAACTAAATTTTAGTACAGTCTGTCATGGAGACAGGATATCTCCTATATTAAGCATGATAAGAGTTTGAGCCTGAGATAGAATATAATATTTGCGATAACTTGTGGCAAGGTAACTCTAATCTTAACCTTTCACTCATAGAGGAAACCATGAAAAGACCTATGTGAACAGCATAAAACCAGATCAGCCTGCGAGTAACTCGCAGGCTGATCTGGTTTTATGCTGTTCGCTGCTCCTCAGTGTCTGGAAATGAGGATTTTATAATTATATTTGGTAAGGTTTAACTGTGGTTTTCTGCAGATCGGGCTTTATGTGGTACCTATTGAGTGCGTCAAAATGAGTCTATATTGAGGGAAAGGGTTAAGTTCAGTGGAAATAATTGAACAGTGTACAAACTGATGACCTATTAGCTACTTGTATGTACATTTTTTTAGGACTAGCACTGAGCAACTTTTTGCACATGTCTTTTCAGTTTGTTTCAGATATAATTTTCACAGATTAAACAAAAACTTGTTCAGTATTCAGGTGGATTAGAAAAAATCTCCATATCAAAACATTTTAAGAGTTAAAATAATACTTACTTTAAAATAAAGAATTTTATTTTGTGTTTTATTCTGCCTTTACAGTCTAAGAGATTGGAAAACATCAAATTATTTCTAATTCATCTAAAGGTAAAATTTTAATGCATTAATGTGGTTGTTCTAAAATATGCAACAGACGTTGCACAAGGGACCCTGTGTAAGGGAGAATATGCAATGGAAATTATATTCATACCCCGAGAATCATTATTGTATTAAATGATTTCATTTTTAGCTGGTTTGTTTTTCTAAGAAAAAAATACAAGCTATTGTCGTAACTCCGGCGTCTGCGTTGTTGTTGTCGTCATTGTTAGTCATCATCTGGAATCTACTATTCGGTATACAACTTTCATTTTTGGTTTGCATATTCATCTTGACAAGACCTATCCAAACACATGCAAATATTTTACCTATTGACCTTGACCTTTGACCTAATTTTAAGATGGCAGCTTGCTGCCGCTTACCAGGCATCGCTGACCTTGCTAATTTGCATATTTTCCATGACAAGTTTAACTGTACCTCTCCGCGCTTAGTGCGGATCTACGCAATGCGATACTGCACTTACGTATACAAATGGAATATGTTAGCAGACCTTTTGTTCATAACCGTAGCCGCTATTCATGTGCTTTTGTTTGTAAACGTGTATTTTTCTCTGTAAACATCCATTTTAAGTGTGAACAATATATCCGTGACACTTATAAATCATAACAGCAACCTATTTTACATACTTGATGATCTACTCCTGTAAAAAGAAAAAAAGTAGCGCATCGAATGTCTGTATTAACCTAAAGTAGTTCACGCGTAATTTTGCATGAAAGCATTGATTAAGTTAGGTCTCTCCCAAAGCATTTCTTAACTTTGAAATAGAAACAAATATTCAAGTATCTAAAACATCAAGTACGCTGTCAAGTTCTATACTTAAGTAACAGTAGATAGTGTTTATAAATCGGGTCCTAGGGAATGATCTACTTCTGAAGTTCATACAGTCAGGTTCATGACCCAAATTCCGGATGGTTTTGTAACAAACAGAGTGCGAATTCAATTGTCTTACTACCAACAATAGTTGCAGGAGAGTGTGTGGAGTTTCTGCGTCATGTGGCTTTTACCTCTGTTGTATCAATAATTAAGAATCACAGCTTTTTTTTTTCCTGTTAATCCATTGCCGTCTCTCAGCACATTGAGCGCTTTGATTCTGTAACTTTTGAAAACTTTAAAATGCCTATTATTTCAGAACAGTTGTCAACAGGGCACTGATGTTTCACATGTAAATTCCTTGTAGCAAGACCTTTCCATCAATGTTAAACTTTTGGACTTTTGACCTTGACCTTTGAACTTTGACCTATTTTTGAAATAAATAACTTCTAAACTATTCAAAATGCAACTTTAAATTTTTATATGCCAATTCATCTTGACAAGACCTATCCAGACATAGGCAAATATTTTACCTATTGACATGACTTTTACATTTGACCCAATTTTTCTGTAACTTTTGGATAATTTAAAATGCCTATTAATTCAGAACCGTTGTCAACAGGGCACTGATATTTCACATGTGAATTCTTTGCAGCAAGACCTTTCCATCTATGTTACACTTTTGGACTTTTGACATTGTCCTTTGAACTTGATATTGTCCTTTTGAAATGTTTAACAAAAAATTAACATTGGCTATTACTTCTATACTATTTAACAACCAACTTTTATTTTTTGTATGCATATTCATCTTGACATCATTGACCTTAACCTTTGACATTACTTTGCTATAAATTTGGACGAAATTAAAAAATATACTAGTATATATATTTCTCTTGTCATTTTTAAATGATTTTTTTTTTAACTTTTATACTGAATTGTCATAATATAAACCTGTGCAGGTATGATTTGGACATGATCACTAGTTTGTATGCTTCTCTAAAATCAACAGTGGACATAATGTTGTATTTGGTGACTTTAATGTGGATCTACAGAAGAGTACTGCGCCAGTTCTTAAAGGTATGCGCCAGTGTATACAGTCTCCAAAGACAGAGTACATGTCAATACTGGATCATGTCTACACAGACCTATCAGAGGTGTTCTAGTTTTTTAGTCCTACTTAAGTGACCGGGCCACAAGCCAGTAATGGGCTGCTATCAAAGGCAAAGAATGTTAAAGTTAATCATTTTACTTTTTTTACATTTTAGGTCTACTGATCATGAAATCATTATTAATGCCAACACTGGGAGCCCATATAACTGTATATTATTGGACCCATAGTAGATAGCTCCAATAGTAGACAGATTGACAGATGGATGGTGGTAATAACAATATGATGGATATCCCTCATTGTTTCTTTGAAATGGATTGGTTTAAAACAGACGAGCGTTGGCACCCGCATGCGGTGCTCTTGATAAGTTAAAAAGCATCGTTTTTTATGTGTATAAATTGATATTTATTACAGTTGGATCTTGGCTCAGAATGATGAAATAGTTCAGTTGGAATCAACTTTTAAAGTCAAGGAAAAGAAGAAACTGAAAGGGGTATTAGCTGGTTTTATTTAGTGACAAGGAAAGTGGTCTGCTCAGCAAGCTTGTTGTCTTCTGACACATTCTTTTTGTTAGATTCATGAGCACGTATGTGCAGTGACTAAAAACCAAAACTCTTTTAATTATCTTCATTTATTTAATATTATAATGAAATTTTGGCTGGAGCATAAATCAATTTACTTTATATGGGTTACAGGCTTAAGTATACTTACCTCAATTATATAAGGAAGTCCTGTTGTTTTTTTTGCACCTGACCCTTTTGGATGGGTCTAGAGGGGGTAGCTAGGAAGGAGGGTTTAACACTTAACATATATAGTCTTGTTAATATAAAGTAGTTGTAAACTTGCCTTTCCTTCAGAGCTCAAAGATGATTGTGCTGGAACGAAGTTTTTTAGGCTAAAATGTCTTTAATTATATATCTTTTCTGTCCACACTGACGTAAATTTATATACTTGATAGACAATTCACCAAGTAAATATAACCTAACCTCTCTGTATTGCCACTGTTCCAATAACCCCTAGTTAGTCATGCCCAAGGCAGTCTATACATCTTTTATAATTTTATGGACAATTTTATGTTGGTGTTGCTCAATTTTCCTGGAAAACTTGGCAAAACATTCCTGTATTTTCATAGATTTTTTGTTCGCTTATTGACAGAATGCTTCTATGAGCACATTAATATTTGACAACTTGGCAAAGTGTTTGTGAATTGTTAACAAGTTCTACTTCTACTGAAGCTATTAATCACCCAATAATCACCAGAGTTCACACAAACTTTTTCAGTAAAAGTGACCCAAGTGTGCCTAAAATTAGCTGATGTCAAAAGTTATCATATTGACTTGATTCTAAGTTACGGTTTACATTTTCTTCGAAAGTTAAGCCCCTCCAATTCCACAAACATAATTATGAAGGAGGATGAAATATCCTTGTTGAGTATTTAGATGAGGTCTTTGTTTGTTTTGTTAGGTTTAACATCACACCAATGTTTTGTTGTTATTTGGAGACTAAGGATTAAAATTCAAGCTCCATTTCAGCAAATACTGTCTCTAAAGGCCAAGTTTTATCTGAGAATTGTTTATTAGGTTTCACATCCTGCTGATGGTATGTCAGTTACTTGGAGACTTCTTTATTGTCTACATGAGAAGGATACATTGCTGCCACATTGCAGTAGACATGTGGCATGATACCACACCCAGTCACATTATCCTGATACCGTGCCAATCAGTCCTGGAACTACCTTTATATGCTGACCTCTAAGCAAGGGAGCTATATACCAGTACCATCACCTTTTGTGATCACCTGCGTCCATCATCATCTGTCGTCAACAATTTACTTTAAACGACATCTTGGGCCTTGGATTGATTTCACACTCACACTGGCCCATGGCAGATGCCAGGGATGGTTAAATGAGGTGTATGTCTTCATGTATATCTATATGTTTGTTTTGAACCCCTAGTCTTGAATTCCACCAGCCATGCTCTGCACTTAGTAAAACCTTCAGTGCTTATAAGAATTTTTTCCTCTAATAAAAGAACTTATATATTTCATTTCTTAATGAATACTACTAGGTTATTAAGGTAACAATAGTTGATTACTAAACACTAAGTATTGTTTGTGGAATAAGACCTGGAATGATATTGACAGCATCACAAAAATGTTGACAAAAGGTGTTCATATGTTGAAGGTTAAGGTCACTTTGATATCAAGGTTATATAAAGGCAAACATTTTGACGTTATGATTATATAGTAGTTTTCTGTGCAAACATTTTGACATTATGATTATATAGTAGTTTTCTGTGCAAACATTTTGACATTATGATTACATAGTAGTTTTCTGTGCAAACATTTTGACATTATGATTATATAGTAGTTTTCTGTGCAAACATTTTGACATTATGATTATATAGTAGTTTTCTGTGCAAACATTTTGACATTATGATTATATAGTAGTTTTCTGTGCAAACATTTTGACATTATGATTATATAGTAGTTTTCTGTGCAAACTTTTGACATTATGATTATATAGTAGTTTTCTGTGCAAACATTTTGACATTATGATTACATAGTAGTTTTCTGTGCAAACATTTTGACATTATGATTATATAGTAGTTTTCTGTGCAAACATTTTGACATTATGATTATATAGTAGTTTTCTGTGCAAACTTTTGACATTATATAATGTATATAATTTTCCCATACAATAAAAAGTACATGCAAGAAGTGGATGTTATGATTTTGTGTGAAATCAACATTAAGTTTGTATCACTTGCAGTAAAACCTCCAAAAACAGCACCTAAAGGCAATGGCTACCTCTAACCATAAACAGTTTTACTTGTGCTCCATGCAGTCGATATCTTAGCAGCATTTAACTGTTCTGTGGTAGATATTGCTGCAAAGAAGTTCCACTTTATGTCTTCTCCTATTCTTTATATACTCATACAGATTGTTTTTTTGTGTCACCTGCTGTAAACAGTGGTGACACATTGGGATAACTTTTCCATTGTCTGTCCTGCCGTCTGTCTGTCTGTCCATCATACTGTTCTGTCATGCTTCAGCAGGTGACACATGTGTTCCAGAGAACATTCTTGTTGTAGTTAATTATCTGTTATTTGAATCCCCACATTTCATAATTATAGCCATGTATCCAGATTTTCCCCTTCTTCATACAGTGATAATTTTCATGCATCACCTTAGTCATGCCCATAAATTTGCTCTGCACATTACACTGTAACCAATATTGATACATCGCACACAAGGTTGTTAGTCAGTTTTCATGCTCAGCCGACATGCACACATTTTGTATACCCATGCCATGTCACTAGCAGGTTTGTATATTGTATATTGGAGGAAAAAGATATAGTAAAGTGCATTGTTGTTCTCCTCTCTAGCATGTGAACATAATTATTTCCAGACACCGGAAATGTGAACTCACTGAAAGAATCTGTGACGTGAATATTACAAGGGTTGACCATGAAACTGTTCCATCTCCTTCTATTTTTATTTGTGCTTAGAGTTGTTTCATGATCAGCCCTCAATTTAATCTCACCTACATTTTGGAAACAGATTTTCTCATTTTCTGTGCTACACCAAAATATGGCTTCTTTGTGTAGTAAATGAAGTAGTTTTCGTTCCGAGACAAAAATTGCAACCTCCATAGATGTGAAGCATTGGCTTATTTAATGGGGCTATCAGTAAACTCACAACTAAACTAGACCTAACCTGGTTTTCAACAATTTCACAGAGAAATAAGCATGTTTTTTGCTGCTTTTTCAGCATTCATCAAATTGTTATATTCTTTGTTAGCACAGTTAGTAATCCAAATAAATGGTTCCAAATTGCTCTCAAAGGTAATTTGCTTTGAAAAATTGAAGTGTCATATATCTCCCATATTTTTTAGGTTCTTGTAACATTTTTATGGGAAAAAATGGTTGATTTATTATCATTTATTCCTCGAGGCTCAAGCTAACAAATGATGCATTACGAGAATTTTGAACTTCCTGATTTGATGGATTACTCACCATTTTGAACTTTGTATCACTTGATTAATGGTCATGGAACTGTTTTGGTAGTGAAGCATCAACATGAAACTTGTCTTTTAACCCATCACTTTATATAAATGTATTTTAATGCCTTGCCATCTGCAAATATTTAAGCTCAGCTTTTACACAGTCTCGTATGGCAAAGAGAATTCATTGATAAAGTTCAGTAAATAAATTTTCATCAAGTCATAAATATATACATGACTATTCATGAGGTAAATGGTTAACATGTGTTCACTGGGCTGACAACGGATGTGACAACTGAGGTTTTGCATAAACAAAAATTTAAAATTTAATGGTATGTTGTGCAAAGGAGTTTTGAGGATTGAGGGGGTATCCTTCAAAGTTGTCTCTCACAGCAACATAGTAAACAGACATGGATAAGCTCTTAATTATCCAACACTAAAGGTAGAGGTATATAACTGGCATTGTCTGTTCAGCTGTTTGTTCTTCAGGGGTTGTCTGTTTGTCACAGTTTGATTGGAACATAACTCTAAAAATACTTTACTCGTAAACCAAAAAATTGATATGTGGTTACATCTCACTGATGAAGTAGAAGTGCAGTGCATAGGAACTGTTGCTCCTCACTTCATACTTTTTAAGTTATTCTCCTTTGCTACTTTTCCTTTTTAATTTCGTTTGGCCCATACCTCTAAAAGTGTTTAAAATATCAACATAAAACTTCATATGTGGTTACATCTCATTGAGTAGAAGTGCAGCACATAGAAACTTGAACTCCTCACTTCATAATTTTAAGTTACCGTATACACGGTCAGATTAGGCGCAGCTACGTATAAGGCCCATCCTAACTTTCAGGGCAACTTATTTGAAAAAAAAAAAATCACTTACGTATCGTATTCGGCGAAATCTTGTTTTGAAATTTGCGCCGTCGTACATTTTGACAGACCGAAAGCTATCCGTACGTCACCGGGCTAATCATACGGTGAA
>CM037783.1:51814161-51839161 GCA_021229015.1 Solen grandis
ACTTTCTTTCGTTCTCTATGTTGAAATTTGTATTTTTTTTTCTGTTTGCTTTATGCATACTCTGAACACTAAATGGTGTGATTAAGTTCATTACTTCTTAACCACTAGGGTCTAATCTAATACTTGTTTAAATGTTTTATCTGTATGTTTTTTTCCCATTATTATCTTTATTCTGTTATGTACATATCTGAAAATGTGAAACATTTGTTAAGTGCCATGACTGATATTTCTATTCAACCTTTTATACCTTCATTGGTTTCACTGATTATAGAGTTGGTCACCTGGAAACATCGTCAGTCTTCGTTAATTTACGATAGATTTATTAAAGTAGTAGCTAGTATGAAGCTTATTGTTTGGCCTGCTTTTATAATCGTTTCCTTTTTTATTGAACTTATCTATCTCTGTTTGCAGATTATTAAACTGTTTAAACAATATTCATGAATTTTACTTTATATATCGTTTCATTCAGACATTCATCTTACTATTCATTATCTTGGTTGAGCATAAAATAAATACATGTATGCGATTTATCAATATAAACCATACGGGATAATTCGGCATTAGTTATTACTTAGTTTTATGTTTATGATCTTTTAAAATACACTTCCCTTTTCAGCATTTAGAAATGCTCATACAATCTGATGACATTAATTTCTTTATTTCGAAATGAAAAGAAATTCTAAAAATACAAAAAATGCCTTTTAAAATGTCCTTTTTATACTGTTTACGAAAAGGCTAGCATACCGGGACATTGTACTAGTTCTTTTTCATAAGGGAGATAACCTAGATTATTATGGTGGCTGTCAGGATTTTAACGATACTCTCCGTGACGAATATGAATATGTATCATGATAAATTTCGAGAATGAAATTATATATTCATAAATATGAAGACAAACTAAGCAAATATAACAACAGAAAAAGTACATAGACTCCGAAACAAAACAACTCAACTAATTTTTCTGTCGTCTTTATGGAAGTGTACACACGTCAACCTTACATACTGATACTTAGCAAATGATGCAATTATCCTTTAAGACATTCCGGACGTATACGAATTGTAACCTTTTAGAGAGCGTGTGTGTGAGAGAGAGTGTGTCTATTTTAGTTTCAAATGCCATTTCTACTGAAACACTTAGAGAAACTTACCCATTTTTTCTATAGAAATCAAAATGGTTTAGGAGAGAGTCATAAATGCTAAACGTGCATGTAAACGTTGTGAATGAGAGTATTTTTTTCTTTCTGTTACACTTCCTTAAATAAAAAGATGAAAACACAATATGCTATTTATAACTATTTTAAAATTGTTTTAAAGACGTTAACGAAGTAAACAAATTATATGCTATGAATATTTAATATGTAAAATATTGTAAATGGCCAAATGATTACCAGATATGCCAATGATAATATAAACAAGGAAAAAAAATAAAAATGTCGAATTTCAAAATATGTCGACTTCCTTAATTAATTAGACTGACGATGTAGACTCGTTTTATTTTGAAGTCTTCCTCTTTGATATTAGGAAAATATACCTTCAAGGAAAACACTTTGTCTTATATAGGTTGATATGACCTAATTTACTCTCGGAAAAAGAGATTAATTCACTACATGAAGGAAACCGTTACCTACCATTTAACATATTTAATCATTACATAGAAATAAAATCATCGGACAGAAAAAAACTCAAAGCCGTAGCAAATCTTATTTTTACTTATGAAAAAAAAAACTAGTACAGATTTACGGCGGCCCATAGATATCATATACAAGCTTATCATGTTTTGGGGAAATTAAATAAACTTCCTGATATAAAGTATTCAAATCCAGTGATGGATTCAGTCAGTGTTGAGTCAAATGGTTAAGTGTAATATAAGGGATATACATTCAAATGGCAAACATGTGGATTTGTGTATATTTATATATATCCTCTATTCTTAAACTTGACGGAATAGAATTTAGACATCAGCAAAGAACACACGTCATAACAGTTTAATGAGGTTTCTATGGGTACCATGGACTAAGGCCTATTTCTTACAGGATTCTGAGTCGTGTTGAGTACTGTAGGTAAGGTATGTCATACTTTGTCAAGTTTAAACAACAAGGTAATGGCAGTTGGCAATGTAATTATATTTGGATATAAATTATCTATAAGTAATAAATATGATACGTTAATTTGGTTTGTTACTTTACACTACAAAAGCTTTAAATAAATTAATATTGATGATGTGTAATGAACATCATCCATCCATCCATCCATCCATCCACCATTACACACTTCTCATTGCATTATAGGTAGTGTACGCATCAGAAAGTAACTATTTTGCAAAGCTACAGATAACAAGTCTTCATTAAATAAGTATTCTGTATGTTTTGTATGCAACTTCCAACAATTAAATTGATTTTTTCAAAAACTATTTTTCTTTAGTTTCATCATGATTCTGTAAAAAATGCTATTTTTTTGCTAAAATCAATCCGGTAAATACACAAACACCCAGCTTATCTGTGGCTCCGATCTGAAAATCTCTGAAAATAAAGAATATGAATAAAACATATAACAATCATGAATTCAGACCCAGTCATCTTTCTGATACATTCTTTTCACTTCATGTGTCTTTCCTTCACAGAATGTGAGCAATAAAAATATGAGTAAAATATTTTGATATTTTTGTTTTTTTAATATTTATCAAATAAAAGGTGGTGTATGACTTGATAGTTTTCAAATTGACATTCTGTTTTGGACAATAATCACAAATGTCAATAGAATTACACTCAGTTATGGTGGTGTGATACATTGGTAAACATATCCGGACTGTAGATTTGGTCTGAACCACTTTGGGGCTACCTTCCCTGGTGTAAAATATGGTTTAACCTAGGAACAATCGTGAGCTTGCAAGTAGTTGTTTCTCAATCAACGTAAAATAATTAAGTTTAAACTATATTAAGATTCCGGGGGATTCATTCCTTATTTAGTTGGCTACCCATATACCTGACAATTTCTTGAAACAGATCACCCTAAAACATGTTTGTTCAATATATGTGATAAATATTTGTATATGTGGTTCAAAACTATTGCATGTGTATAAAATCAATATAAATATTGATGTATCTTACAGGCGGTATACACCAGGGTGAAAACGATGCCCCACCAAAGACCTATTTAGCATTATTCGTATAGGTGTTTGGTCCCATAGGCCAGTTAAGTGCACTATCTATTTCTCCATCCATATTCCCCTTTTGAAATTAGTCCACGTATGTTTCCGACATGGACGTTAAAAACATCATTAAGTTAAATATACTTTTTCTAAAGAATGGTTATGGCGACACTGTCTCTGTCATGTTGTCGATGTTTAGATTTAGCCTTCTTGTTGAAAAGGCGTGTGTTTTGCAAAGTCACTGTACGACTGAAAACACAAAATCCTATAAATCGCTGAAAATTTATGCTTCGGTTTTAAGATTTATATTTTTCAGAGAGAAACCATATTGTAAGTCACGTGATGATAACAAACTTCCGTGAAAACTTCATTGCTGTGCTAAATTACACCTTACAGCATTGGGATACAAGGTCATTCTCCATTGACTTTTTGCCCGCGTTATTTTATTTTATTAACTTCTTAAGGAATAGCAATATTTAACTTCCGGTCTCGAAATCCGATGCCAGACCACTTTTCTTTGTAAACACTATAATACGAATTTGTTTCATGGTATATACAACATGAAATAGATTGATTATTTTATTGAAATTTTATCACAAAGCGTAGAAATTTAGGATAGTATAAAGATATGACTGTCTTGAAAATATGAAATTAGAAAAACACAATACTCTTGCATGTGTCCAACACGTTATTGATGAAAATAAAATTGTGGAACACTCTCGGGATTAGCTACCCAGTTTAGCAATTAATTTCTCCAGGCTTGTATCTTATAGAACTAGTTTGTGCAATTTCAGATAAGACTAGGTGTGATATCAGTAGTTATAGATTTGAGCGTGTCTAGGCCACCCCCTAAATTTTTTTTCAATGCTTATACCCCCCTCTAGAGGGGGCCCCTCGAAAAAATGAAAAAATGAAAAAATGGAAAAAATGAAAAAAATGAAAAAATGAAAAAAATGAAAAAAATGAAAAATAAAAAAAAAAATCAAAAAAATCACACTAATGTAAATTTAAAAAACACATGTGTAAACTTTTAAAAAAAAACAACAATGAAAAAAATAAAAATTTTATGTTTTTTCCTGAACCCCTTTTTACATTTATATAAAAATCCTCACTCTGAATTATGGAGGAGGGTTTTCTAACGTATTATAAAAATTTAATATTATACAGTTTTATATTTTTGGATATTATCTCCATTGCCTCTTTTCTCCCCTGTTCTATTAATTTTAGCCTTTCTTCTTCTGAATAGTTTTTTGGAACCGCAGAGTTTTTTGTTAATTGTTTAAGCTCATTATATTTTTCTAATTCATCTAATATAAGTTTAAATTCTTGTTCAGATATCTCTTCCATCTGTTAAAGCTTTAGAGATTAAATTTTTTATACTATTTAATTTACTGTTAGCAATAGTTTTAATATTATCATGTTTTTTAATTTTATTCATAAATTTACGTCTAACAATTTTTACAGAGGCTCCAACTCCTCCGCATACAAGAGCTACAATTTCTAACGGAAATAGAATAGGAACAATTAAACCAATAGTTCCTATAATTATACTAGCAGACATAAAAGCTGTGTCTACTCCATCTGTTTATTTTATTCCTCTTTTATATTTTTGTACAATGCTTTACGATTATCTCTCTCATTAATTAATGTTTTTTCAATCTCTGAGATTTTTTTGCAATCTATAATTTTGACTTGGTTCCTGTAGTTCACTATTTAAATTGGGGTATAAATCTGGGGCGTTGGTTGCTTCATTTTTATATATATTATTTGAATTCAAACAATAACGAGGCAACAGTATTAACTGCAGTTCCATTATCCACCAGACTAACAAAATTAATAACATTTCCAGCCTCAACTAAAAAAGGGCGTTCAAAATTATCATGTTTTGCTGCTGTTGTATGCAAAGTAATCTCACACCCACTCAAAAGCGCCCATTCACCAATACACCAACTCGCACTTCACCACTTGTCCTTTTACTCGACAGGCCAATACCAGTAATATGAATACGCTCATCACAACATAACCACATCTTTTTGTCTGCGGCATTTCCAAATGAAAACACCTCACCAATAAATAAGAGACCTTTTGTTTCAGCACTTATTGTAATGTTTTTTAAGGATTTCTCTAACTCTTTTTACCACATGGTCTAATCTTGTTAAAATGTTAAATTAATTCACTGTCAAAATTTGACTTTAAATTATTAAATAATTCACTGTCTAAATTTGACTTTAAATTATTAAAATATGAAGCTATCTTACTCTCATCTGGTATATACTTTTAAAGCCGAATATACTCATTTTTTAAGAAATAATTTTTAAAATACAACTCATTGGCAATCCATGATTATCTATTTTTTGTCCTTTTTCATCACAAACACTTATATTTAATTCAGAAATATTTCCTATAGTTAATTTTTTATACTCTGGATTACTAAAAGTTTGTTTAACAATATCTCCAAATGTTTATTTTCAATTGGAACAACCCCTAGGAAAATTACTAGGAGAAACCTTTAAAAAAAATTGTAAGCACTATTTATTTGTTCAAGGTGAACATATAATTGTTTATAAGGAGTAAATCTTTTGATTGTTCACCATGGCATGGGAAGTTAACAAGAACTTGCGGATAAAACGACGAGTTCTTTAAATCCTAACATTTTCTTATTCTTTGGTTATTATTAACCCATAGGTATTTTAAATTATCTTAGTGTTACCTTCAGTTGTTGTTGTTGGGTATCCTTCTGCTTTTAAACAAGCAATCCATTTTTTTCACAACAGTTAATGTTATTTGTGTCAAAATCTTTTAAATACATCAACTATTTTGTTGAAATTATAAAAACCATCTGAATTATTTTTTTGGGTGGTGGGGAGGGGGGTGATTAGTATCAAGCCATTGTCCAATTAAATTATACCAACCTATAGTATAAGTAAAACTTCAATCCAATTTTCTTATCTCCACTTCGTTATCTATATATTGTTGTAGGTTTATAGGTTTATCAATATTGGAAATTATATGAACATTTTTTACAGATAAAAAATGATTCCACAAGAATTTAAATATAATAAGGATATTTCTATAACCATGTTTAAATCTAAAAAGAATAAATTTAAAAAAAAATTTAAAAATTTACCAAGATGGGAAATTTTATGTAGAATTTCCCTAATTTATTTCAAAACAAAAAAAAACCCTAATTTACACACAAGAAATTGGAAAGGGGGAAAAGATTTTCATTTATTTTGGCAAATCAATTAAATTTTGCTTTGGTGTCACTCGGTTGTGGAGTTGATATAAAAAATCTCTCATTAACTAATTAACGGCTATATCTTTCCATTTTATTATAAAAGGATTTAAAGAATTTCAAACCTTTTTCCACAAAAAAAAGGTTTTTGTTTTTAAAAAAATTATAAAAAGCTATAAAAAATTTGTGTGAATTTAATGTTCCAAAACAGATTGGAGACAAAAATTAAAATGTGGTTTTATAATATAAAAAGATTCAAATGGGAAAAAACTTATTTAAAACTTTTTGGAATTTTTAGACAAAAATTTTAGGACGGGAGGTCCAAAATTCTTATCAAAAACTTTTAGTTATATCAAAAAACCCAGTAATTTAAAAACATGGACAACTTTTATTTAAAATAAAAGGTTTTACAAGCGGGGTTAAAGAATTAATGAGTTTAGAATTTGTTGGCTTATTAGGGACACAATCTCAAACAGAACAGATATTTGGAATAGGAAGGATTTGTTTCTCAAAACAATTTTTAGCAAATTGAAGATGCATAAACAGTCCAATTGATTACCTATCAAATATCAAAATATTAAAATGTATAAATATGCAAGAAGTAAAGTTGATTATTTTTATGGAATAGATTTGTATATGTCTCCTAGTGATATGGAATTACAAATTGAACATTAGGTTTATAATAATAAAATTTTATGCAAAGAAATTCAAACACTTGTTAAAAAATGATGAAAAATGTTTCTCATTTTTAAAAAAAAAAATACTACCAACTTAAGATAAGTGGTAACACAAAAAAAAATCTTTACCAGAAATAAGAAAACCCAAAAACCAGTAAACCTAGGGTGAAACCTGCGTCATTGAACATGAAGATGATAAAAATCTATTATAATAGGAAGTATTACAGAGGATTTTTAGCTTTATTTTATTTTTAACGAATTGTTCTCTAACGAACTTTGTTCGGCTGCGGAGCACTAACAGTGTAAAATTCATTCCTACAACTAAAATTAATAAAGCCATAAATGTTCTCCAAAAACCATGCAACAAACGTTTCTGTTGTTTTTAATAACCATCCTACAATAGCTCCAATAATTCCAGGTAATCCCTCTCAGCTTTCCTGCAAGTTTTGCTAATAGTTTAGCAATATTTGATAATTGTTTTTTTACCCAAAATCTCTTACATTCTCCTTTCCCAGGAGGTTTAGGTGTTCCACCCCAGGAATAAAGTTAAACAATAACACCAATAATCATTCCAAAAGCGTTAAAATACTAACAATTGTAATCCTTGTTCTCTGAATAAAGTTTTATTTTTCTGCTAATGTTGTATCTTCATTTAATATTTTATGTATTGTCTCTTTTATCCTATTTTTTTGAGTTCTTATTTATCTCTTTTAAATCTCAATTACTTCTAGTCTTGAACTTCTCTCTATCTCAAAATCTCTTATTCGATTATTATTCTTTCTTTTTGGGAATTCATCATTGTCTGTTTTAGCTTGTTCTAATTTACTTTTTCTCTTGCTAAGTCTTTATTTTTTCAGCAAGTTTAACTAATTCATTTGCAATCTTTCTTTTACAGTAGTCATCGTTTTGAGGATACCATCCATTTCTCTCTTTTCTATAATTTTTCTGAGTTCCTTGTTCGATATCATTTAAATGATGTTTCTATTACTTTCACGCAGTTTCAGCTCATTAGGTACATCAGTCATTTCCACATTATCAACATTGGGTAGGTTATTTTCTACATTTTGTAAAGCTTTTCTAGCTTGTACAGATAATGGTTTTTTTTTAACTAAAATCGGGTAATTCAACAAGTCTCTAATTGCATCTGTTCCACCACTTCCAATTCTACTCACCAAAGTTGATAAAGCTATAAAACGATTACTCCCCCATTTGGTAGAAATTTGAATATTTTTATCCCCAAACCCTTTTTAAAAATAATGTTTTATTATCACGACCAAGTTCAAAGTTTGTAATATCGATAAATACTGGGTCTAACCCATACTTTTCTTTTATCAACTTGTAATATTCTTTAACTATATCTTGTTTTTGTTTTACTATTTCTTTTGTTCTTTGATCAACATCAGGGATGTTATCAATATGAGCACTTTGGTTTTGTATACTTCTATTATATTCATCATCATCTACAAGCAGCTCATCATTATAGTCATTATAATCATCTTCATCAAACACAGGATTTTCAAAATCATATCCTCCTTCTGCCATTTTAAACATTAAAAATTCCCTCTAAAAAATGTCGGCTTACGGAGAAAAACTAAACCCATACAGAAAAATAAGAGAACCTAGAGGTGTGAAAGGTGTTCGTCAAAGTGTTGTAATAACTAATAATCCTTCAACTATTGATCAAAATCAACACTTGTTAGTAAGATTTCCTAATCTAAGTGGTAATGATGTTATTGTTCCTGGAACATCAGATTAGCATTTGAAATTGAAATCAAAAGTGTGGAAATGAAGTGATGTCAATTGATGATAGTGATATATTTCATTGTTATATCGATTTATGGAAATCATCAACTGAACGTGTAAATATGGTTTATCAAGGAATTGGCAAAATAAACATGTTAAGACATAGGGTTGGAGCCGGTAATGCTTCCTCGGACAAACAAGATGAAGCTGTTGCAAAAGCTTATGGAAGTAGATTTTGTATCCCTTTAGATTTTGAATTATTAGAAACGCATATGCCTTTTTATCAAGCGGGTCTAGGAGATAGACTCGAATATGAACTTACATTCAATGAATATAATAAAGTAATTAAATCGAGTGATGTAAATGCTTCTTACGTTATTAAGAATATTTGTTTAGAATTTGATAGTGTTTCTGATATTGAATTATCTAGAATAATTAGAAATCGATTTAGTGGTAAGATGGTTATTTTATATGATAGAATACTTAGACATAGGAAAATAACAAAAAATAAATCTGATACACTTTGGAATATTAATCTTAATATCCCGGAAAAAGGTATTCAATGTTATTTGAAGATCCAGATAGAACATCAACTGAAACTTATTTTAATCCTGAAATAACAAAAGTAGAAATGACAATAGAAGGAGTCCCAAATCAACTATACAGTCAAGGAATGAGAGCTTATCAACAGTGGGATGAGATAAATAAATTCTTTGCTTTGAATTCAAAACGAGATAAAGAAACGAGTATGATTGTAAAAGATTTATATTTAACTGATACAACATTAGAAAAATATCTAACAACCAATTATGCATTGTGGTTAGATTTACGTTCAACGGATGATAACTCACTACACGGTTCTGGAAGAAGAATTGAAAATGCTTCAGAAGGTATCACAATACAAATAACAAAAGACGCAGGATCGGATGAGCCAATAAATGTTTATCTGTTTGTTATACAAGATGCGCAAATTAATTTTGAAGATGGTAGATTTAGAGAAATTATGTATTACCTAAGCAATTCTAAGCATTACTTAAGCAATTCTAAGCATTACTAAAGTATTACTAAAGTATTACTTAAGCAATTCTAAGCATTACTTAAGCAATTCTAAGCATTACCTAAGCATTACTAAAGTATTACTTAAGCATTACCTAAGCATTATCTAAGCAATTTTAAATAATAAATTAAAAAAATGGAGTTACCTAAATACCCTCATTGTGCAATTATTTGTGGACAAACAGGATGTGGAAAAACAGAATTTGTTTTGGATCTTTTAGAAAAAGAATATAGGGGTGTATTTAAGTATATTATTATACTCTGTCCAACTATTCAATGGAATAAAGCATATAAAAATAGAGAATGGATCTCTGATGTTAAAAAACCAAAAACAAAGAATTTAATAATTGTTAATCCTATTGTTAATGGAGTAGAAAAACTACAAGAACTATTAAGAATATTTTTTTAAAAATATGCAGGATATCCTACTCTTTATATTATAGATGATTGTAGCGCTACAAAAGAGTTAACAAAGAAAAGAGATATGCTTTCTGAATTGGCTTTTTCAGTGAGACATGCAGAACAATCTGTTTGGGTTATCTCTCAAAGATATAATTCTGTTTTAAAAGATCTTAGAGAACAAACAAAATGGATATGTATATTCTACACTAAGGACAGAGATAGTTTTGAAAACTGTTTAAGAGAAAATGATGTAATCCCTACATTAGAAGAAAGAGTAAGAATAAAAGAAGAATTGAAAAAAAAAAACATAGTAAATTAATTTTAATAACTGATCAACCCACAAATTATTTAGTTGTTTAACGAACTTTGTTCGGTACTATAAAAATGGAGATTTTGTCTGTATTAAATCTTTTTACCAATATATCTATTTTAGGTTTAGTAGGTTATCTAACTTATAATTATAGAAAATTAAAAAAAATATTTTATAAAATGAATGCCGAAGAAATATTAGAAATGCCACAGGTAGAACACTCTGAAAAAAGAGAAAGACTTTTAGCTCTTGTTTCTGGAGGAATGAGTAAACAATATTTAGGAAAAGAAATCTCATTTCAGATATTGAAAAATTACGGATGAAGAAATTAATAAATTATATACTAGATATGAAGCAAGATTAGGATCAAATGACAAAAACTTTAGGGAATTCTTTTATTAATTTATATGTTTGGGAGTGTCTAAATATTTTAAAGTTAAAAATCCAACCTAAATTAATAGAAGATTTAAATGAAGATCCTTTTTTAAATAATGCTTTAAATTCTTTTTGTTGTAAATTATATTAAAAATATGGAATGTATCTTGCTCTTTTACAACAGTATTAACAACAATAGAAAATATTGACTTTGGACAAAGTGTTTCAAAAGTCAGACTTTGTCCATAGTCCAGTTGGGAAAAAGGGATGAACCATAATGTTTATTTGATGAAATCCACAACCAGAAGTTTGTCCATTAAAAATGAGGGGTTAAAAAAGTTAAAAACCCAAAAAGAGTTGAAGCTGGTAAAAAAGTGCAGAAAGCAAAAAAAATAAAAGCTGAAAAGAAAAGAAAAGAATTTGAAGAAATGCAGAATCAATTACGGATAAACCCCAAACTAAAAATCAAAAAGAAGAAAAACATATTACAGAAAGTCCATAGATGTTTCACAGGGGATTTAAAAAGCGGGAAACAAAAGTCCGCAGCCGGTTACCGTAGTATTACAAAGAGGATGTTATAAACACAATGATGAAGTTCTATATGTAAATATATATAAAAATTAATTCCTTTAATTAATTGGGTTTGTTTGGGGTTTGGGGTTATATATATATAAAAAAAAAACTCTAAGAAGAACAACCATTATATGTTTCACAGCAACAAAGTCCATACACAACAACCCAAAAAAAAAACAAAAAATATGATCGATTTTATCTTTATGTTTTAAAAGTGAAAAAGTTCATAATTTTTTTTTTCTAAAAAATGGCGGATAAAAACAAATTAATTTAAAACAGCTTTTCATGCAAGTAATTTCTTTATTAACAATTGGTTGTTGGGTAGGGAAATAATTAAAAATTTTAAAGAAAACCCCCGCTACCAAAGTAACCTTAAATTTTAAATGAATCAATGAACTCTTGATATTCTTTAGTGCTACCGGGAAATTGATCCATAGTCTTTAAGCTGAACATAAATTTTGTTTTCTGAAAAATGGCAGATAAAAACAATTCTTAATACAGCTTATCATGCAGGAGTAATTTCTGTTTTAACAATTGGTTATGCAGAAATAATTAAAAAGGTTTTAAGAAAACCAGCTCCTAAAGTAGATTTAAATTTTAATGATGTTTCAATGTTAACTCTTGATATTCTTCTAGCTACTTATACAAGAGATATGTTAGTTAAACAAGGTATTATTCCTGCTGATATTATGAAGTAGAGAGTTTATTTTTGAAAGATAAAAAATGGCAAGTGCAATAGCGATGATGGTTGGCGGAGCAGTGGTTAATGCATTTTCATTTTCAGGTAGTAATTATTTATTTTCTCATATTGATAAGAAGAAAAGTGATGAAGAGAGAAAAAGACATGATAAAGCGATGGAACAATTACAAGCTGCACATGATGAATGGAGTAAAGAAAGAACACAAAGATTAGATTTTATTAATGAACAAACGAAAAAGGAAGATCATGCTGTAAAAACCTTTGATGATGTTAATGAAGCAATGAAAGAATATTACTATTACCCTGGTAAAAAATACCGTTTACCTAAAGAACCTACTTTAAAGGGTGATTTTTATACTCCTTCTGAAGACCAAAAGAGTAGAAAAATATGCTTTATAGCTGTAGGAATGTTTGCAACAGGTTTTTTAGCATGGAAATTACGTAAAGGGTAAAGTATCTATTCCATTATCACATATATACCTTTTATCATCAAATGGAGACATACTTATTTTATTAACCTCTTTAAATTATACATATTATGTAAATCAGAATTTAATGTATACATCTTATTTTTTTTGTTCTGTTTTTTAAATAAACATTTTTTATAATCTTTTAAACTTTATATCTTTTTTAATTGTTGTTGCCCCTATTCCTTTTAATTTCTTGTTTTCCTTTAAGCAATCAGTTAAAGTAAAAGAAAAAGCTTTACTTCTTAAGAAACTATCTCATTCATAATTTTTCCATTTAGTTCATCTTTAAATTTTCCAATTACTTTTTTATTTTTTTGTGAATGAAGTGGATGATCTTTAGGAAAAGTCCGATGTATCTAGATTTTCATCTTTTATTTTTTCTAAATCTTCATAAATATCTTTTGTTATTATTGAAAAGAAGATAGAATCCGTATTTTTACAGATTAATGGAAATCCACAATTAAAATTCCGGTTTCTGTAGATAAATCATATACTATTCTTTTTCTTTTCCTATGGTATTATCTTTTTTACTGTAGCAATTTGTTCTTTTTTTGTTATGAATAAATGGAATATATTTGGTTTATCTATTCTTGTATTAATGTTGGCATTATATCCTAGAGATGTTATAAAGATAATGTAAACATAAAAATGTAATTTTACTTTTTTGTGAAAAAGTAAATGCAAGACCTTTTTATAAGCCATCTCCTTGGTAAAATCCTCTAAAAAGAATAATCTATAATTATAGTCTTTATTAAGAATTTTATAAGGAATATATTTTTCTTTTTTATCTGTATAAAATTTTTCAAATTGTATTGCCATTATTTTTATATTTCCTTTAGGGATAACTCTATAAACTGCAGATGATCTCATATCTCATACAATCTATTATTTTAAATCTGTTGGATATATTTCTTTACACCATTCTAAACATTTATTTAAAAGATTTAAGTCTTGATTATTTAAACACCAACAATATTTATTTTTTGGATAAATTCCACTAGATCCATCTGCTAAAAAGAATCCTTCTATAAAAGCTTTTTTCTCTTCTAGAGTTGTTGGTTTAATTTTAAAAATTCTTCTTTTAAATGTGGATTTAATGTTTTCTTTATAATTATGTTAAATAAAAGATTTGTATTAGTGTATAAATCTTTAGGTTTAATAATTTCATTATCATCTTTAATTAGAGAATGATCTTCTGTTACATCAACAAATCCTACTGGTGTAACAACTCTAAACATTTCTTTTTCTGTTTCATGTTTAATTACAGTTTTTATTTTAGCAAATCCTTTACTTGTCCAAACTTCTAAATTACTTTTACGGAAGGTCGTGTACAATTACTAAAAATTTACCATTTGAATATTCATATTCATCTGTAATATCTTCTATTTTATCAATATATATTTTGTTTTTATATCTTAGTATTATTGGAGTATCACCTAAAACTGAATCTGAAGCAACAAGTTCATGATTCTTTTCCATAGTTTATTACAACATCATAATAAAATTGATACATTAATAATTTAGAATAGTCTAAAATGCTTGCCCTAAATAAATAGGTTTATTAAATGTAACAGAAGTAACATTATTTACAATTGCAACAAGGTCATCACTGAATATAACTGAATCTTTAAAATTAGGTTTATTTATATATTTTCTTACTTCTTCTCTATTAGTAAGTAGTTTAATCTCATTTCTTCCTCTTATATTTTCTAAAGTCTTTCCATAAAAAGAATTATTCATTGAACTTCCATAAATCTTTTTCAAAATCAGATTTTGATTTAGTTCTTTGTTCAGTATTAAAATTAATATATTTTGATAACCAAGCACTTTCTTCAAAAGATATTCATTCTATGAACCTTAGTAACTTTTATCTAATTTTATATAATCTTTTAATATTGAATGATGAACAATATATTTCTTTTTATTCAAATAATGTTAAGAATAGTTTTTCTTCTTTACCTAATGGTTTATCTCCTAATAAATTTTAATTGATAATTAGATAATTTTCTTTATTTATTTTCATCTTTTCAGGAGCTAAAGGATATTTACATTGTTTTCTTTTTACATTCTTTATTATACTTAAATCACATTCTATTAAACAACCTCTCCTTCTGGAATATCTTTATAATAATTAGGATTATTTTCCCATTTAAAATCTTTAGTAGGTAATTTCTGAGACATTGCCCAACCATAAGATTATTAGCATCTAAATATAATAAATATTTTTCTTCAAAGAACTTTATTTAAAGTCTCCTCCATTCTTTAATATTTCTAACGCTTCCTCCTTTTCATATTCATCTATAATTCTAAATCTTCATCATAATTAGGAGTATATTTATTATAAGCTTTTACATGTCTAGGACCTAGAACCCTGAGAAACCTCTTATTCCTTTCTCAAACATTTGCAGCATATCTATATCAGTTAATAATTCTAATTCTACCCCTGTATATTTTAAACCACATTGCCATGTTAATCCTGAGCAGAATAACAATAACAAGGGTCTATATTTGATGTTTAAGAAAAAACTTCTAAATTTTTCAAACGCATCAGCTAAGATCAAAACATCTGTTTTAAGATATAATTTATGGTAATCTAATAATGTTTTACATTTATAATGAGAGAAAACTTTTTGAGCATGTTGATATTCTTCACCCGTAATTGTTGTTTGAGTTAATGTAGAATAAAATTCTTTAATATCTGGTAATTGTGTTTCATTTAATTTTTCTCTGGAATCTACATATTCATATGGATAGAATCCTTTTTGTTTTAGTAGTGAAATATCCCCATTAAACTCTTTTTCTAAAATAGGAAATTCATCTATTGATTTAGCTATATCTGATACCCTTTACAATAAATCTTTTAAGAATCTAAGAATCTTAATTTTTTAAAAATATGATCCATAATCTATAGAAATATATTCTTCTGAACTTTTTGAAAGAAGTTTTACTTTATTATATTTATCTTATATTTCATAAGTTCTTCAATTAAAAAGTGGAAATCATAATTAAAACCATTATGAAAAAATAAGGAAATAATTTTGTTACTTTACCCTCTTTTGTATTACATTGATTGACATGCTGCTCCTCTATATTCCCCCGAAAGATGATTATGTTCTCTTACTTTACAGCAAAGTTGGTTGTGAACATTATCATCAAACATTCAAATCCTTTTTCACAAATATAACATTCAGTTGCTTCTTGAAATTTGTCTTCTTCCTCCCTACTTATTTATTGGTTTTTTCTGTTCATTAAGGTAGATCTTATAATTTATTTCTTTAAAATAATTCATTACTTTTTCTATATTTTTCTATTGCATTATTTCCAACATAATAAAAGTATTTGTGATTTATATTTTCCCTGGATAATCTGACCGAACATATATTCCATAACTATTTACTTCTTGTTTAAATATTTTTTTGTGTAAGATTCTTTAGGATTTGGTTGAGTAGTAGAAAATGGATATTATTTGATTCAAATCACAATATATAACAAATGGTAATTTATTTTGAAATGGTAATTTTTAAATTTAAGAATTTTTTTTCCTGGTTTAGGCATTAGGCTTTACAATGTTCATTATCATACATATTTTTTATGATTAATTAGCGTTTTTTCTCTTTGAAATCCTTGTAAAAAATTTTCTACATGTAAATGATTTATGCTTATTTTTAAACATAATTGAAACTATCTATTTTTTAATTAAAAAATAATGGGTATTTTCATTACTTTCAATGTGTAAGAGATCAACTACATTTTCACTTTTACGTTTGAAACAAAAACCGGATATAAAGATTGTTTATTAGATTGATTTCTAATGCAAAACATTTATACTTAAATTATTTTGTCTCTCTACTTTTGGAATATCTTTTATAGATACAGGATATTAAATTTCCCTTTCATATTAAGTTTATGTTCATATTCTCTGATATTTAGATACTCTTTCTTTGTGTGTATTAGCGGGATAAAACTTGCCAATATAGACCATAAAAAAACATTTTTATCATCTTTATTTTGAACATTAATAATATTACTTGATTTAAATGAAGAGGTATAAAAGATGAAGCTTTCTGTAATCATATTTATATTGTTTTACTTCTACACTTTTAATATTTCTAAAAACAAAACCAGATCCTCTTTCTTGAAATTTATCTACAAAGCTTCAAATTTATCTCTCAAACTATTATAGAATTCTTTTATATTATTTTGTGTTTGAATTACTTGAACAGGGTGAGAGTAATGACTTTCTTTTTATATCAAATCCCCAAAGGGGTTGAAAATTCCTTGTTATTATTATTTTTATTTTCAAAGGAAACTGATTAATAACTATTCTTTTTCTTAATATTTAATATATTTAATTATATCTTCTTCATCTTTATTATCAATAATAGTTTCAGTAATAAGATCTTTAAATTTTTTATCGACCATTTTTATAGAATACATTTTTAATTTTATTTATTTCTAAAATAATAATTACTTTGATAATCTGGATTTCTTTCCATAAACTCTTGATAAGATTTGTTTATATTTTTCTTGTTTTTTTCTCGATGATCTCTTTTAAAAAAAGTATAAACATTTTTTGCATTTTGCTTTTAACCATCAGGGGCTTTAGATTCTTTGTAATAATTATTATATGTTTTTATATTCACCCCATTTTTTATAGATTTTTCTTTCTGCCATTTTTTTATCATTAAAATGGATCACCCAAAAATATATTGTTTACGTTGTAAAAAATACTGAAAAAAATTCAGTAGAGCAAGTAACAACAACCAAAAAATAGACAAATGTTAAAAGCTAAATGTTTGAGTGTGGATCTAAGAAAAATAGATTTATAGGAAAAATAAATTAGCAGATGAATTACATCATTAGAGTTATAAAGAAATTTCCTAAAAGACGTGTTTTTGTTGATTCAATAGATAAAATATGGGCTGTTGATTTGGTTAGTATGCAACAATATTCAAAACAAAATAAGCATTATAAATATTTATTAGCAGTTATATATGTTTTAGTAAATTGGTTGGTTAATTCCATTGAAAAAAAAAACAGGAATAACAGTAAGTGAAGCATTTAAAACATTATTTGAGAAAGAAAACCAATTTTTATTTGGTCAGATAAAGGATTTGAATTTTATAATCGACAAGTAAAGATTGTTAAAAGATTAAAAACATAAAGTTATATTCAACTGAGAATGAAGAAAAATCTGAGTGTAGTAGAACGTTGGATAGGAACTATGAAACACATATGTTTAAATATTTTACTGCTCATGAAACTACTAAATATTATGATATATTAGATGATTTAGTTAAAAATTATAACAATACAGTTCATTTCTTCTATTAAAATGACACCTGTTGAAGCAAGTAAATCAGAAATACATTAACGGTGTATAAAAATTTATATCCAGAAAAAGAAAAGAAAATTAAAAAAAACCTAAATTCAAACGTTGGAGATAGAGTAAGAATAGCAAAAAAGAAAGGTAAATTTGAAAAGGGTTAATACTACTCGTTGGACTAGAGAAATATTTGTAAATGAAGAAGTTTTAAATACAAATCCCGTTACTTATAAAATAAAAGATTTAAAAGGTGAAGACATTACAGGTAGTTTTTTATGAACAGAATTACAGATAACTGAGTTCTAAATGGAGATAATATCCAAAATATAAAAACTGTATAATATTAAATTTTTATAATACGTTAGAAAACCCTCCTCCATATTCAGAGTGAGGATTTTTATTATAAATGTAAAAGGGGTTCAGGAAAAAAACATAAAATTTTTGTTTTTTTTTCATTGTTGTTTTTTTTAAAGTTTACACATATGTTTTTTTAAATTTTACATTAGTGTGATTTTTTGATTTTTTTAATTTTTTTTTTCATTTTTTTCATTTTTTTCATTGTTTCATTTTTTTCATTTTTTCATTTTTTTCATTTTTTCATTTTTTCGAGGGGCCCTCTAGAGGGGGGTATAAGCATTGAAAAAAAATAGGGGGGTGGCCTAGACACGCTCAAATCTATAACTACTGATATCACTTTACTTGTCTGTTACGGGGAATGGCATGGTACTGTATTCTGCAGGCATTTTTTCAGATTTTGGAGAGTGGGAAGGAGCCCTATATTCTGGTATTTTCATATCAGTTGGGAAGACACATATGGGCTGGGGACCGGATATTTCTGTAAATCACAAAGTCGCTGAATTAACGTATGGTATTGCTCAGTCCATTATTAACTGCCTGTTGTGAAAAATTGATTTTGTCTTTGGCCAAACTGTTTGACCATTTTTATCTTTTGTTGAGTTTCATTAAAGAAATTTGCATTTAAATGGGAAAATATTTTTTTTCTGACATTGTGATTATATAGCCGAATACATGTACTTCCTATAATGACAATTAGAATTTTTGTATTTTGGGAGATTATGAGCAGTGGTTTGTTGTATTCTATTTAAACGGCCATGGAGAAATTTCCAATGACAAGGCTGGAAAAGAGAAGACTATGTCTTCCCAAGTTTCGTAACGATTTTGTGGGCAACTTAACTTTTTCACTTTTTTTTGCAGGGGGGTTGGGGGGGGGGGGGGAGGAACGGTTTCCTAATCTTGTTTTAAAGCCTTTCTTTTTTTGGCAACTACTAAAAAACCCGAAAGGTTCTGAAGGTTTGGAATTATATGCGCATTACTTAAAGGTAACATTCTTTGCTTTTAACATCTGGGGAAAATATGTAAAAAACTCATCACTACTGACATATCGGGGAAGAAAGAAGAAATTCATGTTTCTTTCTTTCAATTTCGCTACTACCAGACGACTGGTGAATATTGCGCTGAATGTGAGTTGAACCTTCCGCCGAGGTCGTATCATTGCAAAGTGTGTGATATATGCATTCAAAAGCGTGATCACCATTGCTTGTTTGCCGGATACTGCATCGAATACTAAAATTTCACAGATACAATTTCGCTATGGTGACGAACATGGTTTTGGCCGCCTTGTATTGCAATATTTTCAATCTCAGTTTCGTTGTTCAGTCAAAGGACATTAACCCTTACACTTTCTGTTTTTATGTTGGACCTCACTTTGGCTGGTTGCTAGGATACTATGATTTCTACACATTTTTTTGTGACAGTCCTTATATTCCGTCGTGACTGTACTCTTGTATATTTTTTCATGGTTGCTATACCCCACAGACTTATCAGATTGTTTGCGGCCAGACAAGTTTGAACGTTTGAAAAACATTACAGTGTACACTATATGAACAGTGTAACACAGTATGAAAAAAATTCTGGGCAAAGATGGTCCCTAGTTTTCTGTTTTACCATGGATACCATTCACCATTACCAGGAAGTGGCATACAGTTCAGAAAGAAAAGGGAAAAAGAGGACTGATTCATGATCATTTGTACTTTGACCGTTGAAATGTGCAGTCAATCGTTGAATTAACCCATGGCTGCTGATACGCTACTCTTCATACATCACCCCGTGGTTTTTTCACTATTCATTTTTATCAATTTTGAAGGCCTATACAGTTTTTCGATTGGGTACAAGATAACATTGACCAACCTGGAGTTTTACCAACTTTTATCATAATATCCTATTTTCATAAACCAAAACCATTATGGTCTTACTTCAAACTGGAGAGTTTCCAATATGTAAACTTTCATTAGATTGGCTTAATAAATTCATGCTTTTCGCATAATTCAAACATCAACTTGCTAGTCTAAAATCCCATGGTTGATGAATGGAGATTTAACAGACAAATTAATTGATGGGTGTCTGGAATTTTATGTCCAGTGAGAGATTCAAGTCCTAGTAAACTTATTAATACTTGTACGAGGGATTTTTTCTCTGTTTAAGCAGCTTTTCAACAACAACAAAAGAACAACTTTCTCTTTAAAACCTCACTCCTGGATAAGCCAATTGGAGGTATTAATCCCCTCATTGGGAATGCATTATGAAATGGGACACAGCAGTCTTGATTCAAATTCTTATTTGAATATAATTTATGTAAATGTTTTATGCTTAAGGAACCAAATTTGTGATTTTCACTCCTTTCCTATTTATAGTGATGTAAAAGATACACAAATGTATTATATACTGTTGAACCTGCATTAAAGGGTCAATTTTGATATAACTAAACAAGCATTTTGTTATATGTTTAACATTCATTGAATGGGTCACCATTGTTAAGAAGTCATTTTCTTGTTCCATTGACTGACCATTTAAGACAGGATGACTGTATACCAGAATTCCTACGAGAATTCCTCAAACATTTACCAGAATCTTATATATAAGCGCTTAGAAAAAAAACAGAGTCGTTTTCCACTAAAATTTCCCAAACTTGATCTTAGATTAGTTTAAAACTGATTTATTTACGTTGTTTGAGAAACAAGCTATTACAACTTATTACTAATTCCTCTCGACGGCCCTGTGTTGGACCAGTACTTTGCATCCTAGAAGGCCCACTGGGGTTCAAACCCACAACCTTCCGATCAGTAATAATTACCAATGGCCCATGGCGCCCTTTTCGATCTAAGTCATAAGAACTCTGTTGTTCTATATACACGTAGTGTCTAACTTTGTCTTGCTTGCACAATAAAACATGAAGAAATTTGACGCATTTACTTGTATTTTACAAACACGTGGCTTTAAAAAAAAAAAAAAAAAAAAAAAAATCACAGGAAAAATAATATTTTTTTTCTTTTTGTGAATTAACACTTACAAAGATTTTTTGTACAACGTTTAGTGAAAGAGGTCCCAGGATTTCAATTAGGAGTTAATGAAAATCATGTATACATGTACAGTACAAGGACAAATAGACTGCCTATCTGCATACAGTAAAACCTCACTGTAAGACCGCCTAGGAATTGAAAACACCTTGCTAAAAAGACCACATGTTTTTGGACCTGAATGATTTAAATCACTGTTCTGACTATATTCATTACTAGAGTTTAAGACCACCTCTCTGTTAAGACAACTTCTCTGTTAAGACCACTTCTCTGTTAAGTCTACTTCTCTGTTAAGACCACTTCTCTGTTAAGACCACCTCTCTGTTAGACCACTTCTCTGTTAAGATAACTTTTCTGTTAAGACCATCTCTCTGTTAAGACCACTTCTCTTTTTAGACCCTCTCTCTGTTAAGACCACACATTTGGTAAGACCACCCCTCTGTTAAGACAGCTTATTGCTGGAACTAGTGGTGTTATTAATAGGGAGGTTTTACTGTATTACTAAATTAAGATTAGGTACAAACCCAATAAGTTTCAAGTCAATTTAACAACACCCAAGTACAGTTTATTATACAAAATTGAGTGTGGTTACCTTTTTAGTAACATTACTCATCAATTTTAAAAAGGGCTATAATCCATAACTGGTTTGATTTCACTTCCATTCAATGAAATTTGACTATTTTTGATTGGATAAGTTATTGAGATTTTTTTAGAGATTTTTTTTAAATGTCAAAACTGAATAAAACAATGTTTGTCTTAAGTATTTTACCATGATCCTTTCCTGACACATTTTTTCATTCCATATTTCAATGCTTCCTGAAGGATCAGCTGCGTGCTCTGCCCATCCGCTCAATTTTGTCTTTTATGGTCTATAATCTGATATCTAATCCCTAGATGCAAGTTCAAGAAATAGCAACCTTTCCCAGTGGACGATTGATTAGAGCGTCCTCCTCAGGAGGGGGGAGGTCGTTGGTTCGACCCCCGGGCCCATGACATCCCAAAGTCTTAAAAAATTGGTACCGATAAAGCTCCTTTGTTGTTGTTGTATTGGGGTTTACCGTCGCTGCGATAGTATTTAAATTTCATATAGCGACGTCCAGCTAATTACAGGTGGAGGAAGACCCGAGTACACGGGAGGTAACCCGGGTAGAACAACAGACCTACCGCAACCCAGCTGGAAGGCTTCTCAATGAAAAATCCGAATCCCCTCCCAGGATTCAGCCCCACAGCGGTGAGGGGCTGAGGGGATTTGTAGTCTACGACTGTAACTGCTCGGCCACGGCGCCCCCCCCCCCCCTATAGCTCCTTTGCTTGGCGCACAGCATATAATGGGAGTTGCAGGATGGTTGGCCCAGTGTCAGGATAATGTGACTGGGTGTGGTATCAAGTCACATGTCTCTGCGTGATACTGCAGTGTGGCATCACTATAATCTGTCTCAAGTATAATCGTCTCCAAATGACGGAAATACTGTCGGTGGACGTAAAAACCCCAAAAAACAAACACACATAACGAAATTACACAGATAAAATAACATAACTATTGTTAAGACGCTTATAGTTTGAATTAGTCTCAAGTAATTTTTACTTTGCAATTATTTCCTTATTGTGCCATTAGATTCCCAAAATTATAAAAAAACCATTAGTCGCATGTATTTTCTATGTATCTCATTAACAGTAAATTTTACTCTTTTACACATACTATACACATACTAAGCACATACTAAATTGCATTGTTATACCATTTTCTTGTATTAAACCTTTACCTCATGAATATTCATATAAAATCTATGACTTGCTGAAATATTAATTTACTGTGTTTTAAATGGTATATAGAAATTGTGTGTGTGTGCGTGCGTTTTGTGGGTTTTGTTGTTGTTTTGCAGATTGTAGCATCTGAGCTACAATATGTATGTGTAAACAGAAGGGACCCTGATCAGACAGCTCCTAGAAGAAGCTGCCTAGTCTTAGTCTGCTTTGTATGACAAGATGAAAAAATGAGTATATATGAGGTAAAAATATATTTTTTCTTAACTCGAAGTAATGCATGCCATTGTACTAAATTAAAAAAAAAAAAAATATTTTCTGGTATTACAGTTTGTTTCTCAATTTTAGTTTCAACCTGCGTTCGTCGTTGTCCGTTGCGTCGTCAACAAATTGCTTTTTAAAAGGGCATCTCCTCTGACACCGCTTTTTATTTTAATTTGGCAGGTACGATCATTGGGTAAACTTTCACAAAAGTTGCTAAAAAAAACTTTATCCATGTAGAACTACTGGTTGCCATGGGAAACCGAAAATAATCTTGAAAAATAAAAAAAATCATCTTCAAAACTACAGGCCAGATTTCAAATTTTTTTGGTGCAACTGTTCCTTGAGTAACCCTCTACCAAAGAAAAAAAAACAACAACAAAAACCGGCCGTATTTGCCTTATATGTACAAAGTGAAAAATTTAAATGATATCTTCGCGGAAACCGCTGGACAGAATTTGATTTGACTTGGCAGGGATGATCCTTGGGTGAATCTTCCCAAAAGTTATTTAAATATAGTTGATCTACGGAAAAACTACTGGTCAGATTTCAAAATATTTTGGTACGATAAATTCCTTGGGTGACCCTCTACCAAGACTGCTAAAAATTTTTCTGATCCGTAAACACATGGCTGCCAGGGGCGGGGCTATTTTGCCCTAAATGTACATAATGAGAAATCCAAACGACATCTCCTCTGAAACCGCGGGATAGATATTGAATAAACTTGGCAGTGATTGATCTTTGGACCAACCTTCACAAAAGCTACTCATATAAGCTTGATCCATGAAGAACTCTGGGTGCCATGGTAATGGAAAGAAAAAAATCATCTCTTCAAACCTACTGGCCAGTTTTTTTTAATTATTTTTGGGACAATGTTGTATCGGTAACCCTCTTCCAAGTTGCTCAAATTATTTGATTCGTAAAGAAAAAAAATAATGTTAATGACTTATTTTGCCAAGGCTGATTGGTATTGGACCATTTGCCAATTATGGCCCCTTAAAGTGAAACATGTCAAAATTTAACCTTGTTTACATTCTACCATCCACATTTATTAAGCAATCTCGATCAGATGTATCAAAAATGTTTTAAAAAACCCAAGATTATTATGCCGTGTATGGAAGTTTTGGTCTATCATACTTAAGGTTTTTTTTTAGAGCAGTGGTACTCAGGTGAACGGTATTGGGCCCTCCATGGCCATCTTGTTTACTTTTAAATTACATTTAAAATTGTATCATTCGTTTTAATCGATAAGAAATGATTATTAGGCTCTTCGAAAAAAAAGACAGACATTCGAAAATAAAACATAAAAAACATTTGTTGAAATTTAATTTCAAACTTAATTTTTGACGTAAATTTCGCAAACTGATACTTGGTGATTAAAGGGTATATTTAAGTAACAATTTCAAGATTGAAGTTTGAAATACTCTTTTTAAAACTGTCATAAGCATATTTTGGATATCCCCTCCCATATTTTAAACGTTTTCAACCTAAATATCGCAGTGTATAGAATGCTGCAAGCGCCAACTCGCAACCCCATAAGCTAAAGTGAGCGAAGTCTGCGATAAATGGACGCGCTGATGGACTAA
>CM037783.1:51841153-51851593 GCA_021229015.1 Solen grandis
ATACTCAAGATGTTAGTTAACGACTAAAAATATTTCCGATCAAACATGTATCGAATAGCCTGAATGATGAAAACATGTAACGATGCCTCCATACATTAGTTAACAGAAATAAAAACAACACATATTTCGTTTTACTACGGAAAAATATAAATGTACCCTGAACCGTACTTGAAACATCTTTTTTAAACTTTCAATCAAATGAGAAGCAGTTCCATGTTAATGTAATGCGATGTCAATGGCAAAGCTGAATGGCGTACGTGACAAACTATAAATACTCATGATCATATGTTATCGTTTCTATTTTATATAAACTAATGCTCTTGAAATGTAGTTCTGGCTTAGAATTGAAAAAAAAAATCAGAATTTGTTTGGCATAGAAACTTTCTAACCAATGTATAAAAGATGTCCCTAAAATCAAATCATTTGAAAACGAATTATCATAGCTTTATTAAACTGTATAAGGTGAATCCTCAATACTGTTCTCAAAATCTCTAATGTGAATATATCTCGTATATTTGGTTTGAAACATCAAAGGGTGCCTTTCAAAGAAATACTGGATTAAAATAGATACAACATTATTTAATTCAGCAGATAAAAACATAAAACAAATAGAAACATGCATAAAAACAATAACCCTTAATAGCGAGGAATTGAGTAAAACGAATATTCTTATTCATGATTTTGACTCTTTTATCGTGAAGTCATTGTCATAAGTTATGACCGAGGGTCATATTTGCGTCACCTGCTGTAAGCAGGGGTCACACATATGGATCACTTTTCCATCGTCTGTCTGTCCATCCGTTTGTCCATCTGTCCGTCACCCTTATTTATTCCGAAATAACTCCTGCTCTAATCGTGGTATTGAAATGAATTTTCATTATGGACAGAGCTTGACACCGGGTATTGTCATGCACAAGGTCCATAACTCTGGTATCATTTATTTTAGGTATTCTCCTTATCATTCACACCTCTTTCTTTTGCACCGTCACAATTCTTTATTTTGCAATAGCTCTTCCCATGCTTTTAAAATGGAATTTCATTTATGAACAGAGCTTGACAAAAGAAATTGTCATGCACAAAATCCATAACACTGGCATCAAGATTTTTTTAGTTATTTCCCTTCTTCTCATTTTCTTTATTCTCCAATAACTTCTGCTCCACTCATGCTATTGAAATGAAATTTCATTGATGGACAGAGCTTGATATCAGGAATCATTTTGCACAATGTCTATAAATCTGGCATCAATATTTTTTTTATTTATCTGTAACGTTTTTTCCATCTTGCTTCAGCAGGTAACACATGTGTTCCAAGGAATATTTTTGTTTTTATTAATATCCAATTTGAATGAAAAGATAATGGTCATGGTTATTTGTTTAAACACTGATGGAAACACATTTCCATTTAAGCTTACCCTTTAAAAACAGCAGTGTTGACAAGATATATATCCTAATTTGAGCCATACATGTGAGACAATTTGATCTATTACTTGACTAGTGAACTTCTGTTCCCAGAGTTCACTGTGTGTGTGTGTGTGTGTGTGTGTGTGTGTGTGTGTGTTTCAAATCAAATGCCTTTATTTTGTTCTTTGATGTGTAAGTTGAAGCCATGGTCGAAATTATGCCACTAAAAATATAATAATAATAATAATTATCTGAGTTTAAGTTCTGTTTTTATTTATCCCATCTGCAATAATTTATGATGATTGAGATTAGCTTTAGTTTTAGATTGCCTTACGTAAATGAAATAAATAAAAAATGGATAATATAATAAATGGTCCTAGGCTCCTTTTTGATATGCGGGCAGATGAATGGGTACAGGAACCTTTAAAACTTTTCATCAGTCTTGTCGCTCATTTTGTGTTTTTCTGACCAATATCATGAAAACATGATCAAAATTTAATTTCAGCAAACAAATAGTTTTATAACGATGAATTGCGGGTCGTTTAAATGATAAACGTCATGGCTATACAGTAGACTTATTTTTATTTATTTTTTTCGTTTTTTTTTTCATTCATTATATTTTTTTAATAAAATAATTTCTTAAAAAGTAGCCGTTTGATGTTTACATCAACACCTTTCTTGTCTATTTTAGTTTTCTTGACTGACCAAGTGATTGGTGCTCACTATTCAAGGCAAAAAATAAAAATAAACAAAAATAAGTTGATTGTTTCCACTAAAATCTCCTAGAAAACAGGATGGGTAGGTCGGCAAATCTTTCTTTTATTTTTAACTTTTTTTCTTTGCCTTTTAGAGGATATGATGAAAAAAAAAACGTATCGCAAATGCCGGGAAAAAGGCAAAATATCGGGTCGGAATGAAAGTATAGGGTCGGTTGGTTTACCGGAAACAAATAACTTCTTTTTACGCCGAATCCACTTTTTATGCCCTGTAAACTGTTTTGCTTTAACTTATAATTAGTGAAACGTGTTTTGCAGGCGACGTGGAGCGACTTCGATCACCTGCCATAGTAACTATGGTCAATGATAGAACACACTTTAGTTCATCTATAGTCTGGTTACTCTGGTCACACTCTTCAATCTTGAGGGATGAAGACTACACAGAGGTGCTCCGAATATCGACCATGGTACGACCAGAGCAAATCGGTGGTTGAACCATAATTAATATTCGGATCACCTCTGTTCATGTTTCTCTCCTTTCTACTGAAGTGTTTGACCAGAGTAAACAGACTATAGATGAGCTAAAGTGCGTTCTATCATTGACCATTGTTACTATGGTAGGTGATCGAAGTCGCTCATGAGCTATTGTTGTTGCTTTTGTTTACCTATTTTATGTAAATCCTATCTCCATTATGCTATAGCTTTCTATCATTCTTTATATGGTTAAGCAGTCACAAGATATAACCGGGATCCAAGATGGGCGGACCAAGACAATTGGTTTTGTTTACGCTGATCATCATCCTGGGGACAGCGGTTGCTTTTAAGCTGGACTACCCGGATCACGTGCTGAAGGCTTTAGATATATTGTGTCCCCTTGGCAACATATGCCCTCTAAATGATACAGACGTGGATGACGACAAGTATGGCGATACGATGTTTTATCCATGCTGCAGAGGTAATAATAGTTTCTTTTTTTATCTGTATTTATATAACAGATCTTAACGATATGTATGTGGCCGGGGTGTGGGGAGGTTAATGCGGTAGATCGTGCGTTCGATTCAGCGTCGCGTCTGGCTGGACCGGTGTCGGGAGAATGTCTTACGTCGACAACGTCCCCAAAAGACTGACGTACGTTCGCACGGCCGTTAAACCCAAGGAAACACATATACCTAGATATAAAAATATGACCATTTACAGTACGAGGTTTTAAAATGCGATTCCCATTTATAAATTGCTTGACCTCCTTGTATTTTGTAAGAGCCAAGGATCGAATTTTAAATGCGTCAATCCGGGTTCAAGGCGAGTGGACGTTGAGTCATCATACCAAGGGACTTACAACTGTAAGAAACAACAACAACTGCATGATATTCTCATCAACCTTAAATCAGCAGGACGTTCTATTATGTCAATCAATCTTTAAATTAGTTCTTCTACGCACTTCCATGTGCTGTTTCTCGTTCCAAGTTGATTGCATCACACATTGCTAGTAGAAACTGGTAACTGCTTTCGAAAAATACAGAGTTGGTCTATCTTTATATCGTTCTTTTTTCAAAACCCCAAGATCCTGTCTCTGTGTTTGTTACACATGTTAAATACCCGTCGATTCGTGTGAATATTTTTCAATCTCACGCCCGGCCGTTGTCTCTTATCTCCTCAAAAATGCTGATTCAAACCTAAAGGTATATACTCGTATATTTTGTGATATATGTTCGACCTTTTGTTTTGTGACCGGACATTTGGGTAACTTAAATCATATGAGGTTAACATGTGTACTGTCAACAATTGTTGTTGGTTTTGAGATATTCATAGGATAAGTAATTACAGTCGCTCATTAAAACGTCACGAACAAGCATCTATTAACTTAGATATGTCGTATAAATGGTTTGTTTATCATTTTTCTGTTTGCTTGCTTCGAATTATCGCAATGTAAAGATATGGTTGAATTTCAAGAGTATATTTATAATGATCTTTTTGTAAAGTTCGTAGACAACGTTTACGGTAATCCATCCATCAGTAAATTGTAAAAAAATATATATATTATCATGGTCCTTCAAATATTAAAGAAAATTGAGTTCAGATGCAAGCATCCAATGCCTTTGAGTTACAGGCTCTTTTGCTCAAAGTCTATAAAGGCTTACATTTACTATAAAATTCCCACGATTACTTGATGAACCATGATCACAATATAGTCATGGATGGATTAAACTTGAAATTGACAGAGGGAATTAAGAAAAGAAAAAAATAAAGCAAAACAACAACACAACAAAACAAAAAGAAACAAAAAACGAAGCAAAAAATGTCAACCACAACGATTTCGTTTACGTTATTGTCTTTTTGAACACCATTCTTTAAATAAAATATATTGAAATTATTTGTAGGTTGTATAAAAAATTATTTTATGATATTTGTATGTTTTTAGAAGAGTTAGAGCGATTTGTTGATAATATATATATATATATATATATATATATATATATATATATATATATATATATACCTTTGGAAAAAGGCGTAAGCCGAAACGTTGATAAATGATAAATTTACTATGTGTTTTTGTTGGATTCATAAAATAGTAGGTTGTATGAAATAGGCAGAAGTACTCTTTTTGTGACTTTATCGATATGACATTGCTAACCGTGAATTGTTGTACCATAACCATTTCATTTTTTTTCATTTCGTATCGTACATTATACCATTTAGGATGTTTACTTCTACTAAGTTATAGTTACTGTTTATTTAGAGAGAATTTAACAGTTAAGAAGCCAGAACGAGCGTAGCGAGTGACGGCTTCTTAACTGTTGAATTCTCTCTTAATAAACACTGACAAACTTAGAGTTTGCCCCGCCCTATTACTGCGTCACACTGCTATATTAGGAGATAGCGCCATAAAATTGTTACGTCAGCGTGTTGTTAAAGTATTCATACATGTGCACGTGCTTTCCAAATATGGATGTAACACATAAATTTCGCGCGTATTTTCACCGTCGGCTCATTTCTTTTTCAGATTTCAATATGTACTCTTTCTCTCTCCCTCTAGCTCTCCCATTGTTTTATCTCTCTCCCCCTCTTTTATTTCTTTCTCTCTCTATATTACATCTCTTTATATATATCATTATGTACACAACGTATTCTAGAATCTTCCAGAAATGTATGTGTATGCATTTCAATAATTTAAACAGTACTAAACATCGTCTTTCTTATGTGCATGTAAAAGTATATATTTGTAAGAATGTGAATAATTTAATGTTTTTTATTGAATGTTTACTCTCTCTCTCTCTCTCTCTCTCATTTTTAAATCCTTTCTCTTTCTCTCTCTCTCATTGTAAATCTCTTCATGTATGATTATGTGCTTTCTCTTTCCCATTGTTTTCTCTCTCCCTCTCTCTTCATCTTTCTTTCCTCTCTCTCTCTCTCTATTACATCTCTTTATATGATCATGAACACAATGTATTCTAGAATCTTCCAGAAATGTATGTGTATGCATTCCTTAATAACAACCAGTACTCGTGATCCTCATGAACATGATTTTCGTATTTAATGTTTGCTCTATCTTTCTTTCATTGTCAAATACTCTCTCTCTCTCTCACGCGCACACATATTGTTAAATATCTTATGTACTCTCTCTCTCTCTTTCCAATTGTTTTATATATCTCTCTCTCTTTATTACATCTCTTAATATACGAGTTTTTACACAATGTTTTCTAGAATCATCCAGAAATCTACGTGTATTCAACTTTTGTATAGTCGCACTACCTATAACTTTTTCATCAATGCCCTCAATTATGGTTCCGTGTTACTATTGTCTGGGTTTTATTTGTTCGAATTTACAACTGTTTTTCTTAATCAGTAGTTTTCTGACAATAATTTTTCGCGTTTCAATCCACTTCACTGAGTATGTAACCCACCATTTGACCTTTCCATGTCTCTGCACATTGTTTTTTTTTTGTTTTGATGATTGTCTTTCCTGTTTTACGCACGGCATTAGGACCCCTTCATACAAAAAGCTAAAACTTTGAATTCATTCTGTATCTTTTTTGATCTGCAAATAACCTAATGTTCTTCAAAACCATAACTTGAAGTCAGTCATCAACTTGAATATAAAACATCGTGTCATATCTTGTCTCATTATTAGTACACTTCCTTTTAATTTTTGAGATTTCCGGTAAACTCACATTCGATAACATTAAACTTACGTCAATGTAAAATACTTTCATTTACCGCAAAGGTATACTCCTTCAAAAAATGTTTTAGGAAATTTGCCCCGTCGTAAAAAGCTACATGTTATCTAGAATTTACAATTTACTCTTCATTGGTTTTTAGTTTCATTGTATTCCTAACCTGGTTTATTAATCTTAATAATTAAACCAGGTGACATACACCCTAATCCTGGGCCCTACTCAGAAGCGAGTGATTCTTTAGACCATAGCACTATATCTACTGATCTATCACATCATTTATCTCTAATTCACTACATAGTTCAAAGTTTATTCCACAAATTCAACCTAGTTCAAGCTGAACTCTCAAATTTCAATGTTATTGCCTTAACCGAGACGTGGCTGGCTGAAACCCTCCATTAATACTAGTGAAATTCTAATTCCAAATTTTCATCCTCCTGAACGTAAGGGCCGAATAATAGATGTTTATGGTAGAGTTGTTGTTTACATAAAAAATACAATTTCATTTCATCGCAGACATGATCTCGAAGTCTCGGATACTGAAAGTATATGGGTTGAGCTAATGCTTCACAGAAATAAGAAACTCCCTATAGGATTATTTTACCGTCCGCCAAATACTAAGTCTGAAACTCATAAAAATATAGAAAAATCTATTGACTTAGCTATGAATACCGGGATAAATGATATTATAATAACGGGTGACTTTAATCTAAATACATCCATTCCGAGTTCTGCCCAAAACTGAAAGCTTTGTATGACCAGTTTGGTCTGACGCAATCAATAGATGAACCTAGTCATTTTACTGAGAGTTCATCTTCTGTTCTTGATATCTTACTTTTACGTAATAAAAATTCCCTTCTGAAGTGATGAGTTTCAGATCCCTTCCTGGATCAAAATGTCCGTTTTCACTGTCCAATAATTTTTAAATTTACAAACCTAGACTTAGAACATTTTCCCGTTTCGTTTTAGCTTTTTGATAAAGGTAATTATACAGATCTTCGCCGTGATAGTGCTTCTTTAAACTGGAATAGTCTTTACGATCCTGATATCAATACTTGGGTTGAATATTTTACGACCACACTTCTACGAATATGTAAACGCTTTATCCCAAATCGTAGCGTTACAGTCAAACCATAGGAACCTAGGTGGATAACTTCTCATATTAAACGTCTAATTCGTAAAAGAAAACGTCTTTATCGTACGGCCAAATGTACCAACTTACAATCTGACTGGCACAATTTTAAACTATTACGCAATCTAATTATCAAGCAAATTAACCTTGCTAAACATGATAATGTTATAAAGAAACTAATCTCTAATCGAAACTCTAGGTCATGGTGGTCAACAATCAAAATGTTTATGAAAAACGAAAATAATACGTCTTTACCTCCTTTAAACTAAAATGGCGATATCCTTTCCTCAGATCATGATAAGGCCAATGCTTTTAACGACTTCCTGAAGAAATCCTTCCAATTCTCTTCTGGTTGGTAAAGCTGTTGGTCCTGATTCCATAAACAATAAACAATAGAATCTTCTTAATTTAAAATCTAATGCCCATCTCTTTGCCGATGATACAAGTCTTTATGTTATCGTAGACAACCCTGAAGAACAGCAATTATACTTAACACTGACTTGAAAAACATTGCATCATGGGCCAAAAGTGGATGGTTACCTTTAATCCTCTCAAAACTGAGTCAATCATTATGTCACAAAATTCTAACGATGGCATTCATTCCACCTTATAATAAAATCACATAATAAAATCACTTAATTACTGAAACTTTCGATCATAAAAATTTAGATTTAGTTTTGTCTCGTAACTGTTCGTGGTCTTCACACATTATTTATATTAAAGATACAGCATGGAAAAGAATAAATATAATGAGATCACTAAAATTCAAATTAGATCGCAAATCCCTTGAAACCATTTATTTATCCTTTATACGACCCCTTTTAAATATGGTAGTGTTATTTTTGATAATTATAGCCAAAATGATAAACACGATTTAGATAAAATTCAATTAGAAGCTGCCCGAATAGTTACTGGTTCTAGTAAACCTATTTCGACAAATAACCTATATAGAGACAGGATGGCAATATTTAAGTAACAGAAGGTATATACATAAATTAATTCTCTTTTATAAACTAATCAACCAGTCAACTCCTAGTTACATTCAGTCCGTAATTCCAGAGAGAAGACCGGAAATGCAGTATAACTTGCGTAACAGAGATAATTTTACTTTAATACCATGTAGAAGATCTTTATTTTACAACTCCTTTTTCCTTCAATTATTAGAGCCTGGAATTCATTACCTATTGATAAAAGACAATGTTCTTCTTTGCCATTATTCAAGAAACGCGTTCAAAGTTTGTTTCCTACAGTGCCAATCCCTGATTATTTTCATATTGGTCCCCGCAAATTGCAAATTCTACACACACGGCTTAGAACTGAATGTAGTTCACTTAATTCTCATTTGTATGCAAACAATTTTGTACAATCCCCCTTCTGTGTTTGCGGAAATGAAGAAACTGTTGAACACTTTTTTCTTGCTTGTGCAACTTACTCTCATTCTCGTAACGTTCTGTTTGAGTCAGTTCGTCATGTCACAGATATACCAATTACATGTACTGTCCAATTATTGATGTTTGGGTCTGCAAATCTATCTGCAGATCAGAACAGACACATATTTAGCGATGTTTACAAGTTTATCGACAAAATCTCTCGTTTTAATTAAAGTCTATCTATGTGGTCCTTTTGTCGGTTATTATATACATATTCTTTCCTTCTTTCCTACACAACGTTTTATTTTTCTTTCATTATTATTTTGTCTCATAAATAACAGAAAACATAATTTTCTTACAAGTTAATTATATATATCAAGGAATACTTTTGTTTTTGCAGAGTCTTACCATGTATGTATTCTGTTCATTTCTTTCTTTTTTTCAAATTCACCTCGTTTGGAGCACTTAGACATCATTAAATGTTTACGTATCTGTATGTGTAGATTTATATTGGGAGATGGTTTTCATAAGCCATACTTGGCTTTCAACCAAATCCTTTAAGCTCATGTTTGTAATTTATACTTTGTAATTTATGTTGAATAAAATATGTTTAAACTAGATTTAATGAAGTGATGACTGTTTATTTATTTATTTATTTATTTATTTATTTATTTATTTATTTATTAGTTAAGACATCATTACACAGCAACTGATTGACGTTACAGAATGAATGAAATATGTGGATAATAATTGGAAAATCCACTTTCAGCGGAAGATATCAAGGATAAGAAAACCCTGAAAATACCAAATCAAACGAGTTAATACATGATCTGTAAATTGTTTATGAACTGTTTATAGGTCCCTTGCTTGGCGCTCAGCATAATAAGGGTAGTTCCAGGACGGGTTGGCCCGGTGTCAGGATAATGTGATTGGGTGATATAACGTCCCATCGACAGTATTTAAGCCTTTTGGAGACGAGTTCTACTTGAGACGGATGTAGTGCTGTCACACTGCACAGTTTCACGCCGTAGACAGTAGGCATGATACCACACCCAATCACATTATCCGGACAACGGGCTAACCAGTCCTGGAACTACCCGTATTATGCTAAGCGCCAAGCAAGGGAGCTATAACCAGTACCTATGTTTACGACTTTGGTAAATACAAGAATTGAAATTGATATAACGTTCATAAACAAATTACAGATCATGTATTAACTCGTTTGATTTGGTATTTCCAGGGTATTCTAGCCTTAATATCTTTCGCTGACAGAGGCTATTCTACAGATCTACGATTATTATCCACATATTTCGTTCTTTCCTTAACGTCAATCAGTGTTTGTGTTCTGCTGTCTTAACTAATAAAAATAAAATAAATAAATGAAAAAGTCATCACCCACATTAAATTTCCATGCCTTATTATTGAAATCTGAAAAAGAAATGAGCCGACGCTGAAAAAACGCGCGAAGTTTATGTGTTACATCTATATTTGGAAAGCACGAAAGTTTGTGAATACTTTAACAACACGCTGACGTAACAATTTTATGGCGCCATCTTCTAATATAGCAATGTATAGGTTTGGTCCAAAGCACGTTGTTTCACTCTAGAAATCGTTGAATAAGATAAATTGGTTAACTGAAATCATTT
>CM037783.1:51851693-51872536 GCA_021229015.1 Solen grandis
TCAAAACTTTTAAAAAAAAATTTTTTTTGAAAACTTTCATTTAAATTTTGTCATAAAAATGTATTAAGTTCAAAGTAACATAGGTTTGGTTCAAAAATTTTGGAGTTGAAGTTTGAGTTAAATTTTTTTTTCCCCCAATCACGGGACTAATGCACTGCTTTATCCCACTTTATACCCTTTTTTTTCAAACGTCTTTTCAAAATGTTTGAATCTTTTGTTTAAAAAGGAATGTAAAATAAAATTGTTCATGATTATTGGTTGAATTGTAAAATCTTGTATAAAAATTGTTAATTACAAATCATGTTTGGGTCTTGCTGGATGTTTTTTACTCATGATTTGTTGGTTGTTAGAGTGTATAAAAGACAACCCTACAGAAAACGCTTTTCGACTTGGATAGTTTGGGATAGTTTAAAAGACGCTAGGGGACGTCTTTTAAATTTGGGGGGGGGAAACCCAAAATGGCCTATTGTTTAGGGTTTGACAAAACCCCGGCCTCACCCCTTTTAAACGGGAAACCTTTTGACATTCTTGAAAAAACGCAATATTTATTTTTAATTGTCCCCCTAAAAAAAGAATAATAAGCCCTTTATTTTTTCGGGTATGATAAAACCCCCAAACCCCCCCTTTTTTTAACGAGGGTAAATTTTGTCTATCATTTTCGAGGATAAGTAAACCGCAATATTTATTCTTTTAAAAATTTTGTATTGTTATTCGAGAAAATTTTAATCAACTCCCTCATTGATTTGGGTTATTGTCTTTGGGAAAAATTTAAAATGGGAAATTTGACCCCCTCCCGCCCCCTTAAAAGGGGGGTTCACTTTACCCCTACCCCCCCCTTGAACGGGGTTTCGGGCGGCTATTGTTTTGGGGAAATGAAAAACCGAAATTTTTATTGTTTAATATAAAATTTTGTTATTGGGACAATTAATAAACACGTCACGATTTCGCTATTGTCGCGAAGCATTGAAAGAGAGACGTTAAAAATGAGTATTGTCTTTCAAAAATAAGTATTTACTTTCTGAACAATCAAACATTGCTATCCGGAATCCCTCGCGTGTTTAAGGGAAAACATTCCCAGCGTCGAAAAGAAGTTTCCTTCAAAATTAATTAACGGTAACTGGTCTTAAAAATTTCTGTAAACACCAAAATTTTCCCCCTAAACCCCTATCGATCGGTTTTCATTTTTATTGACCTAATGCCCTTTCGAATTTGCGGACTGAAGGAAATGTTAAAAACTGTCTCACCCGTCCTCGGATAATATTTTTGTTTTTTGGTGAAGTCGAACATTCGAAAGCCCATCTATACGTATTAATTTTCTTTGTCTACCATTTCTATCTTTCTCGTCATATTTCCTCGTAAAGCGCGTGTCAGTGCGTATGTTTTGACAATCGGTGTGAAACGATTCTCATCTTTTATGTCTAAATTCTATAATAACAACCAACACTCGCAGCGGTATTTGATCCGCGGCGAGTTAATCCGGCTTAGTCTAGCGATGATAAACGGGTATTAGCGGTTTTTCATAAGGCGAGATAGTCGCTTTTGGCATTGTCCTACGCTAAGTTATTCACCTTCTCCGTGTAAGCGATCGAGACATTTATTTATTTATTTATTTATTTATTTATTTATTTATTTATTTTTATTTATTTATTTATTTATAAAACGTAACGCGTATATAGCATTGGTTATTCTCTGTTTAACAAGAGTATTATTAGTTTGTTGTAGTAGAACAAATACGTAACGCATATATTTCAGGCGGTTATAACGCTGTACAAGTTATAATTTATTCAATAAATGCACGCAATGTGTATTATTTGTTGCGATATTGTCGGACACGTTATATGTTGTTCTGTAAATGCATAAACTGTATTATTTGTTGCGTTATTGTCGGGTGTATTTAATTAACTTCTTCGAGAGTATTTTTATACGTTATATTTATTCCACTTTATATGTTCTTGTTCAATAAAAGTTATGTTCAGAAATAACAAAATATTTTTTTCACTCTCTCTCTCATAACGTTTTTCTTTCATTTTTCTTCATCTTTCTCGTAATATTTCCTTTTTTGTGTGTACGCATTGTCGCTAATTATATTTCTCTTTCAACAATATTATTCGTAGGATTTTACCGGTCTTTATTTTTTCGTAAAAACTGAAATTCCAGTAAATAAGGTGGAACTTCGGGTGTAAAATGAATAAATACAGCATTCGTGTGACGAACGATGGAGGGTTACTGTTTATATTTTTAAATCATTTTTTACCAATATAATATCGGGTATTTACATTTTTTGTTTTATTTATTTTCTCCCTTTTCTCTAGACAATAATATTCGTAGGTATTATTTTGGAATTCTAGTAAATAAGGTGGAACTACGAGAGTAAAATGAAAACATAATTAAAGAAAGTTAAATACATCATACTATCATTAGTTTATCGGAATTTTAAACACATTCTATTTCCACGCTTTCTCACGATTCCAATACCGCGCCCGTATTTATACAGCATTGTTGCGTCAAACAATAGAGGGGATTATATTTTTCCTTACGAAGTTCGCCGAGCCTATAACTGACTTCTAACGGTCAGAATTTAAATCAACCAATCAATTTGGTTAATTACAATGTTATTTGTTATCCACCAATTAGATCGATTAATCGATATAAAATATTAGCGTCTATCAAGAGCGGAGCGTCATTCAGCCAGTTTCTGCCCTGGAGAACACATCGTTTATATCGCTCTGTTGAGAAACGAGGTAAAATATGCCCAAACTTTAGTAATATTGTAGTTTTTTATATATTATTCGAACGAAATATCTTTATTTTCCTAGGTGCATTATATTCCCTTCGAGCGTACGTTATTTTTACTAGTGTATTTAGTATATAACCATGTTCGTGGAATAAATGCTTTAATATCGTTTTTTTTTTTACAGAACATTCTCTTTATTCAATACTAAAACATACACACGGTAATACGAAAGGTGCAACAAAGTGGTTTAATGAGACAATAAATTCCTTTTGATAAGTTCAAATAAAGAGTCATTTGGGAATTTTAAAACTTGGAAAGTATTTACATTTTCATTATTTTTAGATATTGAGACACCGGATATATAATACAGATTTGAATTAATGCGATTATACTCAATAATAAAAAAATAATTCATATATACGTTACATCAAGTTCTACGTTCTTACAATTATATTAACGTCGGCCAGAAACGGGGTGCTTACTAATAAAATTATTCAGTATTGCACATTTACACACATTTGAACTCGGGGAGCGATTTTCTTTTCGATTATTTAGAAAATGATCCGGTATTGACACAAATTGGTCACGCGAAGAAGTCGAAGCTAATATTGATATAAGGATTTACACTTCATAAATATTTGACCCCGAGGATATCGAGCGGAGTGTATTTATGTTGCAAGTCCATCAATAATATCAGAGATTTGATATCTCATTCAGCCTCAAGAGAGTTATTCAAAACAAGGTAGATGCGCAGTCTAAGGGAGGTAATTTATATTAAAAAAAAACACGAAAAAATATATTTTAATTACTGTATAAAACTTGTAAGTATCAAGTCAGATACAGCGACAGATTCCCGTGTCATCCAACGAAGCGTTGATTTCTACCCAATGAATAATTTCGCAGAGAGAACTATAAAAGGTAAAATGTTAAATACGCTATCAAAGTAGTATAATTGAAACATCAAATAATATCAAATTGTTTCGCATATTTTACAACGATGTCACTAAATATATCTGATATGCTCTATCTGTTCTATTATTTCTTTATTTTCTTTAAAATGACTGGCTCATTTTATCATTAGCAATGATATTAAATCATATCATTACATTTATTGATACGTCTTTTAAATATTAGATTTATTTGTATCATTTTGTCTTAATTGTGTCATTTTTTTAGTAACTTAAATGGTATTATTTTATCAGCTTTCTTATTATTATTCTTATTATTATAAATACTAGTTTTACAAGTATAGCGTGCGCGTTCGCGTCTCAATCCTCCCACGCTTACAGAAATAGACCCCGATCCTGCTTCCCGAGAGACATTCATCTCAACCAGGAGCACTTCGAATCCGTAATATCGGAGACTGATTAACTTGGTTAGACTTTTAATCGCCGACTTACTGCGAAATGGAGCACGTGCTGAGGGCTTTATTGGACCAGGGCGTTTCCGCCGACCAGTCTCAATCATTTGTCACCGCCCAGGGTATCTAAGACGACCCGTTCGTACAAGAAATCCTCGAGCGACTAGTGGCTAACGAAGTCGCAGCCTCGCGTCCCGGATCTCCTCCGACTTGGAGCGCGGAAGATGCCGACGAGCTGCTGAATTTCTGTCCCCGGAGAAACCCTCAGTGACCAGTCCATATACACCCAGTAAATGGTCGACGCAGGACGCTGACGACTTGCTGGCTATGCTAAAATCGCCCGTGAAACAGTGCCCCGCCTTGTAAGTTGATTTTTTTTATTTATTTCGTAAAATTTGTATATACGTACTGCTATACTTTGTTTAATGATCTGATATGTATGTATCGAATTATAATTTATAAACTGATATATTTTCTCATTTTCCAGGGCTGACATTAACACGAATATTCCGCCTGCGATACATATCGGTATGGGTGGAGCGGCTATGACGCATAAATGTCCGACTTGTTCAAAAGTCTTTGCGACAAAAGGAAATTTAAGTCGACACATAAAAGCCATTCATGAGCGGATAAGCCACACCTGCCCCGAATGCCGCAAAACGTTTACCAGGGTGTCGAACTTGAAACAACATCGAGCCAACTGCCGAGGCATTGTGACAATTCCATGCGAACAATACCCAGAAATATTAGAAACAAATCAAGGAGTCTTAGGAACACCAAAACGTCGTTCCAAGCCCATACACGATGGCGCGATTTACACGTGCCTGAAATGTTAGAAAGCGTTTACCCGTCTAACAAACTTAAAACGGCATGAACAGGTCTGTAAAGGCGTTTTTCCCTGCGATCGATGCCCGGAAATCTTGAAATCCGCCCGACAATTGGAATTTCACCTGAAAATAAAACTTAAGGTGAAGCCAGCCAAGCGTTCCGCCGGAAGACCGGGAACCAGTAGCTACGAGTGTCGGCACTGTCCCGCCAAGTTTCAGCACCCGAAACAACTGCAGGTCCACAACGCCAGGCAACACGGTCCACGGGGTTTTATACCCGAGTCCCCGCAGCCCGGACCCAGCCGTCAGCACCGAGAAGCTATGTCCGAGTCTCCGCAGCCTGGACCCAGACGTCAGCACGGGGATGCTGGAACCGACTCCCCGCAGCACGGGTGCAATTCGTATAAATGTCGTCGGTGCCCCGCCGTGTTTCCGGACCGCCAAGCTCTACACGCCCACAACGCGCAGCGGCATTACCGTGTAGGAGCTGGCTTGCACCCGCAACCTTTCCCAGAGGGCCAGGAACCGTGGGTCGACGAAGACGGTACGATCGACGAGGGGTTGCGGGATTGCTACCTGGTTAATAGGGCACTGATCCTCGAAAGATACAACGAAGGGTCCGTAAAATCTATTTATAACATTCCCATGTTTCCCGGTATGACTTGTCGAGGATATCGGCCAAGCCCTTCAAGGCGTGTACGACCGTCAGAACCACGCATTCAAAGTAAATATGAGTTTCGGATTTATCATGAGGCACGTGGAGACGGGGCGGTATCGATACTTCCGACCCTATGACAACGTCAACGTTCTAGAGACACCCCTCCTGATCTCATCTCGGTCGAATAAATCAAAAGTGAGTATTTATTTATTTATTCATCATTTTATATATTTTTATTTATCTATTTTTTAAATGGAAATAAGAATTAATTTAATTGATATTTTTATAATACTATTTTGCTTTAAAATTCATGTCAAATGAATTTAAAATATGAAATATAACGCATAAAGCGCATCACTATCCTAGGTCCTCAAGAAACTGAACAGTATGGACGTTATGGCGGAAATGACGAAAAACAGACCAGATACCAAATGGAATCTGGTGTTACTGACAAACATCCGGGTCAAGGTCTTTAACACTAATTTCCAACTCGGGGCCGCGAACGAGGAGGGACTTCCGATCTACGTGATCCGATCCACGGTTATTGTACCCCTGGACAAGGACCCCGTCACCAAAACGAGATATGACGACAATTTATGTCTCTTCCGGTGTCTATGCCTCCACCGCCACGGTCCCCTGGATAAAGTTCCCGAACTCTACGACCAGTGGGGAAGATCGCATCACGCGCGAGAATATAGGGGGATTTTCTCGGCGGTCGCGCGACGGTACAGATAACATCGCCCTCCAATTTCAAAGGCGTACAACTCACCGATCTCCCCGAGTTCGAGCAGTGTTTCGAGGTCAACGTGCAGATGTTGTCCCTGCGAGAAGACGGTATGGTGGTACCCGTCTTCAAGTCGGCGGAACGGTACCCGGATACCCTGTACGTAAATCAGCACGAGAACCACTGCTCCTACGTTACTAATTTTCAACAGTACGCCAAAAAATTTCAGTGCCCGTTGTGCGACAGGATGTTCGAACACCACGGCAACTTCAAGCAGCATGCCAAAATATGCGACAAAAAGACCCTGTACGTTTATCCGGGCGGATTTTATCGGGAGCAGCGGACGATATTCCAGCAACTGGAAGAAGTCGGTATATCAGTTCCCGCTGACTGGCGCACTTTCCCTTGGTTCACCGTCTTCGACTTCGAAAGTATGTTAGTTAAACTCGACGGCGACGCCACGGAAAAGCTGGAATGGACCCACCAGCACGTCCCGATCAGCGTCAGGGTCTGTTCCAACGTGCCCGGACACACGACGCCAAAATGTTTCGTCAACGTAAACAGGGACGAACTTTTGGCAGAAATGGTATCCACCTTGACAGAGATGCAAAGCGCCGCTTCCGGTTTATCTCGGCAGACGTGGGGGTCCTTCGCCGACGAAATAAGTGAAAAAATGCAAAGTCTCTCGGAGGAAGACGAGGAGGAGAGGAAAGAGAAAGAGAAACTAAAAACGCTTTACGGACTGTTCAAGGCTTACCTCTCCGCTTTACCGGTCCTCGGGTTCAACAGGTAAATAGTTCGAGTTTCTATCTATCTACCTGCCTGTTTGTCTCCTGCCTGTCTGTCCGTGCGTCTGTCTTCTGTCTGTCTGTCGTTGTCTGTCTGTTGTTGTGTCTGTCTGTCCATGCGTCTGTTTGTCTATCTACTAACTACACCTGTTTGTCTGTCTGTCCTTGTCTGTCTCTGTTGTGTCTGTCTGTCGTGCGTCTGTTGTCTATGTTTTCTATCTACTAACTACACTGTTGTTTGTCTGTCTGTCTGTCTGTCTGTCTGTCTGTCTTCTGTGTCTGTCTGTCTCTGTGTATTCTATCTGTCTAAAAAAAAGCGTAACTTTATCTTCACGTATTATATTTATATTTCAGCGCCAAGTACGATCTCAACCTGGTCAAGCGGAAGCTCGCTAAACATCTGGGCATGCATGACCAGGAACGTGGATTCGTGGTCAAAAAATGCTCCTTAAAGTCCTACGCGTGCTTCTCAACCGAAAAAAGGCGTATTTTGGATGTCAGCCAATTTCTTGCCCCGGGTACCTCCTACGCCGGATTCCTGAAAGCCTATGGGGTCGAGGATGCTAAAGGTTTTTTTCCCCTATGAATGGCTGGATAACCCGGCAAAGCTCGAAAACACGGAGCTACCTCCCCACGAAACCTTTTACAGCGCGTTAAAAGGTAAAAATATCAGCCCGGAGGAGTACGCGTACTGTCAAAATGTATGGCGGGACGAAAAGATAGTTACGTTCCGGGACTTTCTGGTCTGGTACAACGACCTAGACGTGGGTCCCTTCATGACGGCCGTGGAACGCTTGCAAAAGTTCTATTTCGACAAAGGCATAGACGTCTTGAAGTCCGTCATGAGCGTTCCCGGCATCGCCCGCCAACTTTTGTTCAAGTCGGCGAGAGAATTAGGGGCCGAGTTCTCCCTCGTAGACCAGAAAAATGCCGACTTGCACACCACCATCAAAGACAATATCGTCGGAGGTAAGCGTTTATTTATTATCGCGCTTTTTTCGTCTTAAATTTATTATTTACGTAATTTATTATTATTATTATTATTATTATTATTATTGATAACGCGACGCTGGTAGCGCTTCTGTTCATGCATGTCGTTTACGTTTTAGGTCCCTCCATCATATTTACTCGACATCACGAGGCGGGCGAGACTGAAATCAGGGGAGGTAAACTTTGCCAAAAAAATCGTAGGGCAGCCCATGCCGGAGGGTATGTTCGTGCGTCACAGGGCCGAAAACGATTTTAAGCCGGAACACAGGGACCAGTATATGCAGGCCTTCAACTGGTTAAATTATTTAATCAAGTTCGAAGGTAAATACATACTGCATCATCGAAACAGAGGTCAAGAGGTCCGGCTGGGCAAATAACCGGTTGACGGCTACGACCCGGATACTAACACCGTCTACGAATTTCAGGTACATGTATATTTATGTTTTTTCTTTCTTTACATACATTATTTATTTATATATATTAAAAGTAGTCTGTTCCTCGGCCACGAGTGCCACGTCACCAAAGACGTTAAAAGCGAAAAGTGGCACTCGAACAAGGACCCCTGAAACGAAAGACAGGAGAAAAAGTAGTCAGCTCCGGCGACAGGGCTACAACGTCGTGGAGATTGGGAATGCGAGTTCCGGGACTTTTGCAAATCCCACCTCAAATATACGACATCCGGGATCAGTGTCGCCCCGCCTTCAGCCAAAAGCATCGGGCTACCGTGTCCGAAACCCAAATTTTGAACGGGGTTCCTTTCGGACATTTGTACGGTATGGTTGTGTGCGATTTAGAGGTCCCGGAAGAATGGAGCCCCGAGTTTGCCCACATGCCATTGTCTCCCCGACGCTATTTCGAAGAAATGTGCCCCATTTTCTGCAATACGGAAGTGGGGTTTGACGATATCGGGGAACACATGCAGGCCCACGTCTAGCAGTACCACCCTTCCGATAAACCCAGACGGCTCCTCGTGGGCGGAACCAAAGCCCGCCAAATCCTCCTGGTTACGCCCCTCCTCAAATGGTACTTGGACCACGGTTTGAAAGTGACCAAAATCTACCAAGTGGTCGAGTACCGGAAAATGTCCTGTTTCGAGACCTTCGTACAGGAAGTCAGCGCGGCCACGATTGGGCGACTCGAATCCCGACTTATCAATTTTTGCCGACACAATGAAACTCATTGGGAACTCAGCGTGTGTATATTATTTATTAGATATTATATATATTATTTATTAATATGATAAATATATACGCGTTTATCATTTTCGAATATAAGTAAGCAACAAAAAATGTATTGATATAATAATTTTGTCTTAACGCGAATTTATTTATTTTTATTGAATATATATTTTTGAATTTTAATTGAATAATATTATTATAAAATATATATTAAAATATATTTATTTAAACAATTAAATTCATTTTAGTTACGGATCCGTCATTATGGATAAGACAAAACACTGCAAAGTGTCTTACGTGGAGGGGGAAAATAAGGCGTGTTTCGAGGTCAACAAGCCTCAATTTAGACAAACCACCTGTCTGGACGTGGTGGACCAGTACTACGAGGTCGAGTCGGCTAAAACAAGCATCAAACTCGACCTCCCCACGCATCTAGACTTTTTTATACTGCAGTACGCCATACTCAGGATGCTGCAGTTTTACTACCTCTTGGATCGATACGTGGACCGCTCCGACTTCGAATATCTGGAGATGGACACTTTATGATTAATGCACTACTACGACAATTTCGTTAATTCACTTTTTGTCACATCGTTTTAATATTTGCGTCGATCATTTCAATATTTGTCAATAGCGTTTCAATTTTTGTCACGGTCAATTAACTTTTTGCGCGTTTACACGTAAATCTCCTTAGGCGTTGTTTCATTTTCTGTCAACGTTAATTCACTTTTTTGTCATACCGTTTCAGATTTTGTCAGCGTCGTTTCGCTTTTTGTATCGATCATTTCAATATTTGTCAATAGAGATTCAAATTTTGTCACGATCGCTAAGCTTTTTGCGCGTATTTCTCCATAGCTAGCGTTTCATTTTTTTGTCAATGTCGTGCCCTTTGATCGATGGTTCTATTTATTATAATTTATGTTATTTTTTAAGGACTCCGCCTACATGGCCCTGTCGGCGTCGAGTCTCCGAGATGTCGTAAAGCCGGAAATGATGGCCGAGTACCAGCGTGGACTCACGGGATTATGCGACGACGAGTTCGATCCCGTTGGAGACCGCTGGTTCCCTAGAGAATGCTGCGCGAAACACGCCAAATTTGATAAAAGAGTACCGGGACTCTTCAAGACGGAATACGAGGGGGATGCCATGATAGGTCTCTGCTCCAAGACCTATATCGTGAGCAAAACCGTCCCTTCGAAAGCCATCGGCGCCGTCGTGACCGCCGCCAAGCTCTCGCGCAAAGCCAGGGGACTAACGCTCAAGAAGAATCATTCTCGGCCCCTGGTGACAACGGAGTGTAAGTTTAGTTCCAAGGGAATTTCGAAGCGCCTGGTTAAGGAACCCCTTACTATATTTAAAAGGGTCCTGCGTACCGGAAAGTCGGCTTCCGGTCGTAATAAGGGGTTCCGGTTTCGAAACAACGGGATATACAGTTACAACCAGACCAGGTGCGGATTCTCTTATTTCTACTGTAAGCGGCGAGTGTTGTCCGACGGAATTCGCACAGTACCTTGGACATCGTTCTGTGTCCCTTGAGACGCGGATCTGAGCTCGGTCTCGATCATAATGATCAGTAATTGGTCGAGATGCTCGAGCGTCAATTTAAGTCATGAAAATAAAATAGTACGATTGTTTTTTTATCATATGTATATATATTATTCGAACTTGTTATTGTTGTACAACTCTTTGTATGTGTGTGAAAAATTTTTCGAATCGCAGCGCTGTTGAATAAAATGTTTGCGCGCTCTTTTCACTAAATGCGTAATGTTTTATTATTGTTGTAGATGTAATTACATTTACATTTTATTGTTATTTTTTATCAGTTTGTATATAATCTTTGACGTTTGTAAAATTGTTATCGAGTGTATATAATGTATGTTTGATTACCGAAAATCGCTTATATAATAAATCTTGTATCTGTATTATCGCTTTTTTCAACTATTTTATCTCCCAGTACGTAAGAAGAGGTACGTCTCCTACAAAATAATTTTGAAATTGATATAAACGCGTAAGAACATGAATGATCAAGAAAATGGTATTCCCGAACGGGAGGTATTACTGAATTTTCCGAAACCGGACGATGAAAACCTGAGTGATAAGTGGCATTTATTAGGAACGAGAGTACCCCGGGCAGAGATTGTGTATTTTTCTCAGATGATTATCATTTACGTTATCATTATTACGTCGATAGTCAACTTATCTTTGCAAAACGGTTCTACGGAGTTGTGGATCAGTTTACTTAGCAGTTGTACCTACGCTCTACCTAACCCTAAACTGAAAAAAATAATGTTTCCATTCGAACCGTGTTCCAGCGTGTGTATAAGCGCTCAAACGGGAGCCGGGAAAACGCAATAGGTCTATAAATTTCTAAAAAATATACGAGAAATGTATAGCGAGGACCCGCCAGTATCCATTTTGTATTGTTACGGAATCTATCAACCGCTTTATGACGTCATGGAGAGAGAGATTCCGAATTTTACGAGTAAATAACTAGATAATTTCACGGAAGACAGACGACACAAATTGATCATAATAGACGACTTAATACAGGAGGTGGTGCAACACCAGGAAATGGAACTGTTATTTATCCAGGACACGCATCACAGACGCGTTAGCGTCATTTTAGTTTCGCAAATCTTTACCCCAGAGGCAAACACGCCAGAACTATCGCTTTGAACACGTGGTATCTTGTGCTGATGAAAATTTGCGGGATGTCTCCCAAGTGAGTGTCCTCGGACGGCAGCTCTTCCCGGGTAAAGTTGGGGGTTTTATACGGGCTAACCAGGATGCCTTAAGCGAAATATACGGTTATCTCGTGGTAGATATGAGTCCGCACGGTGATGATAGATATCGATTGCGCGCCCGAGTCTTTCCGGGGGAAGATACTGTCGTCTATCGATTGGCGTAAGAAGGATATACAAGCCTTTCGACCTAAGAACACCATGGAATTAATGAAACAGCAGCAACATTTTCTACGCTTATACGCCCAGACGACTACGGCGCAAAGAAAAGCGATATTAAAAACTGTTACAAAGCCGCAGTTAGGGGCCTAGCGCCAGATCGCTTATAATATTATCAAATTTACTATACGGTTGTCATCGGAAGATAAGAAAATACTTAAACGAGAAAAACGTTTCGTGCACTTATTAGCGAGAAAGTCTGCCGGATACGAACAGAAAAAGCGCGCCATCGCGAACAAGCAAGGACTTATATTGATATTAGTAAATTTAGCGCAGCATTATTTTGATCCCTTGTTGCGGTAATGGAGAAAATGGTACTGGTGCCTTACGACAAATATCAACGCCTCCGAGAGCGCGATCTCGTCGGAAAGGGCGATAACAGCGCTAAATATCCTCAACCGCCGGGAGAAAGAGAGATAAAAAAAATCTATTTCGGAGAAAACCCCGTCTTCCGAAGTTACTCCACCTCCCAGTTTTCCCGCTAAACCCCCAAATATCAAGAAACGACATAGCGCCGCCAAAAAGAGAAGCTCTAAGAAACCCCCGACTATAAAGAAACGACAAAACGCCGCCAAAATGAGATGCGAGATATCCCTGCCCTGGCTAGATGTTTAAAAATGAACGGAAATTCAAAGGATAACAAAGACAATATTTTCCTTCTATTCGATTTTTATTTGTATGCAAAATAATAATAAAATTATATAAAATAATATATATGTTGTTTTATTTTGTTATAATAAAGGAGAGAGAGAGATAGTTACACATTTATTATAATATAGGAGAGAGAGAGAAAACCAACAACAAGAAATAATAATAAAGTGATATAAAATAAAACAGGAAAGAAAAAGGGGAGAGTTACACAAAAAACTTTGAAATGATAATGAATTATATAAAATGATACATATACATTTTTTATATTTAAAAATATACACTAAAGAGAAAACGGTATTTAAAGTAAAAATCTTCGCGCTTTCGCGTAATTGATTATAAAGTTTTCGTTCTTTTCACGATTAGTGACACAAAATGGTTTCCTAATATCTATCAAAGACTTTTCGCTACACCGTTCCATTATATAATACACGCTATACAGTCCGCAGGTAGAGGAATCTAGAGCTTGTATGGGGTCGCGTATCATCAAGTATGGTCTCCTTAAGACGTTTTCGAAACCTGCTTGGTAATATTTAGTTTCGTTTTTGAGGGAATCGAAATACTCGTAAGGTCCCTCGTTTGGAAAGTAGAACACGGTCCGATGCTCTTCCGGGGCGTCGCTGGAATCGGTGTTACAAACGACGAAACGCCCCCTTTCTTCGCGTAGCTGATCGGAAGTGCATATTGTAACCGGATAGGCCCGTAGTATTTTCTCTTGTTGATAGTTATTCATTTCACAAATACGGCCCTAGAGTGATCTATATTTAGAATTTCCGGAAACTTCGCGTACATCACCAATGTCACGCTCTCCGGTAAAGCGGTGGCAAATTTCAGCTCTAAACGACAGTGCCCTTTTCGCTTGGTGTTGAATGAATAATAGGGATCGATGTCTAGCACGTACAAACAATATCCCTTCTTATATTCGTCTACGGACACGTTGACGTCATTTCGAAATGAGGTCAGGGTTCTGTAGCAGTCCACGTACTGATTTCCTCCCTAATTCGGCTGTAAAGGCTGTGATGAATACGATTGACCGTTCACGAAAAAACCCACTGAGGTGCAGTCGTAATGTTTGAAATTAAAGGGGTTAAATGGTAATCCTCGGTATACGCGGCGCCTGATACCAGACCGATGATGACTTTACCAAGCTCTGAAAGATGTCATCAGCCGTATAGTTGTAGGATCCAGCTGCTATGGCCGTAGTTTTGACCTCGGAGCGGAGATACGGGTATATAGCCGGTCCTTCTTGTAACAGTTTCTCGTGCGCAACGACCACCGCTCCGTTAACGCGTTGTACGCACAGTTTAAATTTGGCGTCTACAATCTGTACCTTGATAGACGGAGATAAATTATCGGTGATGATTCTAAACGCGTCGGGGGCTGGCCACAGCTGAATACCGATGTGAATTCCGTTGATCAGTAATTTTGATTGTTGAAACAGTCGAGAAGCAGCGGACCTTCTAAACTGACAGTCGCTCCCCCCAAAGTTTTCTTGTATCTCAAAAATAATCCGGTGTTTTTTCCGGTCTTAACATCATTATCGTCTAAATCCGTATGTAGAAAAGCTGGCTAGTAAGTACACCACCATGCATCTGTTGGTTCGTTTTCAGTATCGTATCGATATAGGCTTTATACGGGTAATTATTACCTATGTGAGAGAGCGGCGTCTGTTGCAAGCTAACGTCGACTTGTTTAAAAATGGTGTGTAAAGGGAGGTTAACGAGCCCCGCAGTTTCAGTGTCCGCAATGGGCGTTCCATCGGCGTTCGTGAGTCTCAGTTTTAGGTTCAATAAACTTCTCTTCAGATCCACGTAAGCGGAGGATTGGGCCGGGATGTTAAATTCTATGGCTGAATTGTGCGTTATCTGATTAATGGGTCGATATTCTATCTATTCCCGAGACTGGAGCGAAGGATCGGTAGGGGCTGATACAAAGAGAGATAATTCTTGCTGATGACAATCTTCCCTTTCCATCGTTTACACTTGCGTTTCTTCGTCGTATCTATAGCGTTTTGCGTACCTCGGTGCCGACTTTTTCACCCCCTTACGTGTACTGCCGAATCCCTTCTTACGTTCTTTTCGCGGCGGATATCGGATTTGGCTATTTCTAAAGCTTGCGTGACGGGGCTGACGAGCTGAATGGCTGGTTGGTTTTCGGCGTTCCTCATTCTCCTTTCATCTTCTTCTTCTTTTTCTTTCACTTTCCTGTTTTTGGCGCCAATACCGACGACATAGCGTCCCTGATGGTCGGGTGGAACGTAACCGTCCCGCAAATCTTTGAAATGTTGATACCACTTGTCGTAATCGGGAACGTAAGGCACCCACTCTTGACGTTTATAATCGTACACTTCTATCGAACCCATCTTTTCTTAAAGTGTAAGACGCAGTGTAAAGTCGGGAAATCGTCAAATATGACTGGTTCTAAAGTTTCGTTTAATAATCGAAATCCCAACTGATGTCCCAAATTTCTTCTTACTCTTACGTATGTGGGTCACGTATACGTCGCGTTCAAGTATTTGTTGAACTTTCCTCTGACTTCCACGTTCTTAAGCGCCGGGATTCGAGCGCGATTAACGTATTGCTCTTCTAGAAAGTCGCCGCATAAATACACTCTGTCGCAATTCGGCGTAAAATTGCAAATTAGAGAGACTTCTAACAGCGCGCATTCCCAAATTCCATCGGAGAGCAAAGCGCCAGGCGTATTTTCCCAAAACTCGGCGGGATTCTTTCTCTCCTCCGAATCCTTGTTAGACAAGTATAGTATGATATCCGACATCTTGCTTCGAAAGGGTGGCTGTACGGAGGCTCTTACGTACCTTTAAATGTCTCGACATCTTTCGCGGGAATAAAACTATTAAATTTCTTGGGCCAACCCATCCATTTCACGAATACATCGTTTCCCGACCTTTTCAGGATTTTTTCGATGCTGAAAGTAGTGTCTTTATCCACCGTAATTTTCGACATTTCGTTGTCGTAAAATGTACCGTCAATCTGTTCTCCCTGAAGATTTTTGTAATACGAAATATTCTGTTTTTTACCCCTTTCCGATACGATAAAGTATTTCGTAGTCCAGCGTTCATCGTATTCTCGTTGAAAAGGCCTCCTCAAATGCGATAGGCGGACGGTATCTCACACCTTGAAACGATATGGAGTACCGGAAGGATTCGCTCGACGTTTAGGTTTCTTTAACGCGTCATAGTTTCGTTGCAATATAGCTACCTCGTCCTGTCGCTTCACGCTTTTTAATGGTTCTGTGATAGGTATGATTATAACTTCGCGTCACGTCTTCTAAGATATCGATCCATCTGTGACTTTGCTTCGCGGATATATAGCGGGTTAATTTCATTTTGATAGTTTTTATTGCTCTTTCGGACACGGCGGCCTTGGTTTCGTTACGCGAATAAAAATGTTTAATTTCTTGCATTTTCAGTACCTTCTGAAACGCTTGACTTTTAAATTCGCTATTAAATTAAATTCCGTTCTCAAACATTGCGGTTGGCGACCCTCATCGACAATAGCTCGAAAGGAGGTGGCAACTTTGTGTCCTCGCACCGTTTTCAACGGTTCTGTCCAAACGTATTTGGAAAATATGTCAATCACGAGCAGAAAATAATCGTAACCATCATTCTGTTTCGTAAACTGGTTCATGTACGCCACGTCGGCTTCCCACTGATAGTCTATATACGGCGATACGATGCGTTGGCGACTGTGTTTTCTGACGATAGCTTTGTGTACGGTATATGTCTCTTGCTTATTTTACCATTTTTCAATTTTAGCTTTATTCAGTACAAATTTCCCTTCTTTCCTCACGGCTCTGTAAAATTTATCCGAGCTAGAATACGACGCCGGGTGAGAGGGATCGTAATAAATGTTCTTCAAGTAGTCTTCGTTCCTCATGACTCGCGCGCGGTGCGGACCTCGTCCGTAATGACTTGTATCAAATAGAGGGTCCTCAATAAGGCGGGGATGAGAGAATGGTTGCGTCTAACCAAAGATTTCTTTCTACGCGGTGAAACGTCTGAGGATGTTAACGTTCTTAGCAGCGTTCTTTTCCGGCTAAATAGCTGGACGTCCCTTCTCGCGGGAGCCACGACGCCATTTACCACCCGGAGCGCGACTTCGCTCACGGCTTCTAGTTGACTGGACGTAAAAATCATGAGCATATTTTTTCTGTCAGACGCGGGTGCAGTAAAAAGCGTATATTACGGTAAACTTTGGAGCCTTCCATGTCGTTTAAGAAACATCCGATTATTACTTCTCACGCTATGCAGTTCCAGTTCGATAAGCGTAGGATAGATGACGTCATCAAATTCGAATATTCTCTTTATACCGGTAATGATAATTTTACCCGTATGGAAACAACTGAATGTGATACCTTTTCGTTTAAGAATCGCTGCGGGGAATAGATCGGGTTCGTAGACGGCTTGTCTTTCCATTACTAGTGTCTGTAAATCTAGTCCGGAGCTCAGTGTATGATAGGCGGATGCTGTCAGTATCTTGACGTCAGTGAATTGTACTGGATAACCTAATTTTTGCAAGCAGCGAGCGTATCTCCTTAATCTTTTTCTACCTTCTTTGAAACAGCGGGCTTTACCGTTACAGTTAATGACGCCGTTAGGAAAACCAGGCAATTTCCGCCTATTTTCTTGTGTTGCCACAACAGTCCCGTGAATCTATCGGAATGATATTTCACGTTACCTAATTGCCTGCATAACTGGCTTAAATCGAAGGAATAACGTAGCTTAGCGCTACACACAACGTTCGTTATAATCATGTTATCTCTTTCGAATCCGTTGTTAAACTGATATAGAAGAGATGTAAAACCCAGATATTTATACAAGACGGAGAGCCTGCAGTTTGTTAGTTATATTTATTAATACGTAAATGACAATATATAATTTGACATACAATTACAGTAAAATGTACAAAAAATACAAGTATACAAAAGTTGATAGTATAATATTCAATACATACACGCATACATATATATATAAACCAAAATGAGCCTACTTCGGACAACACTCCGAACATTCCGATACGTTATGATTGTCCATCGTATAGCAGTTGATCACATCTCGAAGTTCGGGTACGAAACTGTCGATCGTACGAAGTCCGTTTCTCAGTTCTCTATACTGTTCGAGCGATAGCGAAACGCCTTTTCTGGTGGCGCAAATCTCCTCCGCCCCTTCTGGTAGCCAAAATTTTCGAATATCCACGCAGTTGAATCCGCTCTGCGCGGTAACGTACCAGTTTCCGCCGAGGTGATGTCGATAGAACGTGTCTTCTCCCAATTCCATTCCCCCGACAATCGTATCGAGGTGCGGTAGAAAAACGTATAATTCGTTACATCTCTGTAACGTTAACGCGATCCCGTCTTTGGTCGGAATTTTTCCGGCTAACATCTTTCTCACGTGAATGTATGTGGTTCCATTAAACACGCTGTCAAACAGAAACAACCCTTTTCCGACGTCCTGTAAATAACGAGCTTTATGATTTTCATTCAGAACCCTGTGGGGCGCGTCAGTCAGTTGAATTCCGGTAGACATGATGTTTCTCCTTCGACGACTTAGAGCGGAATGAGGCATTCGAGGGTTTAAGCTAGATATAAAAATGATTACTCTCATTGATTGGTCCGAAGAATTACGTCGTTTGCTAATTATAGACGGTGCGCTAGTGTTGCTATGCGTTGTTGAGAATATCGATATCCTTTGCTATATATCGAAGTGACAGGTTCGCGTTTCGTTTTCGCGCTTTTCGCAACCGATCATTTTCAGAAACGCGCAAGAATGTGACCACTGCCGATGCTCCTGATATGGATCATCACGCTGTTCGCAAGCGTATAAAGATAGTTTGCAGCAAAAACAAGTGACTTTGTCGTATTGTCCCGTGTAGAAAAATCCATTTCTCGCCAATGCGAACGGCTCTGGTTTAATTTGCTTTGGCGAAACTTAAGCGTTTCCAGTCGGTCGTCATAGAGCTTCATGTCTCTTCGATTCCAGTCGCTCGCGTCGACACGTCCATACCTTCAGATAGCTAGACGTATAATGACTTTTCCGATCCAATACATTGGTAATTTATAATACTGTACAGTATGACATAATTTTTTTAAAGTTACATAGCCTTCAAATCGCATAATAACATAAGAAAATGGTTTTCTGCGAAGAGATCTTTACATCCCAGAGTATGTTCTATTCCCTTACATTTTTCCATAGAAAAATACGCCTGATGACCTCATTATCGGTAGCGACATATTTCATCCAATCCTCCATTATGAGCGCTTCGACGTTAATTTTAACGCCATATTTCTCGAGTAAACGTATTAAAAACGTTTTAAATTGTCCGAAAGTGGACTTTTAGCTTAACCACCGTTTAATAATTTGGTCTTCATCGTTGGTTTTCTACACGTTTCGTATAACGCCATTTTGTACATCTCGTATCCGAGAATATGTTTCAAAGATATAAACGGTTTTTCTACTAGGAAATGGTATATATCGTCGTATACGTGGGCCGGCAAAACGTCCATGTTTCGCGTTTTAGCGCGGAATGGCTGTTAACTCGTGACCTCAAAAGTCACGTGACCTCGTTTAAAGGAGCGGTAGGGGCTGCAGCCCGATTTCATTGTTTCAGTCGCGTTTTTGCGGTTAATGACGTAGTTGATTAATTGTCCCGAATAACAATACGATATTATAAAAGAATAAATATTGCGGTTTACTTATCCTCGAAAATGGCAGACACGTGACCTCGTTAAAGGGATGGGGTCGGGGATTATATCAGACCCGAAATAATAGGTCATTATTATTAATTGTTTAGGGAGACAATTAAAAATAAATATTGCGGTTTTTCAAGAATGTCACGTGACCTCGTTAAAGGGTTGAGGACGGGGATTATGTCATACCCTAAACAATAGGCCATTGTCCTAATTAATGACGTCATAGCGTGCTTTTAGCTATCCAAGCTATCCAAGTCGAAAAGTCGTTTTCTTTAGGATTGTCTTTTATACACTACTGTTTTTTGACAATTAAAAATAAATATTGCGGTTTTTCAAGAATGTCACTGTTGTTTTCCATACTTATGATCCGATGGTTGTTTTGCATAATCGTGATCTGATTGCTTGTCTTGCATATCCAATTGATGTCTTGCATAATCATGATCTAGTGGTCGTTCAGTTGATGACCCCCAGAGTTGGCACTGAAGGTGACTTTTGATGCTAAAGTCATTATCTGATGTAATTAGTGGAGTGCTAACATCTTGAATAGTATTTTCTCTCACGTTTTCTCGCATTTTTCCTCATGCTCGTGCTTTTCTCTTCACATGTTTCAGTAGAAATTCTTTTCTTCTATATTTTTTTTTCACACAGTTTGCAATTAAAAATGTACTGTGTGATAACACATGTCTGTGATAATCGTTTTTGCATGTATATACGTTAGAACAAATATGGCATTGATATTCACTTTTTAAAACTTTAATCTCGTTATTTTCTTCATGTCCAATTATCGTTTCAAAATTTTTAATTCCTGTTGTAATTCTAAACTATCACTAGGATATGTTTCAATCAGTGAATCTTTTAAGTCCGACATGGTTGTTTACACCTCTAGACTGAGAGAGTGGTCCGTGAGGTTTTTATACCACACAAAATTGCGCCAAATTTTGAAAAAAAGGACATGGCACATGCTGTGTTGTAAATTACATATCATACACTATCCACTTCGGTTTCTGTATAGGTCTAGATCTTTGTTTTGTCGTCGGTTTTTTTTAGTATTTGGTGTTGTTCTCGCTTTCTTTTTGAACGTTTTTTTTTTATTTAGAACAGTGTTTACAAAATATTTATCCATGTTTGTTTCGTCTATATTCCAACATTTTGATTTGAATATTCACTTGGTGCATGAGAGTTTTTTACTGATTTTGATAATAAATATTCTTTTTTGATTGGGTATAAAATAATTTTTGAGCCCTGATCGCGGTTTATAAAAGATAAAA
>CM037783.1:51872636-51922636 GCA_021229015.1 Solen grandis
GTTTGTTCGGGACAAACGAAATCTAGTTAATATTTGTTTGGATATCGATATATAAGATTGTTTGTCTCTCAATACACGAGTATCAGTTAATTGTACGGTTAAACAAAACTTGGGCACATGAGAGGGTAAATTTCTACAATTGACTTTACGTATTAGCTAGAATGTTATTACAATCGGATCAGGTTTTATCCGTCGTCATCTTGTGACTTCTTCCTAGTTTTGATTCTAATCAAAGACAAAATCTTATTAATATCATTTTCTTTTACTGCACGGCGGCTTATATGTTGTGTGAACGGCTAATTGATATTCCACAAAAAGAAGGTGTACGGCTTCTTAAGTTTTCTATTACAATATAAAAGTAAAATTAAGACATTGTATTGACGTCACCGATGACCTGCATGTACTGAATTTCCAGGTCAGTTAGCGTAATGACCAGTGCGTTTGCCTAGAGAACGGAAGGATGTATGTTCTATCGGCAGCAGTGATAAACAGAAGTCGGTACAGCAGCCTTGTTTGAAACTCTGTATTTAAAGGAAGTTCGAGGACCGGTTGGCATTGTGGTATTAAGATAATGCGTTTGATTGTTTGTCCCAACTTAAGTGGAGACTATGTCTACTTGAGACAGATATAGTACTGCCACACTGTAGAATGTGACATGATATCACACCCAGTCACATTATCCTGACAAGGAACCAACCTGTCATGGAACTACACTGTATAATTGCTGAGCACCAAGTAGAGAAATTGCTAGTACCAGACATTGGTTTGTCGCGGACGCGGATTGAACCCATGACCCCCCCCCCCCCCCCCCGCTCCAGAGACGGACACTCTAAGCATGCGGCAACGTCCTAAACAGATTTGTCCTAGATAATTCAACTGAATGGTGTATCCATCATGCAACTTTCCGACGTGAGGAACTGTATGTTTCTTGTAGCCAAAAAAAAAAAAAAAAACCAAATGCTAAATATGAACCTGTTAAATATTTAGAACCATTACTATTTTGCTTTATGTGAATTTTTTTATCAATATGTTACAAACAAAATATTTGTTTATTGAAATACTTACTTTTGAAATTAACAAAAAAAAAATCACCATAAAAACAATTAACTCTAAGGCAAAAATAAATGTTTAATATTAGGAGAGCCAAAACCTGAAATAATGTCTATGTCATCCAATGTAACAAGAAATTTAACAAAGGTTGTTTTACCAAAATTTACACATGAGTAATAATCATGTATTCCAAGTTTTAAAGCAATATATCAAAGGGTTCAGTGAAAAGGTGAGTTAGTACAAGTCGGAAAAGGGGACATAATTATGTGAAGACAGAGTTATGAACTCTTGTCATTTACAAGTAATGATGCTTATTAATAGGTATTTCAGTGTTTCAAAGCAATACCTCAAAGGGTTAAGTGAAAAAAATTAGATGTCGTGATAACGATTGTAAATAAAAAGGGGACAAAACTATGTTAAAATTCATGACAGAGTTATGTACTCTTTGCTGATATGCTGCTTCATATGTGAATTTTCAGGAACATCCATGGAAAGAAATTGAAGATAATAGCAATGTTAAACAAAACTTTAACATTTTTGTAAGTCCAAATAGGGCCATAAAATGCAAAAATATTTAGAAGAGTTACTGTTCCTGTTTCTTCTGGTTAAATACATGTGAAAACAAAACGCTTATTGTTTGCAGTCAATGAAAACAAATGTTGTGTTTATCTTTTCTTGTTACGACCTGTTTACGCAAGTCAAACCGGATTTATAACATTGGGTTTATGGCGCAGATTGAAATATTTAATATATAAAATAAATGCGATATCTTTACATTAAAATCCCTGCTCTCTCAGAACTTTGTTTTACGAAATAATAATTCGCAATTGCGAAATATAAAATGATGTCTCTCTAGGGACTCTTTGGCTTTAAATAAGATATTGATATTTATTGTTTGCCTGTGTTTGACGTCCTATCGAAAGTACTTCGGCCATTTTGTGACCTACATTTCGCCACAGGTATGTATTTTAGATATACCGTATACTGCATGACAACAAATATACACCACAGTTAATCATATTATCTTTATACTGGATCAACCAATTTTTCGCTCGTTATTAAATATGATTACTAAGGATATAAGACAGACGATGATCATAATTAACATTATCTGTCGCCAGTTTCCGTTGCCCCACAGTCGGGGCAGCTCCCACGGTCAGTCCCGGATTACACGGAAGGCGTATGGGGACAAGGACTTCTACACTCTCATGATGGACGAGGCATACACACTGACGGACGAACTCCAGGCCGAGACTGGACAGCAATTGTTTATGTGAGCCATTGTTCTCTTGACATTGTTCCGGTTCTGGTGTCCGCCTCGTAACCGGGTGTTCCCGGGTGCGACCCCCAGCTGTGACATACTTATGTAGGGTATACCAATGTATTTCCCCTGTGTTTGGTGCTCAGCACATCAGGTTAGTTCAACGACTAGTTCGCCCGATTTCAAGATACTGAGATTACGTATGATATTATTTTTTTGTCTGCAGCGTGATATCACAGTGATGCAGCTCTGCAGAAGACAAAAATAGTGCTGCCACACTGCAGTGTCACACCGTAGACATGTGGTATGATACCACTCCGGGCCAACCAGTCCTAGAACTACCCTGTATATATACCCAAAGCAAGGCTACCATTACCATTTGAACGCTTTTGGTATGTCACGGTCGGGGACCCCCACTCCCGGGTCGGACGCCCTTACCTATAGGTCACCGGGGGCAGTCGAGCAGCTGAATGTTATGGCTAATATTTTAACCAATTGCACTCGGAGAAATAAAATAGGTGTGGATGACGCAGCATTCATGGTGCTAATTATCTTTTATTTTCAACATGTTTCTTGCCTCTTTTGTGTATTCACAAGCTTTTAATCGTCTCATTGACTGGTCTCTGTCGTGTATATTAAACTTCGTTACAGACAATGCGGATGCTTAGTTATGGGGGCGAACAATGAGTTCGCTAGAGAGACGGAGGCAGCGCTTGTTCGTCATAATGTGTCGTACGTGAAACTGGATGCACGTGAAAAACAGGAGAAGTTTCCACAGATGGTATTTTCGGCGGGCACAGAATACGTGTTAGATCTGACAGGAGGACTCCTGAGGGCAGACAAAATGTTGTTGGCATATCAGGTCCGTACATTGTCACATACATTTTTGCGTGCATGTCTCAAACGTTTTTTGTTGTTGGTAAACTCGCAATCATTAAAAGCACAATGTGCTCAAGGAGAGCTATTGTGCTCACCCTGTATCCGTCGTCGTCACAAAATAAACTTGATTCATGCAGAACTCTGGTTGTCATGGCAACCAACACAATTTCATTTAAAAAAATCATTTCCTACAAAACAAATGGTCGGAAAGTCCTTTGGCATAAATGGTTTCCTCGTAGTCATCTATAATAATTGCTAACATGAGGTTGATCTCTTGAAAAATAAGGCCCCCGAAAGAAACCAATGGTTAGAATGTCATTTCATTTGACACAAATGATCACCTAAGTTTCTCTACCACATTTGCAAAAACGAAGTTGACCCATTTACAACTGAGGTCCCATGGCGTTGGATAATTTCCTTAAAATTAATACATGTACTCTATATATGAAATATTGATTATCTCCCTTTATTAAATTTAAAATTAAAATTAAGCTTATAGTACTCTGGTGAGCATTTTATGGCCATGATGGCCTTCTTTTTTTCTTTTTTGTTGTTGTTGTTTTCAGTCTAATGTAGTTTTGCACTGTTTTAACCCTATGCCAATTATATTTTTCACAACAGAGCATGTTTGTAAAATTTGGCGGAGTAATAAGGGACGGGGAGAAAATGTTAAATCTTCAGCCCGGACGACCCGTCACTATAACAACCAATAAACAGTCTTACAGGGGTAACACCGTTGTCTTGGCGATGGGGTCATGGGCCCCACAGTTCCTGCCAAAACTAGGGCTCAAACTTCCTTTGAAGGTATGAATGATAAACTTTGTTTTTCAAGTGAAATACAGTTAAATTGCGGCCCGAAGATGGACAAGGGACAGAAAAAGAAAGTCGGATGTCGCAGTTTTACTGTATTAATGAGAGGAACTTCAAATGTCTTTATAATGCATTTTTGTTTTTTGTTTGTTTTGAATGAACAATTTTAAGCTTCGAAAATTGTCTTCGTATCAAATTCGTAATAGCATGTTCGTGGGCGACATCTTAACATCTAAACGGAATCATTATAAAAAAAAATGACACCGTCCTGCGTAATCCGTCCATCATTAAACTATAATCATGGTTCATCAAATTAAAAAAGATTACAGTACAAATGCATGCATCCAGTGACTTGGAGTTAAGGGCTATTTTGCATTTTTTGTTTTTATTTTTTTTCTCTTAGGAAGTTACAGCTGTGAAATTGCAATGTCATGTCCAGGTTATTATTCATATTTACTTTTCAGCCTTTGAAAATTCTAGTATGTTATTGGAAAGAAAAAGTTCCTGGACAATTCGGGTCCAACAAGATGCCATGCTTTTTCTACACAAACGATAAGGGTATTTTGTATGTTTACGGCCTGCCTTCAGCAGAATACCCCGGGCTTGTAAAGGTAAGCAGTACACCCTCATTGGAAACAAAACAATGTATAAGGCTTTATTTTCGCGAGTGTTTTATATTACTTATAGTTTAATTTAATTAATTTATAATGATCTATATGCATTTATTCGTTTTATGTTTTATTATTATTCGGAAAGGGGTGAGATTTATTGTTACTGATTTTTTTTATTTTGCTTTTTCGAAACTCAGTAATGAAATAAAAGATTAAGCATATGTCATTAACTGTATACATGTATTATTTACTTCCTCACGATCTCCAGTGTTAGTGTTAATTGACTAAGGATCACCCGCTCGGAGGTGGATCATTATAAGGACATTCCGATGAACCATAAGAACTTTAAAAAAAAAAAAAAAAAAAAAAACATAAAAATATACTGAACTGTACTGTACTTATCCCAGGTATGCCTGCATGCTGGGCCCTGCATGGATCCTGACAGCCGGGACTCAGTGGACCCCTCGTGGGCTGCGCGTGACATAAAGAAATGGGTAGCAACCCATCTCCCCACACTTGACAGCGAGCCGAGTATCGTGGAGACGTGTATATACACAGTAATGTATTAGACGATTCCTCCCCATGTCAGACAATTCCACATACAAAAAATCCATCAGACAATCCCCTACCCAAAAATTCCGAAATTCCACAAACAATTTTCCATTACAGACTATTCCCCATGTTAGACAAGGCAGACTTTTCTCCATGACAGACCAGTCTCAATGTCAGACAATTCTTCATGATAGACAATTCTTCATGATAGACAATTCTTCATGATAGAGAATTCTCCATGTCAGATAATACTCCCCCCATGCCAGTCATTTCACCATGCCAGACAATTCTCCATGACAGACAATTCCCCATGACAGACTTTTGCCCACACCAGACCATTCCACTTGTCAGACAATTCCCTATGACAGACAATTCCCATTGACAGACCATTCACCATGCCAGATAATTCCCTCATGCCAGACAATTCCCCATGTAGACGATTCCCCATGCCAGACAATTCCCCATGGCAGACAATTCCCCAGACAATTCCCTATGCCAGACAATTCCCCATGCAATTCCCCATGCCAGACAATTCTCGATGCCATGCCAAAGAATCCCCCATGCAATTCTCCATGCCAGACAATTCCCCATGCAATTCCCCATACCAGACAATTCCCCATGCAATTCCCAATACCAGACAATTCCCCATGCCAGACCATTTTCCATGACAGACAATTCCCCATGTACCATTTGGATAATATCCAAGATTATTCATATCACGTTTGATAAAGGTGCAACTATGACTTCATCAAACAATATATATATTCAGTATTACAAATGAGTTGTCCACATTATTTGCCGTTGTAATAAAGTTAACCATCGCTGCAACAGTATATTACAATCAGATGGAAGATGCCCCCAAGTGAAAGAGGGACATCCGTACCTTTTGCAAGTCAACCGGGAGGTTTCCTCACAGGAAAAATCCGAGTGCTCTTAGACTCTTAGACCACTTCACCAGTGGTTTGATAATACTCGGTATAATTCGCTGATTTGAAGTGACCAATCAGTGACTGTGGAAAAATCTTAAATGTACGTTTATTTCTAACTGAACAATGTGTGGATTGGTAGATTAGGTGTTCTGTGAGTGCTTGATGATTTACGTAGGGTTACGTCTCATTTCGGAGTGAAGTGGTCTTTACCGGGACTCAAATTCACAGAAAGGGTTAAAGAGTGGTTAATGAGAGACTCTAACTACTCGGCCACTAAGGCCCCTTTCTTACATTTGTTCGTTGACATACACATGTAGTGGCAACTGTGTTTTACAACTGTTGTTTGATACATGTGTTAAGGTTATCAATATTTGTTATCCGTGTAGTGCACCATACAGGTTGCAGTTATGTCCTAATACTGAAAGTAATTTAAGTTTGCGATATGTTTCAAGGCTGTATTGCTATTAGTATTAAGGTTATGTAAAAAAAAGGTGGGGGGGGAGATGTGAATGTGACTTGCAAGGGAATCTGTCAAAACTTCTGTTTGATTCTGTGCTCATTAATGAGACTGCCTTTGAGACCAGTACAGACCAAGAACAGCTTGTACATCCGTGCAGTCTGACCATGGTCTGTACTGTTCGCTATTCAGTTGATAAATTTTCAGCAAGTACCCCCATAAACAACTAATGGTACAGCCCAAAATAAAAAAGACAAATCCAATTCAGCAGTTTAGCACTAATTTCACTAAGGGAGTGTTCAGTGGACCAGAGGTAGCGTACAATCTGAATTTTTGGGATTTGAACAACAATTGAGGGTAATAATCATTAATGACCACTCCAGGTGCAAAATACTGGTCGAACATAGTAACCGTCGAGAAGGATAAGTTTTAAGTCAACATAATTTGAAACAAGTGTGAATTAAACTTATTGTTAATTTCTAAACCAGATGACACCTGATGAAGACTTCATCCTGGACCGTCACCCTTCCTGGGACAACATTTTAATCGGAGCTGGCTTCTCAGGTATGATTTTTTTTCTGTAGTGGTTGGATAGATGAACATATCTTATAATTCTAAATGTCACACTATTATTTATAACTTAATTGTACGACACAATATTTCATATCGTTTGATTTAATACCCCAAGACAGTATTTTAGTACTTGTCTGTACTTTACTCTCACTGAGGCAGCATGCCACTGAATGCCGTAATACCACATCCGGTCTTATTATCCGCCCAAACACATGGCCAACCAGTCCTGGAATTACACATATATATTTATTGCTAAATAAGTTTACCAGTGCCAAACAACTTGAAGATAATAAACATTCACCTGATCTTCAGTTACCGATGCAGGCGCTCTAACCACTCGATCACTGGCATTTTTTTTCAATTTATAAATTGATTGATATATAAGGTTGAAATAAATTTGAAATGTTATAATCGATATTTCTAAATAATTTTGTCCCCCTATGATTTCAGGTCACGGGTTCAAATTATCGCCAGTGGTTGGAGTAATACTTGCTGACCTTGCCACGGGACAAATGTCAAAATATGACCTTTCCCCCTTCAAAATAAGCAGATTCGTTAAACATAAGCTTTAATTGCCTTAATAGGCTGTGTTGTCAAAATAAACAGCATACGTCTTGTTACTTGTTTAAACTTATTTTGTTTTTCAGGCATTTGTCTTCTTTAGTCTTGGACGATAATGGATCAATAATTGGAAACGAATTATTCAATCTCCTGTGTCCATATCTTAAGACTCACATATTCAGAATTCTTAAAACTGAAATAGCAAAGGACATTTTATGCAAGCGTAAAACATTTTATGGCCTGGAAGGTTATTTATAAGAATTACACGACAGGGAGCCGCGAGTTATACTTCATGTATTAGTAAGTCTTATTTTTAGAAGGCAGTTGTCTTATTCTCCCAACCGGTCACATGACCGGTTAGATCCAACCAGATACATCCTCACCACTATTCTTTGTTTGCTTGGAACAGTCGATGGTCCAATCAAATTCGCCTATCCGGTCATCTGACGGATATGAGCCAATCGAATACATCTGTGTTTGCTTGGGAAAGTAGGACGCGTATATCGTTAACTGAAGAAAACCCTCCTCCTCTCTCATTTTATGTGCTCCATGCTCTTCACAAATAGTACTAAAGTTTTTTTGTTTTTTTTCAGACTCGCATTGCTTCATTGCTAATTATCAATAAATGTATGTACTTGCTATTTTGTTCACACTTGCTATCTATAATTGCCATGTCAGATTGTTTTCCTCGGTATATACGAGGGCGAGTCAGTAAATAACCAGCCTATGACATATCCGATCAACCGAGACATCCACGATTTTCACGCATTGTATCAATACATGTACTATACCTGTGTACAAAACTACACATGCATACAGTCATTTGTGTGTCAGATATTGAATGTCATACATGGCTAGTGATGTAAAAGCAAGCTTTTCATCAAAAGTGGAGTACCGTGCTGTAATTCGGTACTTGCATTTAAAAGCTAAAACTGGTAAGGACATACATGCTTAGTTGATGTGTATGGGTCTTCTGCACCATCGTATTCTCAAGTTAAATTCTGGGTTGGGGAGTATAAACGCGGTAGAACGTCTTCAGAAGATGAAGCCAGGTCTGGACGCCCAGTTGATGCCACCGACGAAGAAATGTGTTATTAAGTCAGAGATCTGGTACACTCAGATAGGCGAAGTCAGGTTGAAGAAATAGCACAGGCATTATGCATTTCACATGGTCCGTTTCAACAATCTTGCACGATCGTTTAGGGATGCGCAAGCTTACAGCCCGTTGGGTTCCAAAATCCCTTAGCAATGAGCAAATGGCAACGTCTAGTTACTGTGGATGAGACTTGGGTACATTATTATGAACCAGAAAATAAAGCACAGAGTCGTCAGTGCGTAGGGCCGGGATCCCCAAGGCCAAAGAAGTTCTACTCAACCATCTGCTGGCAAAGTGATGGCCACAGTATTTTGGGAAACAAAGGGCGTTATTTTGTTGGACATTTTACCCAAAAGAAGTACAATAACCGGAGCATACTATGCAAACTTGCTAGACCAGCTGAGGAACGCCATCCGCGTGAAACGCCGTGGTAAACTCTCCAAAGGTGTTTTGCTGCAACAGGACAATATAGGGGGCACACTTGTAAAGTTGCAATGGATGCTGTGGATGGGTATGAATTAATACCGCCCACTGCCTACTCACCAGACCTGGCTCCTAGCGACTTCTTCCTTTTTCCAAATTTGAAAAAGGATATACGTGAACGTCATTTCCGGTCTGACGAAGAAGTCGTGGCGGCAGTTGAGGAGTGGTTCCATGGAAAGGACCCTGACTTCTTCACTTCTGGACTGATGGCACTTGAACACCGTTGGTCTAAGTGTATAGCCCTGGAGGAAAATTATATTGAAAATGAAGAGGTAGATCTCAACCCGAAATAGGTTAGGCTGGTTATTTATTGACTCGCCCTCGTACATGATACATTGCGGCGGTTTTTGTCTGGCGGCTTTTGTCTCGCCCAGATATATCTGTAATAAGAATTTATTGTTATGATCTATACTTGAATATACTCTTTTATAATATATAAATTCAATCTACAAATTATATTCGGGAAGTTCCTTTATCTATGAAGACAATGAAAGGTTTACAGAATTTGTAAAACACCTTTGAATATGGGAACTTCTGGAGTCTGAGACGAAGATGCATTTAACATATGGATGAATTTAGGGCATTGATGAACTTTTCATAATACAGACATCCGATGATTAAGAAGGAATTTACAGCTGAAAGTGTACCTGTATTTAGCGGTCAACCCGTTTTAGTACTAGAGTTTAGAACTATATTATTTTGTTACATATCTGACCTTCACTTAGCGGCCACCTCTGTTAAGCGGTCACTTTTCTTTTGCTCCTTTGACCGTATAAAGATAAATATTTTGTTTACCGAGAATATATAATGGTGTTTTAAGTTGCCAACCTTATGAAGAAATAAGAAAACTGTACCATTGTATAATTAAGTTTCTTAAAAAAGGGGACGTGTAATCTAGATGAAAGCAAATCATGTGCATTGATTTGAAATAAATTAGTAATTTGTGTAATTAATCAAGAGAAATAAAATGTACAGAAAACTTCATTGGTCTTTGATATTTTGTTTATTTATAAACCACGGTCTGTCGCTGTTTTTAAAGCAATAAATAGCATTTCTTCTTAAACTCACATAAAGCAAGCTATCTTATTATTGGAAGGGAAATGGAGATTGGTCCGTGCTAAATAGTCACACTAAAACATATGTTTCGTTGAAAAAAAATCAAATACTATAAATCAATAATTAAATTGACATTTCGTTATGTACCTAAGTGAATTTCGTGGGTACATTTATTCTTGGATCTATTTTCTAGAAAACGTGAGGTCTATATAAGAGACGAGCTTTATTGGGGATTAATATTCGTGGATATAACCCTTCACGAAATCAACGAAAATAAGCGTCCCACGAAAATTAATGATTTCACAGAATCAAAGGTTTACCTCATAAATTTATGACTTATGATTTGATGAAAATTAATTAACTCAACTTCAAGTTAAATATTATTTTTTTCTTTACCATGTGGACAGTTTAGAGTGGAGAATTTGTAGGGTTACAATAGTATACAGTTATTTCATGATAATTTGCGTCTCAGTGAAAACTGGTGACCCGAGATGTGTCATCTGAACTGGTGTCTCGAGGGAAATGCCTAGTGTAGTGGTAAGGCGCCTCTCTTCTCACCAATACGTCCTAGGTTCGATTCTTGGCCACGTGCATGAGAGGGTACAGTGGTCGCCCGTCCAGACTCGTGGGTTTTCTCCGGGCTCTCCGGTTTCCTCCTATAATAATGACCATATACGCCGCTACAAGAGCCATCGAGAGAGATTAAAATGAGTTGTGAAAACTTGTTTATAATGGATGTAAAATAAATATAGTTTAAACTTTAAAACAAGATGGCCCTGGTTTTGCTCACCTGAGAAACATTACCCTCAATGCCAATTATTTTATAACGATTCATACTGAATGCAAACTCTATGCAGAAGAACAGAAAGATCATCTAAAATCAACACAAAAACTGTACCTGCCATCCAAACTTTGAAGGTCATATCTTTAATAAGTCTATATAAAATCAAGTGACTCATAGGGCGGGTTCAATTTTGACACAAGAGCCATGATTTGAGCAGACTTGGATGAGGTCTACAAGTAAACATCTTAACTCCAGCTTTGAGAATTCTGAGAGAATTTTGAAGGTTTTCCTATACAAGTGAATCAGCAAATATCTAAACTCTAGGCCTTGTGGTTTCTGATAAGATTTTTCTAGTTTTTTTCCTTGATAAGTCTATTTTAAATCAAGTGACCCCTGGGCAAATTTCGACCCCGGGGCCATGGTTTGAACAAACTGTAAGGCTCAAGACCATTTACACACAAATATCTAAACCCCTGTTGGTTCTATGACAATAATTGTCACAGACTAATGTAAATCAATGACCCCTGGGCGGTGCATTTTCGACCCTAGAGTCATGTTTGAGCAAACTTGGTAATGGTCCATAAGACAATGCCACACATGAAATATCTTAAATCCAGGCCTTGTTTTCTGACGAGAAGATTTTTCTAGTTTTTCTTATATAATTTAGTAAAATCAAGTTACCCCTGGACGAGGTCAATTTCGATCCCAAGGGTCATGATTTGAAGAAACTTGGTAATGGTCCATAAGACAATACCACACACCAAATATCTAAACTTAAGACCTTGTGGTTTCTGGCAAGAAGATTTTTCTAGTTTTTCTTATATAAGTCTATGTAAAATCAAGTGCCCCTGGGGTGGGGGGTCAATTTTGATCCTAATATCGTGATTGAACAAACTTGGTAATGGTCCATAAGACAATGCCACACACCAAATATCTAAGCTCTAGGCCTTTCCTTTTAGGAGAAGAAGATTTTTTAAAGATTACTCTTTAAAAATCTTTTTTAAGCTCCTGTGACCCAGATATGCAACGGACCGGAACCATTTGAAAAGCTTTGGTAGAGCTCCATGCAAGGAACATCCCAGGCAATTTTCATAAAATTTGGCCAAGTGGTTTAGGAGGAGATGTTGTTTAAAGAAATTGTTGACGCCGGACGCACGGGACGCCGGACAAAAGGCGATCACAATAGCTCACAATGAGCACATTGTGCTTAGGTGAGCTAAAAATAAAGAGGAACTGTCTAATTTTGGTCTGTCCAGTTTGTCAAAGTGTCAGTGGTATTTCCCAGTTATATGATTTCTATCATTCATTTCTGTTAATATTTATGGCTCATTTGGACATTTTTGTGTATACATGTACATATATTAAATTTTATTTCATTTTGCACTGTATCTGTATTGCATATGTAAGATCTCCATTTATTGTGGAAATAAAAAAGATATATCTAGCGTAGACAAACGATGTATACAAACTTTGTTTGCATACATGTATATTACATCACGGTCTTTCAGGGTGTAAAAACACGTATATACAGCTAGCTCTTGTAAATATATATTTCAATTGTCAACTTTTTCCCTCAGCATTTTCTACCAGTGAAAATCGTTCAAATTCATATGGTCTAATCTTGCGTCATGATCCGATAAGAGGTCAAATGTGGGGTTCGACAGCTACGCCGAAAAAAATTGACCGTATACGACTGAAAATCAAACGGCTGTATATAGTCCGCTTCATTACAATGTTTACTCCGCCGATTGCTGTGGGTGCTTTTCTATGCTTATTTGACTTCCCCATTGATAATAACTTGTACATCATGTTAACATTCTACATTATCCATGACTCTAATTGCCATCAACGCCGCATATCTTTTTTTTAAGGTTGTTGTTGTTGAAAGTAATAGTTTTTCAGATACATTGTCTACATAACGGACTATTCCACTCCGAAATGAGACGTAACGAGCACATTCTGAACACTTAATATATATGCTGGTGTATAATGTCACATATTGTTCAGTTGGAAATAAGCATACATTTAAGATTTTTCCCCAATCACTGATTGGTCAATTTAAATCAGCGATTTATACCAGGTATTTCCGATCCGCCTGTCAAATGATCTATTGTCCTCCCGAAAATTCCATGTTTCGCTCAGAAAGCCACCCCGCAACCCGAAACACGAATTGGGCATAAAACCATTCACCGCAACATTTAGAATTTGTATCGAAAATTAATCTACTGAACATCGGTGTTGTTTAAATTAAGCATAAGTTATAAATCTAGCTATGCACTATGTCACACATCATATATCTTCTATATGCTAATGCAAATGTAAAAGTGTTTTATTTTCTCTATCAAATCTGTAACACGGTTCGAATAGCATTAACTCATGAGGTAGTGAAGTGTGTGTAGCTGGTTTAAGGTACAGTCCCTGCAATGGTTCCGCTACATTTCGGACCTAATGGACCTAATATAGCCCCGAAATGTTGTCCGGTTCAAAATGTCAGCTGCCATAGAACAGCGTTGCAAACAACACTGGCTCGAATTCCACCAACAATACTTAACTCTACGTAATACTGAAGTTCTTTTAGAAAAAGGAAAAAGAAAAGCGCTAAGAAGTGTTGGTGGAATTCGACCCTGTTCAAGTTATGTTACATTTACATCATCGCACTGTATCACTTTTTGGTTATCGTATTGTCCTATTTTCGCGTTTTGTCGAGTCAGCATATTCAATCCGATGGCCCTTATACCTGCTCAATACATTTACACATATGAAGATTTGGCTGACTAAGTACGTGTGTAAGCAGGAAAAAGTCGAAACCGTGAAAAGGTATTACTTTTATGGTGATGAGTGTGGAAGATATCTACGACGTGATTGTTGTGGGGGCGGGGATAGAAGGGTCGGCCACGGCATACCAGCTGGCCAAGAGGGGGAAACATGTCCTTCTGCTGGAACAGGTGAGTCTTGTTCTATATATCACTGAATGTTCCTACAACAACAACTTTTTTGGCGAAAGTTAAGGGGTCAACAGTATTAGATGGTGCGGAGATGGGTGTGGAAGATATCTACGACGTGATTGGTGTGGGGGGCGGGGATAGAAGGGTCGGCCACGGCATACCAGCTGACCAAGAGGGGGCATTGGCTATTCAGTGTTATTTTCATAGTGAGCAAACATATCTCTGTTGGACCTCACCTGAGGTAAATGGCTGAATCCGCGAAAGAATATTCGAATATCATTTTTTTTAAATATTTACAAGCAATATACCAGATTAACAAGTGCATATCTTATATATTTCGAAAGAAAATCGAGTGCGATCATAGTTTTGTTTCGCTTCGCTGATTTGCATCCCTATAATTATAAATCTGTCACTTTAGCTTTTTTTACTTTAAACATGTGAATCAAGTAGATCAATACGAAACTAGTTTACTGCTCTTCATTTGTATTCATGAGCTTATAATCATTAAGCCGAATTCAACAAAATGAACCCATGGGCGTAACTGGGCCTAAATTGGTGTGCAGGCCTGGGCTAAAAATAAATCTGAATTTAAATTGATGTTTGATGTGCAGGACCGAGCATGTGTGTGTGGGAGGGGCATGATTTGGCTGGATTTTTTTTCTAGGATGCGCATAAAAGCGTTTCCCGGCACTCCCGGGCCAAAGATTAAATAATATCTCACGCTTTAACGATTTAATGCTCTTTTTGACTTTTTGACAATACCATTTCTCAAAATGATGTACAGGCCAGGGCTTAAAGTGCCTAAAGGCAGCAACAGCACTGGAATCTGATTGGTTCCTTGCCTCAAATAGATGAAATCCATTATCCAATCAGAGAGTTTGCCTAATACCAGTATACGGTACACCATCGTTTGATTCACTTAATTCCATTCCAAATGACTAATGAATAAGAACACACGAGCAAACTGATTGACTTACTGATAGAACATTGAGTTAATAAATGAGTGAAATATATGAATTATGAGTATGCCAATATTGAAGACCTTTCTTTTAACCTTACTTTTTGGCTGTTCATATTCCCAATTCACAAATGTATAAACAGATGTGTCTCTCCCATCTCCAGTTTCCGTTGCCCCACAGTCGGGGCAGCTCTCACGGTCAATCCCGGATTACACGGAAGGCGTATGGGGTCAAGGACTTCTACACTCTCATGATGAACGAGGCGTACGCACTGACGGACGAACTCCAGGCCGAGACTGGACATCAGTTGTTTGTGTGCGTAACATACCAAAGTAAAAAAAAATGGTACTGGTATATACATATATACGTATACTGGTATATATAGCCCCCTTGCTTGGCGCTCAGCATATAAGAGTAGTTCCAGGATTGGTCGGCCCGGGTGTCAGGATAATGTGACTGGGTGTGGTATCATGCCACATGTCTGCGGCGTGATACTGCAGTGTGGCAGTACTATATCTGTCTCAAGTAGACATCGTCTCCAAATGACTGAAATACTGTCGGTGGGACGTTAAACCAACAAACAAACAAATCAAAGCAGTGTTATAAAAATATTAATAATTTTAAATACTGTCAAAAATGCATGAAAAAAAACAAGTGAACAAAATGGTCATTGTATCTGGACCAAAATATATACATATATTTTGATAAAAAAAAATCAGCTGATAAATTTACTTCATTTTTCAGATTCAATCCACTGATATTAATGCTTCCTGAAAAGTTAAAAAAAATCTATTACCACGTCTGATTTTAACTTAAAATGATTCCATTGAAATTTTAGCAAAAATTGCATAAGAACATTAAAACGTAACTTTGGGGCCCTCGACATTTGGCAAATATATTTTTAATCATATTTTTATTACACGAATCTTAAAATTTGAGGTTTCCTTTAACATTCTACTGAAAATAAATGAGATATCATAAAAAATAAATACAACCCGCTGAAATGTCCTCAAGGATTAAATAGATGTTAGTAGAAATTTTGTTTGATTATTCAATTTTTGATAAGATTATTGGAGTGAAAATAAATTATATGCATTTTTATAGTTTAAAATATGCTATATTAAGTTATGCTTAGAAACAAATTACAGCTTAACATTGAAGTATTAACTACATCGTTGAGTTCTTCAGTTTCAGAATCCTGGAAACAATGTTTAAGTAAATCCTTTTATTACGTGTAATGATATGAAAAAGTATGTTTTTAACTTGTCAAAAATCTCTGATGATAATAATATTAAGTGTTGTAAACAAGAATATTACATAGAAGACTAGGTACTCATTCTCTTCTTTATAATATGAAAATAAAAAAGAAACAATTTATTTTGGGAATGTGCAAAAATAAAACCAATGCTCGAATATTTGATATAATGATCGTGAGAAACTGACAGGGTGTGTATACATGTGTGTATAATGATATGCAAATCTTGAGGCAAAACAAAATCTGTGTTTAGGGCAACGGTCTCAAAAATGTTAGGTAGGGTAAAGATTGGGCTTTTTTTAGGCCTTACCATCAAATATTAATAATATAACAGCGGAATAGTTAGACCGACGTCGGTAACTCTTGAAATATCCATATGTAACCAAATATAATCTTACCGACCCTGAGCTGGAATCGAGCTCGGAACCTTCGGTATGCAAATCGAACACACTACCACGTCGCCACAACAGCTTACTAGTACACCTCTACTATACTTATATTGATATTTTACTTTTATGATATGTGTAAATACATGTATATAACTAAAAAAAAAAAGTAACATATGCTAGTCGATCCAGCTTTTTAAGGCATTTTTTCATCCGTAAATTAAATTCACATAAGATGATTTATTACAATGGTTTATAAATGCGTTTACTTCTTGATGGTGTCTGGGTCACTACAGGAACTGTGGCTGTTTAATTTTCGGTCCGAAAGACAATGAGTATATAAAAGAGACTCGGTTAGCCCTTATTCGACATAACGTGCCGCATGAGAAGTTTGACACGAGCGCAGGACGTCAACGTTTCCCGCAGTTCTCGGTCCCTGACGACACAGTGTTCATTCTCGATCAAAGCGGGGGTATTCTCAAGGCAGATAAATATCTGCAAGCTTTCCAGGTAATAGACTCAAATATTTCATGTTGACTGGTGAAATCTACTGTGTAATATCAGTGAGATGAAAGCTATACCCAACAGTTCGAATGATATAGATCTGCCGAACCTACTTTTTTACTTATAAATAGTATGTACATGTATATGGGCATGTAGCAGCCATTTGACTATTTGTTTTGAATATGGAATGCATCTCATCTCGAAATGATATACTATTTTAAAAAACAGTGATGTCGGATAGAATCTACTATAAACATTTCTCCACACAATAGAAATATGCGCACGCTACGCTGGCTTCGGCCTTCTGTTGTCTGTAGTGGTGGTCTGATTAATCATGAAGTCAAGAATCAGTGACGAGCTACTCACTGACGTGATGATGACGACGAAAATAATTTGTTGACGAATAACTTACGAAAAACTGAGATTACAACGCAAAATGTAAAATATTTTCTGATTGGGTAATTCTATTAATTTAACAAATTGATACTTGCAAAGTTGCACTTTGCACTCTTTGGTCTCTTTCAATTCAAAGTTTATACATGTCTATTTGAAGATTTGAGAGAGTAAAATATATGCCTCTTGTTTTCATGTTGTACAAAAAATAATAAAATAGAGTTTTTAATAAGCATTTGCTCTTAAAGTGCTATTATATTTATACCCACAATGCCCCCCCCCCCCCCCCCCCCGGGTAGTAAGTGTGGCGGGAGTTGTACTGGAATTACTTTTTCCTTCGGTCCGTCGGGTCCGTTTGTACCGATTTGTTTTTGTCCGAGCTCTAACTTAACAATGCCTTGCTGGATTTTCAAATGGTTTGGCACAAATGTTTACCATATCAAGACGAAGAGTCGCGCGCAAGAACAAGATTGCTAGCTCAAAGGTTTTTGTCAAACTTGGAGGTCAACAATAGAAAACCAATGTCAATATGCTTGTCCGAACTGTAACAGGACACAGGATCGCAGGATTTCAAAATACATTTAGTTTGTACAAATGTAGGCCACCTCAATTTCCAGATGGGAATACCATTGCTGCTCGTGTAAATAGGTTAGCACATAATATATACGCACATAATATATACCACTGTAAATTATTAGCAGAATGTCTAATGATCTTGTAAATGTCAAACTGAATTCTGGTTATACTAGTAATCTGATTTTTAGTATGATGTATCATTTCCACATCATTATGTTTATAACTAAATTATAAGACAAACGTCTTATTTATGGATGATAACTCATTATGTATTGATAGTTTCTCATTTTCTTTCTATTATTTTCTTAAATTAAAGATTCTCATAATGTTCATTTCAGAGAAGAATTATAAACTGTTGTTAATTTACCGACTTTGTGTTTTGCTGAGTTTAAAATCCAGACTACATCTAAAATATTGTGTGACAATGGTTACAGGCTACATTCTTCCTACATGCCTGGAGCATGTCTTTACTACAGACTTTTATGGGTATATAAGCTGGTAAATAACATTAATATGTTACTGACTGACAAATAGCAGGCTGTTGGGGGTATTAATCACCCTCAATGATAGTTCTAGTTTGTATTTAATGCCGATTAATCGATTAATCAGTGACTTTGGCCTCTGATTAATTAACCTTCTTTCGAATACAATCACAAGTAGAAATGTCTTTGTAGGCTCTGTTCGATACAAAAACAGAACATTTAGAACTTGCCAGTGTATCAAATTGTTTTTGTTGTTGTTGTATTGGAGTTTACCGTCGCTGCGATAGCATTTCAATCATATAGCGACGTCCAGCTAATTATAGGTGGAGGAAGACCCCGAGTACACAGAGGTACCCGGGTAAAACCACCGACCTACCGCAAGCCAGCTGGAAGGATTCCTCACATGAAAAATTCGAAGTCCCTACCGGGATTCGAACCCACAGCGGTGAGAGGCTGAGAGATGTGTAATCCACGACTGTAACCGCACGGCCACGGCGGCCCTGTATCAAATTGTAACTTTGTAACTTTTAAATTCTTTAACTTTCATATGTTTTTTTTTTTTTTTTTTTTTTTTTTTTTACTTGTTTAGTCTCAATTCGTGAAATACGGCGGGATAGTCCGGGACGGGGAACCAATGGTTGATCTGGTACCCGGCAGAACGGTTACAGTGAGCACCAATAAACAGTCCTACAGGGCCCATAGTGTCGTTCTGGCTCTCGGCGCCTGGGCGGCCAAATTTCTGCCAAAACTTGGCGTGAATGTTCCACTACAGGTAAAATACATGACTGATTTCTTGAACTGTAATGATTAAAGGAAATGTATTGTCTCTAAACCATTTATGTTTGTTTATTGGGTTTAACGTCCAACGGACAGCATTTCGGTGATTGTCAAGACTATGTCTACTTGAGACAGATATAGTGCTGCCACACTGCAGTATCACGCCGTAGATATGAAGCATGATACCGGGGCAACCGGTCCTTGAACTACCCTGTATGTATGCTGGTCACCAAGCAGGGAGCTACCAGTACCATTTTTAACGACTAAAGCTGCAGTTCGAGATTGAATTTACGACGATCGCAATGACATTGGACTTGAAAGCAATGTCATGTAATTGTTACCCTGTCTAATTCCGGTCTAAATGTGTGTGTGGTCTAAGTGTGTGCGTGTGGAGGGGGTAAGGATGTTGCAATTCCCAACCGAAGCATACTATTTAGTCATTGAATAGTACTAGTGCGAGACCTTATTGGAGGAAGCATGGTTAGTGCCCGGTATCAGGATGTTGTGGCTTAATAAGGTATCATGATTTTTAAATAAACCTGTTTTTGAGTGCGTTTCCTTGCTTCTATCAGCCGCTGAGAACGATCGTGTGTTACTGGAAAGAGAAGACACCAGGCCAGTTTGCTGTCGACAGGATGCCGACGTTCATTAACCCCGGCTGTGAGGAGAAAAGAGTTTATGGTGTACCTTCATACGAATATCCTGGCCTTGTCAAGGTATGTTACCATTCTGATGGCATTAGTGTATCACTCCGAAAATTACGTGAAGAATTCTGGATATGCACGAAGTAACATGATTTGATAGTTAGTTGGTGCAGAAAATCTCAGATTGACTGGGACCTAATAAGTTTTGAGAAGCCTCAAGTATACAGTAAACCTACCCCAATGATCGAGTGTTTAGAAGATTAGCATTAATACCGGGAGGTCCCAGATGCATTGCTCGGCTCTCAGTATATAAAAGTAGTTCTAGGACAAGTTGATCTTATACTAGTATCCGGATAATATTGTTTATTTCATGCTAACTGATGAAATACTGTGTTCTATCAGTGAGATCCATACAATCCACTGTGTGAGAGATATAGGTCTGCTAGGATTACTTTTTTTTTTTACAAAATAATCACATTCCTTTGTCAGCATTAAGCATAAGATTAAAACAAATTGTTTGTTTCTAACGGATATGGAATAAACCTCCTCGAGAAGTGATACAAATTTGACATCATCACCTGTTCATCGTGCAACTTGTAAACGGCGAAATACCGATGTGAGGTATAAATTAAGACATTACCAAAATGTTTCGACATATTCTAAAATGCAAGTATGCCGACCATCGACATTTTTTTCAAGTTGTCGACATTTACATATTTGAGATTTTTTTAAGGCGTGTTTACACACGGGCCCGCCTACCGATCCTGACTGTCGAGACAAGACGGAGCAGGAGCTGCAGGTAAAGATAATCAAGGGATGGGTAGAAAAACATCTCGAGACCCTGGAAAGTAAGCCAAGCATTGTTGAGTCGTGCATCTACACGGTAAGGACAGCATGTCTTTTGTTGTCGTGTGTGTCATTGTGTGCGTGCGTGTGTTAAACGTATTTTTTTGTTACATCGACTTTGAAACAAGTTCTGATGTGTTATACTAATCTCTCTCGACGGTTGGGTGTGAGAAATGAAAGATGTTTGCCCCCGACGGGACTTAATCCGTTACCTTATGATCTGAAGTTATGCACACCTCCACAGGACAACGGCATTTTTATTATAATTGATATATCTCATAGAGGATTGATTTCACAGTAGTATTTCTTTTTTTCATTCCACAAGAGATCATGGCAAATATATTTTATATATTATAAACTTTCTTTGATGATAGCACTAGCATAATTCTACTTTGATATAAAAACACGTACGCCCATACATATAGTTATCTATAATACAACGTGAATCTTGTATACTGTGAAATCATTAACTTCGTTTGACACTAAATTTCGTCGATTTCGTGGTAGGTTTTATCCACCAATATCAATTCCAACGTAAACGTGTCTCTTATATAGACTTCACGTTTTCTAGACCATACATCCACGAAGAAATGTACCCACGACAATCCTTTAGGTTTTTAATCAACGAAATTTAATGTGAGCGAATTTAATGATTTTACAGTATTTTATCTCTTAACCAGATGACGCCTGATGAAGATTTCATCATGGACCGTCACCCTTCCTGGGACAACATTGTAATCGGAGCTGGCTTCTCAGGTATAGGACAAACAGATGTAAATATTATAAAGTAATATATATTAAAGACGTATTCTCAATCGACTTAAAAGGAAAAATAGATAAGGCGCAATCCTCGATACAACCCAGTCTTCGATCTGCTGATCTGAATGATGAAAAAAAAACTTTGATAAACATTTATTCTCCATTCAACATTTTCGTTTTCATGTTCTCTTAACGAACCGCATGCTTTTAGTTTAGTTATGGAAAATTCATCAGAACAGTATAGTGTCATCTTTCTTTTTTTCAGGTCACGGGTTCAAATTATCGCCAGTGGTTGGAGTGATTCTTGCCGACCTTGCCACAGGTCAAAGGTCAAAATTTGACCTTACTCCCTTCAAGATAAGCAGGTTCTTAAAACACAAACTTTGACGTGTCAATACCTTTTTCACACGATTGAACGTTCGTTATAGATAAACTTGTGGCAGTCAAAGGGATGGAAACATCAGATGGACTTGTGGCAGTCAAAGGGATTGAAACATTAGATAAACTTGTGGCAGTCAAAGGGATGGAAACATTAGATAAACTTGTGGCAGTCAAAGAGATGGAAACATTATATAAAGATTGCTGCATTTGATGTTATATATAAACATGGATTTAAATTTCAGACATATGTCTAATATTGTTTGTTCCTTCCCGTATATATACTTACATATATCTCTTTTAGGCTGTTTGCGAAACAGATTTTTACATCATACTCCATAAACATATCCCTACTTTAATTTTCTCCAGAGCGTTGGACCGTATTGTAAGTGTGACGACACATGAATGTTGACGAAAATACTCCCCCCACTCCCAACATTTGGAATACTGAACACCAGTGATCTATATGTGTTGTAAAAATCACAGTGCACGCAGTTTTAACGGTGCTTTAAGTCGTCGCCTTATTTCAAAACATCTTAAATACCTACGCATGCAATTTCCCACGATCTGTCAATCAGATAGCTTGATTCAATCTAAAACTACTAAGACAACATATGCCCCCAAAACCGGATGTTGATAATGGAGCAGATTTATGAAGATGTATAAATTGAAGATAGTTCGTGTTATTATTTCGTTACGGTTGCCTTTTGACAATGACTCGTTACTGCATGTAATAATGGGATATCAGATTGATCAAACCGTGCATAGAATATGATAGTAGCGTGCATGTGTACGCCGTTCGTAATCAAGTGTTTTTATATACAGGACCAGAGAGTACCGTCCCCGGTGGCCGAGTGGTAAGAGCATCCGCCTCGGGAGCGGGAGGTCGTGTGTACGATCCCCGGCCGCGACGTACCAAAGTCGTACAAAATGGTACTGTTATAGCTCCCTTGCTTGGCGTTCAGCATTTATGGGTAGTTGCAGGACTGGTTGGTCCTGTGTCTGGATATTGTGACTGGGTGTGGTGCCATGACATATGTCTACGGCGTGATACTGCAGTGTGGCAGCACTATATCTGTCTCAAGTAGATATCGTCTCCAAATGACTGAAATACTGTCGTTGGGACGTAAAACCCAACAAACAAACAGTACCAGAGAACAAGAAATATCTTTAAAAAAGATATTCGGCGTAGGATGAAAGAAAAACGAGATTTTCATTCATGCATAAATATACTTTAATTAAGAAACTTATAAATGGAAATATATGCAAAACACATTTCAAAGACTCTAATGTTATGATATATTATAAAAGCATTGTTGTAAATAATTGTAAAAAACATGTCTAATTTTGGTAGTGAACAATGATGAATGGCAATGTTTTTAACAAGGTTTATTTTGCAAATAAGAAAATAGTCCACGAGATGTGTACAACAACAGGAATGTAGCAAAAAAAGGTACAATTTTAAAATAATGTCTATATATATTCAAAACAAAATGTACAGTAAAGAATGACTAGACTATTATACAAAAGACATCGACTGACCATTACAGGCTTACCTGCACCATAAAAAATTGTAAAATGATTAAAATCAGAATATGAAATGATTTGATATAACAAATATTTCAGAGTACCTCCAAATGTTCTTATTTAAAAATAAACCTATAAAAAAAAATCTATGATAATCCGCTGCATAAAACCTAATTTAGTTCCAGGCTGATCATGTAATGAGCAGTTATCTGCTCGTTGTAGTTAGGACATACAATTTTTTCTTCACCTTTATTTTATTTCTTACTGACAAAAGCTTGTTCAGGTCTGATTTTATCAGTTGTAAACTGTATCAAAATAGTTTATACAGGCATATACATTAATGATCAGCACCTTAAAGCATAGATTCATTGATAAAGGAAGTTACAATAAACAAGATAGCCATGATGGCCCTGAATGACTCGCCTGGGTATCACGGCTACAATTTTATTTTCATTTTTTTTTTAATATAAAAAATAGACAATAATTCTAGTATAACTTAAAAATATTTTACCCCTGATGCAGTGGTGCGAAATTTTATCACCTGAAGTACATGGTTTCATCAATAAACTAAATACCTAAGATCTAGACGACATAGTTTCAAAAAAGAAGAATGTGAATGTTTATCCAATATATGTCTATGTAAAATAACTGTCCCCTGGGTTGTGGCCGTTTATCTTTCGATATGTTCCATTATACAATGCTACATGCCAAATATTTAAGCTGTAGCCTTTCTGGTGTTACAGAAGATTTTTTAAGTGATCCCATTTTAATCTGGAAAAATAAGTGACTCATTTTTTTTTAAATTGCCAGTGTATGTGTAATTTTTCGACATAATTTGACCCTGGTGAAAGCGTCCATTAATAATTCTTACTTTTGTAGACGTTTTACTTCGTAAATTTTTTCCCGAAAGACCGACGCACAACAAATTTAGTACGCTCAAAATAGTTCAGTATTTTTTCTATGAAATATACTTATTTATAGACGGTAATACAAAAAATTAAAGGTTTTTATTTGTTCATATCATTTTGCATATGACAATTATGACATAAAAGCGTTATTAGTTGTTTTGGTTTTGGCGAATTAATTTTCAATGAGAGCATCTCGGCAGGCTGGAAGAATTCAATATACATAGTAATTAAAGGGTTTCATGTCATAACACGGTGGATTCTTTTTTGTTGTTTTAAATCATTTTCACAAAGTAGCATTCCTCAATTAATGGAAAAGGATTGTATTTAACTTACTGAAATCACTTTCATGTTTACATCAAAAAAAAAAAGTAATAACACCAAGCTGAATGATATATACAAGCTGCACCCCTTATTTACAGTAATTTTATAGTCCATAACGATGCGTTAACCAATAACAGGAGTCCTTTTATTCAGCTTAGAATTATTTACCGCTGTTAGCGTACATTTGATTGGTTTAAGATGCGAGTTGAAATCGAAATTATACAGCTACGCCGAAAAAGATCGTACATATATATTTTTGATAATCAAGACTAAACTGAAATTTGCAATTCTGCGGTTCTAGTTCTAGTGCGCGTTCATATATGTATCTCGTTATCATGCAATACCTACAGAAACCAAAAAATATACCTTTTTCTTTTCAAAATGGCGGCTTTTGTTTAAAAATATAAATGGTACGACACAGTTTTGATTCCTAGCCCTGAGCTGCAATGTACATATATGGTCGTTACGCACTTCAAAGAAAAATGTTTCACACGATTAAGAGGAAAAGAATCTGCAGCGCATAGCGTTATTCCTGATTGAAATGTGCACGGGATTTTGGCAGTGGGTCTACAGGATTATAAATATTTATATAAATAGATATTTATACAAATAAATAGTTATATTTATCAACTCTTAAGCTAAATTTTACCTTAGTAAATTCCCCTCCCACAAAAACTTAAAATGTATTTTATTAAAGAATAAGCCAGGTGACCTATTGTGTTTAAGTTTTTATCATATAAATAAGTAACTTAATAGTATTCATTGAAAAAAAATCTGAATGTTTAAAAATTAGAAAAAAAAAGTTAAAAACAAATACTGTTGGTTTATACTTTTTTCAAGGTAAAATTTATTTAAGCCATATGTAAGGGTATCTAATACTAGATGGGTACATAGTAAACCATAGATTTATTTTGTTTCTATCAAATTTGATGTTTCACCAATATAATGACACAACGTATACTAATAATTGCAATTCATTTGAAGAAAAAAAAACTTAGTTTTCATATGTGATTTCATATGTGAAGACAGCCTGTTTTTGTTTTGTTGTTGTTGGTTTTGTTGGGGGGGGGGGGGGGGTGTTGTTGATTTGTTTGGGGTTTTTTTTGTTGTTGTTGTTTTTTCTTTTCATATTTTAGTAGATCAGATAAAATACTATCATTCCAAAGCATCAGGAAATTCTGAATATTTTGAGAAAAAAAATGAAACTGTGATACGAAAAATGATACATGTAAATGCAATTCTGTTTATACCAATTTATCACTCGTGAGACTTCCGGTATGCCCTACTATTTATAGAGGCGTTCTGATTGGTCAAAGAGATGAAAAAAAAGAGAGAAAATGACTATTTAACAGTTTAATTAAAACATTGTCTCACCAGATTTAGTTTAATCCATATAATAACAGTGCATATAACAATACATAATCCATACATGAAAATACAGAGCTAATGGTTTGAGACTAAAACTGGTTTATATATAGATTAATGTTTTTGAACAGAACAGAACTTGTGGCTTGACCCACTTGCCTTCTTCTACTTGGTTTTTGTCTTTGTATGTATCTATGGCAATAAAATATGTTTAAACTAATGTAGGTACAGTTAAAAAGTACATCTTGTTTGAAAAGGGAAGTGGTGACCAGCGGATAGACAGCACTAATTCTTCAACATATTAGATAAAAAAAAATCATTTAAAAAAAGCAAGTTGCACAATATTGTCTTAAATATGAAGTATAAAATAACAATAAAAAATACAAAAAGCCATCCGATTAATAAAGCCGTTTATAATTATAATACAATTAGAAATATTCAATGAAAAACCGATGTTTCAATTTTCATAACTTGCTACATGTATTAAAGAATCGATTAATCTTGAAAGGCGTAAGGTCATATTTTGGCTTCTGACCCGTAGCAAGGTCAGCAAGGATAGTTCCGACTGCCGGTGCCAGCTTGAACCCGTGACCTGAAGTGAGATGTGTAACATATCACAAAAATGTTAGAAACAGCGGTATCACGTGACGTAAAATCGTTCTTTTCTTTTGTTGACATTAAATTACGTTGATTTCTAGTTTAAGAAAAAATGAAGTTACATTAATTCATGGAGCCGCCATTCAATTAATCGGAAGTTGTGTGTGGTTAAAATTCGTGGATACGGGTATCAAATGAAAATTAGTACCCCGCGAAATTTCATGATTTTTCAGTCCTGGGAGTCAAAATGAAAAATAACTGCAATAAAGAATACTAATTGGTATATGGACACATTTCTTTTTATTTTTCGATATTGGGTTCAAATAATTTATATCCTAATAGATATATAAATCTAATAATGTCATTTATATTTCTAGGAAAAAGTTTTTTTCTTCTTTTTTTGCTTTTGTTCTTTTTGTTGCTTTTCAATTGTCAAATGTCGACGGTCATAATTTATAGATAAAATACTGGGCCTCAAACAGAGATAGAGAGAGCGGGGAAGAGAGAAAGAACAATAGACAGGAACAAACCTGCGTATCTAGGTCTAACTCTGGTTAATGTACATGTACTGTTCTAAAATGATCTAGGGAAATTGTGGTTTCTATCATCAGTAATAAATCTTTTTTTTTTTCTTTTTTTTATTATTATTTTTTTTTTTTTTTTTTTTTAGAACAGTCACTGACTGGGTTTTACACACGTACATACCCGAGAAGCCAGCCCCTATCACAACATTGCTCCATTCAGGATGGCGGTCCAGGATGAAATCATGGTCGGGTGTTGTCTAAACATAGATATAACTCAAGTGTGACAGTTATTCATGTCACGTTTTGTCCTTGTCAATATCAACATCACATTTCGCGGAATAATCTATGATAGAACACTGTCTAAAAGTTACACAGATGCAAAAGAAAGCGTGAACTTAAAGATTTCTTTAATTCAAATGCACGTGAATAAACTTGGACTGTTAACACACTCCTAAAAGCAATATCTTCCGAAATATGAAAAATCACATATATTGGACATACTACTCAAAATGCTTTAAAATAAGTATAATAGTTTTTGGAAAGAAAATAAAAACTCTTTCTTTTGCATCTAAGTACACAAATGGGAGATGATTCAATAACTTAAAGAAATTACATAAAATTTGAGGAAAAAATGTTTTTACACTATTCTGTATAAAACTTACAGATATGTAATTTTTAATTGAATTGAAAGTATAAATGAGTCAAAGTTTTTCCACATGCGGAACACCTCGCCCCTTTCCTAGTGTTCCGAATGAGTTTTCCGGTCTCCTGAAAAGTTTTCCTTAGGCACTAAATGTCGTAAAATGTGTATAGGCCAAACCTTGAATTCCTTTATATTTAGCGTGAAATGCACATTAACATTGATATGTTGCGGTTGTATGTTTGAATTAACCATCGCTACACCAGCAAGTCAGTTATACTCGTATATCCGTGTCATTCAATGGCGTGCACAGAGACACCCGGTTAAAACCACTGGCCTACCACAAGCCAGATTGAGGGCCCCCTCTCATGAAAGTGTATCTTCCTGACTCGAATCCTTAGCGGCGATGGTATGAATGGTCTACATTGATATCAACGAATTTATTTATTCGGTGCATTCTATTTTCTTTCTTTTTTTTTAAATTTCAGCCCACAGAAACAATCTTAAATACAACTAGAACCGCAAAGCGGCATCTCGGTTTTCGCTTTTGCTTAGATCAGCTCGAACACTTCATTTCATCTTAGGCACACTTATCAGCATGGAACAGAATGAAAAAAAAAAAAATCAGTGGAATATGGCTTCAAATTCTTAAGTTATAAACAATAAAACATACAAAGCGCCATTAGCGAAAAAAAAGAAAGAAATTAAATTGAAACTATCTTGAGGTTAAGATTAAAGTACAGATCATATGATAATTTTTAAAAAAAATTCAAGAACTATCAATGAAAATGATGAATACCCCCAATTACCGGTTTATCACAGTTCCTGTTACCTTGTAAGACAGTCTTGATAAAGTTGAAGGGTAAAAATAAAAAAGGTACATACACTTATACATATATCGCCGATAAAAAAAAAAAATATGAAAAGAATTAAGCTGATCATAACATGCCAATGATATATGCAACTTCTGTTGGTACTTTTAAATACTGTGAAGTTATATCAAAATCTGACTAAAAGTAGCTGAGAAATAAAGAGGATAAAATTTATTCGAGAAATATTGCAAAGGGGGGATAATTTAAAGAAAATTGAAGCAAGCATGATATGCCTACAATATGAGCAAGTAGACTTGGTATTTATAAGTGTTGTGAATTAAAATGAAATGTTGCGAAGAAATAGTGTGTACAAAATATTAAAAATAAATCATATAAAAAGCCAGCCATACATTGCCAATAATATACGCAATAAGACTCGGTACTTTTTAATATTGTTCAGTTAAATTAAAAAAAAAATTAAATATTGTGAGGAAAAATATATATTCAAGAAATATAACAAACCATATTCATTTAAAATCAAGCTAATTAAGACGTGCCAATGATATGCATAACTTGGTTTGGTTCTTATTAATACTGTGAAGAAAAATCAAAATCTGACTACAGGTAGCGCGGATAAAATACTCTTAGGAAAAATAAAAAGGGACATAACTCTTTAAAATTTAGCGAATAATGACATGCCAAGGATATACGCAACAAGGCTTTGTACTTATCAGTCTTGTAAAGTTAGATCAAGTGGATTAAAAACATACCATTACTAAGGTACCTAACAATGCAACAAATAGTTCAATTTAGTATACAAGTCGCATGGGTCGATTATTCTAATGCTTAAGTATCACAATTTGAAGCATTAGGACTGAATTACAATAATTTAAAAAAGATCAAATATTGGACTGCCGTGAAATGACTTAATCAAGCCTGATCTTCAATAACTAAATATCACTGGATATAGCTCTTCAAGAACCTACACTTTTGCGCATATACTCTCCATAAATTATTTTTAGTTTTGGAGCTATTTAGGGCAGAAGAAAAAAAAATAATTGTAATATGACCTTGACATTTTTTTTTTATATTTGCGATGCCTTTTGACACATAAAATTACATAACGTGTGAAAAAAAATGAAAATTGAACAAAGAAAGTCATGAGCGAAAAAAAAAACCATAAAGGGTCATGTTTTTTAAATTCTGATTTTTCCAAAATTTAAAGTTTGGCCACATTTAGAGGACAACCACAAATCCTTAATTCGCCACCCCATATATTTTGTGTGTATGTCTTGCAAATCATATGCAGCAAACAGAATTCTTTTATCTAATCTCAAACAAGAATGGACAGGTTTTTCGTATACAAATGTACCTACCCTTATTTACAAAGTTTTTTTTTGCAAGGTTTGAACATTCAACCACTTATAGCGCAAATATTTTCCCGTATTAGAGACTTTAAAATCCATCATATTCTGTCAGGCTGTCAACAAAGAACAAGGAATGCTGAAAACCGCATTTGGATTAGACTTCAACTTATTGAGTTATAAGCAAAAGAGTGATTTTAAGGAAAGCGCCCCCTAGCGGCAAAATGAGAAACAAAATTTGATTACAATTTTACCAATAGGTACCTAGCAATGAAGCAAATAGTTCAATTTAGTATACAAGTCGCATGGTTTGAACATTCTATAACTCAACTACCACAATTTGAAGCATAAAATCTGATTAACAAATATTCAAAAAAGGATCAAATTTTGGACTGCCATAAAATGACAAAAATAAGTCCGATCTTCAAAAACCAAATATCACTGGAAAGAACACTCCTAGATCTTACACTAATGTCCATATACTCTCCATAAAATATTTTTTAGATTTAGAGCTATTAGGGGCCTAAGAAAACACAATAATCGTAATATGACCTAGACCTTTGCGTCCTTTTTTAAATCTTTAAATTACAAGGCCTTTTGAAACATAATACCTGTGAAAAACTCATGAAAACTGAACAAAAATAAAGTCAGGAGCGACAAAAGCCCGAAAATGTCATGTTTTTGATTTTTTTCCCCCAAAATATCAGTGAAGTTTGACCGCTTCTGGAGTATCATGCATCTCCTGAAATCCCCACCCTCAACCTCAACACATACAACCTCTTTTAGCGCAAATATTTTCAATTACTCGATACTCAGATACCATTATATTCTATTGGGCAGTCAACAAGGAACAGAATGCTGAAACCCGCATTTGAATCAGACTTAAAATTTTTGAGTAATAAGCAAATGTGTGATTCCAAGCAAAGCGCCCCCTATCGGCATAGGTCGAATTAAAACTGAAAACAAAAAATACCATTGGGACAGGTTCAGATACATGTGATTGCATATCTAAAATTTCATAACTGTACCTTTCGTCATCTGGCCGTAATCGACTGCAGAAAAAAAATGGACGGAAGAAGAAAAATAATAAAAACTACAGGTACTAAAAAAAATAAACAGAAGAAAAACTTAGGTTTTTGCACTGTGAGGTGGGACCCACCCAAAAAATATAACAATTGGTTTTCGCACCTAATACCCTTATTTCACAGGGAAATCAAGATTCACTCGAAGCTGAATTAAATATAAAACATATGTTTCGACATCACGTAAATTATGTCCTTGAACAGAATTCTAAGAAAAAATATGGCACATTGTCCCTACCGTGTACATGCAGGTCTCTACAATGCTTGGTTCAGTATCCAAGGTTTTGCAATGCTTTGCAACCCAGTTCTTGATGATCTGCATGTGTCTTTCATGGTCGACCTTATCTCGACAGTCGGGATCGGTCGGCGGGCCCGTGTGTAAACACAGCTAAAATAATGTATGTGATAAACCTAAAAATCCTCTTTACACTTGAAATATGTCGACATACGTGATATATACCGAAATAAAAATGTATACAAATGTGACGGCACATTTATTAAGAACATACCGACCCATTTGGATATAATGAGTGGTATTCGAAAATAACATAATAATATCTTACTCAAATTCAAATTAATCATAAAATGTAACTGTAGTTTCGGAATAAACAGTGAAAACTACCTGTTGTATATTGACAGAGGAAACGGCACTCGTAGATTACGGAATTAATAGTGAAAACTACCTGTTGTATATTGACAGAGGAAACGGCAATGGTAGTTTACGGAATAAACAGTTATCTGTTGTATATTGAGAGGAGAAAAGACATTCGTAGTTACGAAATTAGTAGTGAAAACTATCTGTTGTATACTGGGAGAGGAAAAGGCAGTGTAGTTTATGGAATTAACAGTGAAAACTATCTGTTATATAGGTAATCGTAGTTTACGGAATTAATAGTGAAAACTATGTGTTGTATATTATGAGGGGAAAAAGGCAATCGTAGTTTACGGAATTAATAGTGAAAACTATATGTTGTTTATTGAGAGAGAAAAAGGCACAAAACCTATGACCTCCCTGTGGAGGGGCGGGCTATCTACTTGGATGCCTTGATGTACCTTGACGAGACCAGGGTACTCGAGTGATGGCAGGCTGTATATCTCGGCCTCCTCGCTGCCGGAATTAACGAATGTCGGCATCTTGTCGGCAGCAAACTGGCCCGGAATCTTCTCTTTCCAGTAACATGCCAGTGTTTTGATAGGCTGAATGATAGAAAGAAACACGATAGCCAGCTTTTTTTCCATATGTAGGCCCATAGAAGGGGTTCCAAGGGGTGGTTGTCCTTTGGTAATGGAAAGGAAGCCGGGAACAAACAGGGATTAAAGTGAAAATAAGCAATCAAAACAAACCGTTAAATAGAACCATATTAAACTATGAATTTTGATTCGATGCAAGTTTAACTAAACACAGTATGCACACTGCAAATTATGCATAAGGCTTGAACCCCTCCCTTTCCAATTTTTTTCACATTTTTTTTTTGACTTCTGAAAATGTCATTTTCTTGACCAACTTGTTGGCCCGGGCCTACTGGGCCTAATAGTAGCTATGCCACTGTATAATTGCATAATTATGGAAATGACCATATGCTATACCGTTTGGTAATGAAATCCTGATATTTTTAAGTACCTCAACATGTCAAGAATAGTCGAGAGTCATCTCCTTTCAGTGACTTTACATTTCTTTTTACCAGGTATAATATCGAGGGGTGACCGCGAAACTACGGTATTCTCAATGCATATAGAAATAGACGGGTGGAACAGTTTCGTTGTCAGCCTTCAATGTATGTCCCGTAAAAGGACCAATTTCCAATGAGAACAAGCCACCCTGCCTTAGACCTTGGGGTCAAGGTCATTTGAATGCCAAGGTCACCTTGCGGGTAGAGCTCATCCAGATACATGCACCTTTGAAGTTTGAAGGCTGTATGTGGAAAGACTTCCAAGTTAGGGTCAAGGTTAAAGTTTTGTGACAAACAGACAGAGAGACGGACCAAAAACAATAGCCCGATCTATAGATCCGGGTGCATTAAAAAGGGTCAACTGACAAAAAAGTGTCTACATCTTCATAAAATAACGATATAGAATCATAATGGTACTCTTATACATGAACGTCCCGTGCCTCACCCTTTGCACGGTGCTTATCAAATAAACATGTCTTTGAAGTAACGGTTACCTTGGAGTCACGGTTAGCTTGGAGTAACTGTCACCTTGCAGTTACGGTTACTTTGCAGTAACAATCACCTTGGAGTAAAGGTCACCTTGCCTGATAACAACTTTCACAAAACAAATATCCCCGATATCTTTGTTTCAAAAAATATTATCAATAGCAACGGTCAACGGTCGATAGAATCATGTCCCATTTTGACCTTCTTCTGACTTACATGCTATCCAATAGCTACACTGTGAGAATAGATAATTACACAATCGAACAGTCAACACTTGGGTTTGTTTCTTTTAAGCATTTGATCTAGTCATGAATGAGGAAGGCGATGCCTAAAATTCTATGCCCCTCCAACTCCATTGGGGGCATATAGGTTTTCGGTCTGTGCGTCCGTTAGTCAGTCCGTCCACCCGTCCGTCACACCTCAGGTATAACTTTGCCATTAAGGTCTTTTTTTCTATGGATGACTTCGCATCTTGATGAAACTAGGTACACATGTACATCTTGATATGATCTATTAAATATGAATGCGAATTCATGCTGTGACCTATATTTCACGGTTTGGGTGAACATGCTGATATTGATTGTTCTTCCTAGGTTTACCTTTGCATTTAAGCTTTTTTTCTATGAGGATGACTTCACATCTTTATGAAACTAGGTACACATTTGCATCACGATATGATCTATTTAATATTTATGAAAATGTATTGCTGTGATCATTATTTCATGATTGGATGAACATGGTAAAATTGATTGTTCTGCATTTGTTTTTTTAACTTTTTTTCTATGAAGATGACTTTACATCTTCCTGAAAAATGACATACATGTACATCATTTTCTGGTAGTATTTTTTTTAATTTTATGGCTGTGACTTGGTAAAATTGGTTATTCTGCTACAGGTTTACCTCTGTGTTTAAGCTACTTTTTCTGTAAATGTAACTTCACATCATCATGAAACGTTGTACAAATGTACATCATTATATAAACTTTAAAAAATACATGCAAATTATTGGTTTTGGCCATATCCTGGCGAGGCATTAGTATCTCACAGACATTTTTTTTTCTGTTATACTTAAAACTAGAAAAGTCAGCGATAAAGTCACTAGAGATAATGATACGTGTAGTTTAGCAACAGCAGTACCTTGGTCCATACATGTATTTGGGCCATTTCCTGAGATACAAATTCGTGCCTTTCCTTCCTTCATACCTAGCAGTTTATCATATCAGTCGTGCTTTTTACCTGTAGTGGAGCATTCACGCCAAGTTTTGGCAGAAATTTGGCCGCCCAGGCGCCGAGAGCCAGAACGACACTATGGGCCCTGTAGGACTGTTTATTGGTGCTCACTGTAACTGTACTACCGGGTACCAGATCAACCACTGGTTCCCCGTCCCGAATTGTTCCGCCATATTTCACAAATTGAGACTGAAAGGATTAACGGGGATTTCGGAGAAACCAATCATGATGGGAATGTGAAATTATTAGCGCTTAATTAATATGCTTATTAATTAAATGTCACCATGTGTTTCTTCATCTTAAGTCATTAACTTAAATACTTAAATATTGGGTTTATATATTCTAGTTTAAACAGGTGTTGTTGTTGTTGTTGTTTGTTTGTTTTGTTTGTTTTTTTAATTAATTAGATATATTATAATTTACAGAAACGATGAAATAGTTTCAACAATAAATGTGTATGTAAAATAATTCATTTACAAAATTATAATGTTTACTTAGTTTTAAACAGAAAGGCATCTGCTAATGTTTTAATTAACAATTAAGATGCAGCAGAAAATATAGCAAATAAATACTTCTAAATAGATATTCAGAAAATCCATGAGGAAAAAAACGTCTTTTACCTGAAAAGTCTGCAGGTATTTATCTGCCCTTAAAACACCTCCACTGTGATCGAGAATGAACACGAAGTCGTCGGGGATCGATAATTGCGGGTAACGCTGGCGTCCTGTGCGCGTGTCTAATTTCTCGTGTGGCACACTATGGCGAACTAGGGATGACATGGTCTCGTTCACAAATGCATCGTCTTTTGGTCCAAAAACTAAACATCCGCAATTTCTAAAATGAACAAAGTTACCTAAACATGTATGACCTTTAATTAGATATAGAATCTATATTGTTATCAGTAATGGTATTAGATCGCGTAACTTCGCCTATATCTCCGGAACAATATTGCCCAAGAACTGTCATTTGATGCAATTCAATTGAGCGCGAAAATAAAGTTTACAAACAGAGAGACTTTGGCAGTGACTCTTAACACACCACATGTGACTGCAAGTACAGTCAACTCTCGATACAACAGCAGTGTTTTTAAATCACGTTTTTGCCAATGTATCGAGTTGCCGGATTAACGTGCGAATCCTTTCGGCATATCCCACCGTACCCCACCCACTAAAATCGGTAAAACCAAGTTTCATTTACATGTAGACGCTAACTGACCTTTTGTTATGCAATGTAATACTAAATTCACATTTTGTATTTGGGATTTACCTGTTTAATTGTACGTGTTTTTTATTATTTATTTATTATCATACTATATGTATTCCACTATGTAGACGTTACATGTGTATACAACTTCCATAATGTCGTCTTATAACATCAGGGGGGATTTCCGCGTTGGTAACCGGCAAGCTCGTGTATTTAACGAGGAGATGGCCGCTGGTGACGTCAAAGTGTCGGTGAGTGGTGTCCTTAATCATTCGGTACCTGACTGTTCTGATTTTACTTTGATATAGAGGATAATTGTTGGTTTCAGTGGAATATCATTTTTAATATATCGAGTGAGGAGAACAATCAGTATATTCACGAGTGGCGCTGCCATGAGTGAAAATATTGATTTTCCTCCCCACGAGATGAATTAAAAATAATATTCCACTGTAACTTACATTTTTTTTTCTTTTTATTTATAATATACACATTTTTAATGAGTACATCATCAATTTTACCCTATAGAGAGCCCCAAATTCCCAAAGTCGCATAAAACGATTTTTGGTCTAAAAAATAGTCCTATAATTGAACACAAAGAAAGCTTGTAATCAACATTCGAACCTTTCAGGTATTTTTGAAGAGTTTTATTTCAACGTAGAAATCAATACTGAAATGGCTTGAAAATATACGATTACATGTATGTCTTTTAGTGGTCCCATTACAAAAAAAAGTGAACATTATAAAATTGGTAATGTTCACTGTTTGAAAGAGTAAAATTACCATTTTTAATTCACTGATATTTTCCTATTATCCACTGAAAAGCATCAAATAAATCCTATATATCATTCAATACAGTAATTGTTCCGCAAATAATTTCTGGAAACTAGAGTATTTTCTCCTACTCCAAAATAAATTCAAGACCAGAATGATTCCTATTTCTCTAATATAAGGGACGAAATGTATTTACACCTTGGTTAAATTACAATGATAGGTATGGTATTAAGTGTTTTGAGGGTTGGTTTTTGCCATTGTTTAATCAAATAAACATTCGTAAAGAACCCCGATCCATAACATTGTCGGATAACCCACGCCTGCTGACGACACTTTTCTCCATACATGAGAGTAACGGGCCGTATTGTCCGTCATAATTTAAAGCAACTCATTCACAGATAGACTCAGAATTTCAGTTTTGACTATATGTGTACATAACGTTTATCAATACCCTTTTACAGACGCATGGTTACCCAATGCAACCATCCGTGAGTGTAAAAAAGATGCTTTCCCCATCACAGGCAATACCGTCGCAGAAGGTATTGAAACTATATTTATAATTAAAAAACCTATATTTAGATTTTCTATTTTTATTTCCCGTCACTTGGCTGACCACATTCACTTTTTTGCGCATGTGCTAACTTCTTATGCTTAGCTTACGCAATGTGACCGTACCGCAAGCACCTGCTTTGGAAATACCGTATTCTATATTTAACAGATTTCGCTTAAGTTGCGTTTTCTAAAATAGCGTTTTTTTCCCGTGAAATGTGACCTACATTATCAAGAAACAAAGACTTCACCAACACTGACGAAGAAGAGAAAGATTTTTTGATTTCCATTCATCTGTGAACGAGATGCTTTAATGTATTGATGGCAATCAGCGAGATAAACAGAAATGAAAATAATATCAAAGTGACAAAGTTACGCACACAAACAATTGCTGTCCAGTCTCGGCCTGGAGTTCGTCCGTCAGTGCGTATGCCTCGTTCATCATGAGAGTGTAGAAGTCCTTGTCCCCATACGCCTTCCGTGTAATCCGGGACTGACCGTGGGAGCTGCCCCGACTGTGGGGCAACGGAAACTGGGATTGGAAAAGTCGTTATTAAGGGACATCCACCTTAGTAGCCATATAAAATGGTAATTTATTAATTAATTGAAATAATCATGAAAAGAAAAACATTTCACCGAGAGTTTTTTCTTCCCAAGGGGTAGGTAATCCATATTTTAGTAAACATTAAAGCAGATCATTCACAGAAGATCATTGACTAGAAATTTAATATGTAACTAAATGTGTGTATTTCGTTTATCAATAATGATCTACAGACGCATGGTCACCCAGTCCAACTATCCGTGATCATAAAATAATGTGGTTTCCCAAGCACAGGACTTGAAAAAAATGAAACTACATTTTGAATTATTCAACTAAATTTACCGGTAGATTTTCTATTTTCATTTGCCGTCACTCTGCAGAAAACATTCACTTATTGCGCGCATGCGCTAACTTTACAGTCTGAATTTATGAAATCGCTATCCTGAGCTGGTGAAGACCGTGTCACATTGTACCGCAAGCATCTGCTTCGGGATGTCGTCGCAAAGTTGCGTTTAAGAAAACAGCGTGTTCTTGTGCAGTATGACCTACACTTCTCGATTTTATTTGTCAGGATACTAAGGCCTTATCAAATCTAAGGAAGGCGTTTTTTTTCCCCACCAATCATATGTGAACGAGCTGCTTTAAAACCTACGGAACTATACAATTTCTTTACACAAGTACATGAAAAGATGAATTTAAACCTCAAGAAAAGCTCATGGTAGAAAGTTTCTATAATATGATCATGTTTCAAATTTCAAAAAGAAGTCAAAACTTCACCGTGTAAAAATGGAGATAATCACTGTGCACATGTATTAGTTTTTCAAGGGAGATAATCAGGAGGAACTCTTCAGTCACTACACATGTATATCTTGTCAGTTTGTAGTGTGGTTTTACATAGTTTAACACCTTTAAACTTACAGTAATGATTGCACGTTTTTTGTAGATGGTGGAAAACCCTAAACAACCATGCGCAATATACACACTCACACACCCTCACATTTTTTCTAGGGTGTATATTTCTTTTTCAAAGGCTATCGGAACCATTTTCAAAATTTTGCTACATGTATGTGTGCGTGCGTGTGACGTGTGGTCGGGGCGTCGCCTTAGGGTTAGGTATAATTACGAAGCTACATTTTGTGTTAATAGCACGAAGTTACACTACCTATGTAATTCAGATCTCTGGTTATCGCCGGCCCAGGGCGTCGATATTATACTATCGAGCAAAAAGCAACTTTTTACTACCGCACCGTTGACGTAATAGAGAAAGCAGGTTCCTTCTCAGTCGGTCGCAGAAAGATAAACAGTACAGATTATGCCGGGAAAAAGCTCTGAGAAAAATGCTTTGAACACTGGGAAATCTGGACTGGTTTATAGGCTACCGGAAGTACATGTTGCTAGACTTGCAGTCGCATAATTGGGCAGATTCGATTGGAGTACGCCGCCTTGTTCCATACATTCCCTATCCCACTTCTAAATTGTGTGCAGCATATAATTATCAAATTCTCAACGACAAGGAGTAGCTTCAAGCACGTTCTTCAAGAAAACTATGCATAAATTCTGTTCGAAACAAGAGTACAGCTAGATGCATAAAAGGGACATATCAAAATTATGTCGCTTATATCCACTTGTTAAGTGATCAAGTGATTATGATGTACTGGTTTAAGAGTTAGTTTCACTATTTCACATGAATGGTACTTATTTTAATATAAACGCTTTGATAACAACTCTTCTCCAACTTCAGGTACTTCGACATATAATTTCCCTTTGTGTCACAGTGTAACTTCCTGTTCACTTGGCTAACGGCGATTTTTAGCATTTTTTGAAATGCTAATATTTGTGTAATGTTTTCTATCAAATTTGTTTACCATTGCAGTACGACTTCCCTGGTAAAACTGTGTTGTGACAGGCGGGAACAACATAGCGTTCGAGGATACATACGTATTATTTATTCGAATTTATCAACGCTACTTTTAATAAATACTTAATACTTGGGCTAGGGTAAGAAACCTTGTCGTGTACTCGTCCTGATTCGTCACGATGTTGAGTCAGGCGCAGTCGCGACAATAGTGTTTTTTTAGATGCAGTCACGACAATAGTGTTTTTACAGGTGCAGTCGCGACAATAGTGTTTTTACAGGTGCAGTCGCGACAATAGTGTTTTTTAGGTGCAGTCGCGACAATAGTGTTTTTACAGGTGAAGTCGCGACCGCGCCCTCATGAAGGAAGACATTGCGAAAATACGAAATAAGACGCCAAGTTTTTCATATAAGGTGTCGTATTAGGGCCACTTTGAACATCGCTCTTCCAAATAGCGAGAATATTATAAATATATAGGCCCGAACTGAACACCGTACCCATGTTTAATGGAGCGTGACAAGTCCAGGTACATGTCCTATGTTTAAATAATTGCTATAAGTGTATTAATGTTTTATGAAAGTACTGGTTTTAGGAATTCTCTGAGTAAACGCGTTTATATCTGATCAAAGGTCATGTTCTACAAATTTAAAGCATCAAAATATACAGCTTATCACAGTCAATATTATTTTTAGATAAATTCACAGTTAATGTAAAAAAAATAATAATCATAATCAGCATTGATTTAAAGCATCAAAATATACAGCTTATCACATTTTCCTCATATAATCACCAGATTAAGAAAATCTACCAATAGGAACATCACGTATCATCTTTGAAAATATCTCTACATAAATAATTATCATTATTCATCTTTATACTAATCATCTTTTTAATGGGTCACTGTCAACCCAAAGCAAAGGTACCCGGTACGTTGCTTCCCATTAAAAAAATCAATGATATATATATTAGGGCATTGATTTTTTTAATGGGCAGCAACCTTTGACCCAAAGTGGGTGGGAGTTGTGAAAACATAAGTTATTTTTATTTTTTACAGTTAATCATGTTTTTTTTCCTCAATAATACTCAGTATACAATTTAATTTCATATAAGAGAATACAGTTTGCAAAATACTTTCAGATTTGGCCTCACATTCAAAGATAATATTACTTGTCACATCATCTTGCATGCACTCATCAACACTGTTTGCTGTCTTGGCTGAAAAACAAACACACTACTACATAGTCCATTTTATATTTTAACTATGTTTTAAGAAATAATGAAAATTCAATGACCTATTCAAGAGAAGGAATGCATTTTTCCAAATGTCCCCAAAAAGTCAATAACATGTGTAAAAGAAAGGAGGTATGGTGAGCAAAAAGTGCCACAATACACAAACCGGCGAAATATATGGATTGTACAGCAACCTTTACGTAACTATTTCTGTATTGAATTAAGATAAATATGAAATTAAAAGTAGCATAATAAGGCTTGAAAATATTTAAAAAAAATATGCTGAAAACATATTTAGTAGATATTATTATTTCACTTTAGGCGAGATTAATTATATCATCTTACTTTTACAAGTACCGTGGCAGACTTGACACTGCTGTTATAAGCAATTTAAGATTCCATTCTTAATTACAACTCAATAATGAACATACTATACTTTAGGAATCGGTTTATTTTCATTTGAAAATGGCGAGGGGTGTCGAATAATGAACTTTCACAACATAACGAAATTCATCGTTACTATTGCAAAAAAAAAAGATAATACTTCTAAAAATGTCAGAAGTTAAATATATAAATGTGCCTATTTTCAAATATAGCAGCGCTGACCTACCGGAAACAGTAACATCGACAAAGTTACGCTGTCAATTAGATATTTTTTTATAGTAAATTACTTCTTTTTAAAAAATTAAATTATAGAGTTGCTTATAACAGCATGCTAAGTCTGGTACTTATAAAAAATAAGATGACGTCATTTATATCACTTAAAGGGAGATAATAATATCTACTAAATATTTTTCAGCATTTTTCTTATATTTTCAAGCCTTATTATATTACCTTTTATTTCATATTTACTTAATCCAATGCAGTTATTACGTAAAGGTTGAAGCTTACCGGGTAGTTCAAATATTTCACAATTTTCATGTATTATGGCACTTTTTGTCTACCATACCTACTTTTTTTACACATGCTAGTGACATTTTTGGAACATTTGGAAAAATACACTTTTCTTAAGAATAGGTCATTGAATTTTAATAATATCTTAAAATATTGTTAAATAGACAATGGACTATGTAGTAGTGTGTGTGTTTTTCAGCCAAGACAGCAAACAGTGTTACTTGATTGCACGCGAGATAAAGATGAGACAAGTAATATTTTCTTTGAATGTGAGGCCAAATCGGAAAGCCCTTTGCAAACTGTATTCTCTTATATGAAATGAATTTGTATACTAAGTATTATTGAGAAGAAAAAATAATGATTTACTGTAAACAAGAAAAGATTAAAACAAAATGTTTTAATGGACGGCTTATAATAAGCATACTGTCCCATTCTATTTCTCTTTTCTACTGTTTTGACCTTATTAGCTAACCTGTCTATGCACAGGACCTTTAAATTAAATATAAAATAAAAATGATTAAATAATAATAATAATAATGACCTCTCTACATATTAATATTATTTATATAGAGAGAGGCAGTTATTACTTTATATTTTTCCCTGCACGACTCCCGAGTCTCTCTAGGCTAAAAAAAATATGACTCTCACTAAAGAAGCATTTTCCATATATTTTATGGCATCTTGTGGATAAATTGAAATTTAAACTTTGAATCCTGACAGCGAAAACATTACATCTAAGATAAAAAGTGCATGGCTAAAAAAAAATTGTAAAGGTCATTTTCTTTTACTTTTTTTTTAAAAACTAAGAATTATTTTTTTTTAAAAATCGACCTCTCCATATATCATTTTTACATACAGAGGCAGTTTTTTATTTATATATATTATATATATTTATTTTTGGTTAATTTTTATGTTTAAATCAAAAGGAAGCAAATGCAAATTGACAAAAGCAAAATAAAGGATGTATAAAAATTACTATTTAAAACAAACATACAAATATAACATAAGAATTAAGAAGAAAAAAGGGTCCCTGCTGGAATCGAACTCATGGCCCTGCTGAAATCGAACTCATGACCGCTTGAAGGAAAAAACAAAATTACCAAATAACGCTCTTACCAACTGAGCTATTTCCTTATGTTCAAAAGGGTGGATAAAATAAGGCTATAAATAATCAATCTGATAAAAAGAGCAGGACTAGCACTACACAGACAATTGTACTGTTTTGATATCTACACTATGCGATCTTTATATTACGGTTACATAAATTGAATTAATAAAATAATCAATTTATACACTTTGTCAAATTCTTTTAAATGACCGACATTTAGAACATAAAAATAAACACATATATGTATTTATAAGGGGGACGGTTTAGGGGGACGACTTGACCATTATTTATGCCACATGGGGGGCGATTTGACCAATTTAGGGACGATTTGACTGGGGGACGGTTTGACCGTATACCGTCCAGATCGACGGGCGAAGCGATAAGTAGGTCATGACCGGTATGTATGTAAACATCATTAAAATACATACATCTACTGACTAAATATCTATTAGATATGATAAATTACAGTGGAAACTATTTAAAACAAACACAAATCACGTATTTGAAACCCCTAAACAATCACATATAAAAATATCGGTCACTGAAAACTAAATTACTATAACAATTTTACATTGGACTGCCATACCAATTTTGCACACGCGCAAACGGAAGTGTAAACCCGTTTTAATTGGACATACTAATATATATACAGTACTTCATAACAGTAATATATATACAGTACTGAATACCGTCCAGAAAAATAAATGACTTGAAATGTTTTTCACCACCCCGCCCACTTCGGGTTGACAGTGACCCCTTTACTTTCGCCAAAAAGTTGTTGGTAGTGGAACAATCAGTGATATAAAGAACAAGACTCACCTGTTCCAGCAGAAGGACATGCTTCCCCCTCTTGGCCAGCTGGTATGCCGTGGCCGACCCCTCTATCCCCGCCCCCACAACAATCACGTCGTAGATATCTTCCACCCTCATCACCGCACCATCTAATACTGTATGGAACAGAATTCGGGCAAAAAATACATTTTGCCTTTTGACATGTTTATTGCTTCATTTGTCTAAGTGACTAGCATCATTTTGACTAGTACAATACGGTGTAATCGTCGTCTGCGTTATTTGTTTTTTTTTTTTTACATTAAACATTCATTACTCATTCACATCATAATTAACTACTGAAAATACATCTGCTTTTATTTCCATTTCATCACCGTATATAGCACTGTGTATAGCTGGACAGTCCAGTATTAAAATGGAATTTATTTCGTCGGTTTAACGAATCGATGAATGACACGTGTAGCTAAGCAAAATAACACATGTACGCAAGCAGAATGACAAATGTCAAAATGTGCACCTAGCATCATGACGTTGGAGGGCGCTCTGTCGGTTTGACTTGGAGCGAGTTCAGTTTAGCTACTAGAGTTAACTAGAGTTACCAGAGTTGCAAATAAAACGTGCGGGGTTTTACCATACGAACTCTGTAGGGTTACGCGAGTTCAACCCAGAGAGGTAGGTGGGTAGACTAGAAAGCAATATGGCGGACGGAAAGCATCTAGGCAAATTTATAGAAATTTATAAATATCTATGATATCCTGTCTTTAAATAAGCATGTAAGCTGGCAGCTACTTTATTAAAGCCCAAGCTCGAAAAAAGTCATAAATAAAAGATCTATTGTTTTAATCATATGTCTATTTACATATAAAGTCACAAGGGGTAAGCCTCATACGTTCAGTTGGTTGCTAACTAGAGTATATTTATTACGTCATCAATACGAGTTTACTCGAGTAGTGTGTGTTTGTTGGGTTTAACGTCCCACCGACAGTATTTTTAAGTCATTTGGAGACGATGTTTACTTGAAATAGATATAGTGCTGCCACATTGCAGTATCACGCCGTGGACATGTGGCATTATACCACACCCAGTCACATTATCCTGACACCGGGCCAGCCAGTCCTGTATCTACCCTTAAATGGTGAGCGCCAAGCAAGGGAGCTTTAACAGTACCTTTTTTTTTTTTTTTTTTTTTTTTTTTTTGCGACTTTGGTATGTTGCGACCAGGGATCGAACCCACGACCTCCCGCACCCGAGGCGGACGCTCTATAACTCGAGTAGAACTGTAGTTGGTCACCTGAACTCGCTGTCGGTAGTTCGGAGTAGTATATACAGAAATTTCGTCCTCCACAGAAAAGGTGGCGTGCCTATAATAAGTCACTTTATACTACTGTTCGGGAAGAATCGGCAAAATGAAGTACGAAACTGTGGCTGTTTCCAAATTCGAAAAAGTTATTTCTTTTAAACAAATTGTTTGAAATTGAAAGTAGATCCACTGCTTAAAGACATAATTGCATTTTACATAATACTTTCCATTGCTTTTCTAATTGCAGGCCAAACATTTCAGATATAAATTATATGAGCTCAGGTTTACAAAGATGAATATTTAAAAATAATTAACGTCACGCAAAATTTTATATACAAGTACATCTCGTCGATCTACATACTGTTCGTAGTTTCATAATTAAGTCCCAGAGTCACCGGGCCGTGGCCGAGCGGTTACAGTCGTGGACTTCAAATCTCTCAGCCCCCCACCGCTGTGGGTTCGAATCCCGGTAGGGACTTCGGATTTTTCATGTGAGGAAGCCTTCTAGCTGGCTTGCGGTAGGTCGGTGGTTCTACCCGGGTACCTCTGTGTACTCGGGGTCTTCCTCCACCTGTAATTAGCTGGACATCGCAATATGATTGAAATACTATCGCAGCGACGGTAAACCCCAATACAACTACAACAACAACGGAACTGTGTCTGCTTTAATCTGAATCAGGCAAACGCCTTTAGTATTGCTGAACATACATTTTATTTTCATTTTTTTTAATAAATTATTAACAAGTTTTTAATACATATCACAAAAACGTCCCCAAGCTTGATTAGAACTCGCAACCTAGCTTTGCAGCCAGTGCCATAAAGTTCGTATTAATGTCACTATAAATCATGTAGAAAAATATTTTCACGATCTATATATTGAATAAGCGGGTTGTGAGTTCAAGCCCGGCGGCTACCTACCATGGTTTTGGATGCGAGATTTTTACGGAGGATATGAGTCTAGTACTGGTCCTTCCTAAGAGCAATAATAGGTTAACTGCCCACCTACTGCAACAACCTCCAAGCGTTGTCATTCGCCCCCATTACAATAACAAGAGGGTCGTGGGACAGGAATCTTGTCAAAACTGAAAAAAAATCTACCAAATTTCCCTCAGATGCCCCTCAGAATGCACCTCCGTCCTCCTAGAAAAAATATTTCCCAAGGGGCTATGCCCTCCCCGCCCCCACTACACACACACCTAAAAACCAAGGGGCTATGCCCCCCACCCCCTCCTAAAAATTACCCTAAGTGAAAATAAAACTATTTAAAAGTCAAACTGTTATACATTTATTATATTTCAACTCCTGTTATGATCATATTACTTTCCCAGAGTTCCGAGTATTCAGTTTCCTCCCCTGCGTAAAAACGAAACGCAGGATCTTGATTCTACAAATTAACTTCTCTTTGATTATTCTGCCCCAAATGAGGCAGTTTAGACAGTTTAACGTAAAACAAATTAAAATTAAAATATAACAGCATCAAATTTTGACACATGAAAGCCAAATCATTAACTAATGCAAGATACACAAGAGCATTAGTCAGTAGACAGCATTGATAAATACAGCATATCACTTGTCAGTATGGCAAAGGCAGAATGTCACGTGTAAACATGGACTTGTAAGACGGTGAGATGCAATTTTTGCCCTAATTCTGTTCCATATACTGGCTATCAAAGCACAAGCACAGCTGATATCCGGTCGTGCTGATAACACAACGGCGCACGTAAAAGGCAGTGGCTGACGATATATACTCTTTATTTCCTCCATTACTGAAGATTGCAAGAGTTTATAATAAATATCATACATAACACAACATAATTGTAACGAAGGGGAAAATATTAAAGTTGTCAGTGAGAAGAAATAAATTGATGATGATGATGCTTTTGTTTATATGTAACAGCTGCTGCTGAACTGATAATAATGATGATGATGATTGTTAACAAAGAATAATGAAATACATAATGAACCTAAATACAACTATATTATATAGTAACAGAGTAAAACTTTATCCCTTCCTTCATTATTACACAGAGATATGCCGGTGAATATGTCTATGATTATTAGTAATTGTAACACGGCCTGGGTAGTTCTACATTTGGCCATGCTGCAAGACATTAATGGCCTTAACGGAAAAATATTAAAAATGGTAAAGGCTATGTATACATCAGTTAAAGTATGAGTGAAGGTTAAAGGGTCATATTCTGATTTTATTGATATTCTTCAGGCCCGGATCCAGAATTTTTCCACGGGGGGGGGGGGGGGGGGGGGGGGGGGGCCAAAGTCTGAATGTGATGTGAGTGCTAGGGGGGTCCAGGCGTATGCTCCTCCCCCCCCCCCCCCCCCCCCCCCCCCCCCGGAAAAAAGGTTTTTAGTGTGACGGAGATGCATTCTGAAGGGTATCTGGGGAAGGGTTTTTATGTTTGTTGTTGTTGTTGTTTTTTAAACTTGAAGACCATATATCTTATGCCTAGGTCCCACTGGAGAAAAATCATCGGCCATGTGGAAATACACATGTACACAAATTTTCTCCCGATGGCATCAGATGTTTCAGCCAAAAGGACGCAGCATTCCCATGAGAAGCTTCGGGACTGGTCCGTTGAAACGTTCACTGATGTTTCGGTTATGGTACAATGGCCTTGTATCATCGGGGATGGCTCCCGATGCTCGTGAATTTTTTCCGATGATCGTAGAGCTTCACCGAATTTGAAGCATCATCGGGGGAATATCCCCGTAGATTAGGGGATGTATCGTTGTATCTAACCATCCTAGATGCCTCGGGGAAGATTATGGCGATTATGAGAATTTGGTGATGGACAGAACTTTTGGGGGTTTATGAGGATGTCCCCAGCAATGTCCCATGACCTTTTTGACCGTCTTAGTCTAAAGTTGACAAAAAAAGGCATCAAATTTTGGAGTGCGCTTGCCGATTTTTTTTTTTTTTTTTTTTTTTTTTTTTTCGAATATTTTGAGATTCTATCACAAGATCTGGAATGTGTCGCCGAACCTTCGAGGCATCACCGAAGCCTAGGGGGTTCCCAGGAGGAAATAATATTTCGCGGAAGCTCCGTGAAAGCTTCCCAGGAGCTTCCGGGAAGATATGCGTATGTTTCCCCAGCCTGTTTTCCCCGATAAAATTTCGAGAACATATAGGGAAAAATTTCAATGCAAGCAATGAAGTTCTCCCCTGGCCTCCTGGTGACTCCACATGGCTTGCAACGCTTTCGAAGCTTCCGCGAGACACAAGGGAACCTGTTCCCGACGCCTCCCGAGGCTAATCAATTTCCATAGGGAGTACGTCCCCTAGGCAAAAAATGTCAAGTAGGACTGAGCCTTGAGCGACATAATCTTATATTTTACCTTCGCAAAGCCATGTTTTTGAATAACTACTGTGCAATAGTATTTGACTACAGTAGTATTAAAAAAATGACGGTAGTAAAGGGGGGCAGACTGGCATAAAAAAATTTAATAAGTGCTTTTTGGACCCCCCCCCCCCCAAAAAAAAAAAACAACAACAAAAAAAAACAACAACAACAAAAACAAATAATAATAATAAAAAAAAAAACAGTGACTTGTGTACACTGTCAATTAGTGAATGTTTTGTGTTTTGAAAAGTCATCAGTTTTAGACTCAACATTGTAAAAGACAGTTTTGTTTAAATCTGAGGAAAAAAAATCACTTTAAACATATTTTGTCAAATATGTTGAAGGGTATACCGGGTATATGCTGTATTCGGTTTGAACTTGGTAATCTTGACTGTCTAATTGTCGATCTGGAAGCAGCCTTCACACACAGACTTCCCAGATAAAAAAAATTAGGCGTACGTTTATCAGGCGTACGTTTTAGGGTCGGGCGGTTGCAGAAGGTTTGGGCCCCTTCTGCGTGTCGAATTTTGGTACATTATTTTTTTTTTTTTCTAAATGTTAAATCAGTGACAAAACAAACAATAGTCAGTAATGATATTTAATATAAAATCTTTAATATCCGTTTTATTTCGCACATAAATTGTGTTTTCTGTGCATTCGTATTTCGTATTCATTGACTTATCAGTAACATTGCTCAATGACTGATTACCTGGATTTGATTTGAATTAGTGATCATGCATTATCTACATATAGATTGTCCTAAATATGGATTGTCCCAAAATACGGCAGATTGAAATTTTCAAATTCTTTCATTTCATATTCATGATTTTATAAATTTAAGATACACCAGAGTCTATATTAAGAGACCATGAATAAACATACATGTAAATTATTATATTCGTAAATATTAAAAAGTTAACATGATGATATATCGGCTTACTGTTTGTATTTATTCCTTTCAGGAAAAATATTTAGAGGAGTTAGTTTCATAAAAATTATACTTAAAATGTTATGTAAAACAAGAGGGCCATGATGGCCCTGGATCGCTCACCTGGTATCATTAGGCTATGTAAAATCAAGTGACCCCTGGGGCAGAGCCAATTTTGACCCCAGGGTCATGATTTGAACAAAGTTGGTAAGAATCGACTAGACAATGCTACACACTACCACACTCTACTTGGTAGAGGTCTATTAGCCCATGTTACATACCAAATATATATACTCCAGACCTTGAAGATTTTTCTAGTTTTTTTTCCAATATAAGTCTATGTAAAATCAAGTGATCCCTGGAGTGGGGCCAATTTTGACCCCAGCGTCATGATTTGAACAAACTTGGTAAGAAGCGACTAGAAATGCTACACACCAAATATCTAAACTCTATGCTAATTTGAACAATCTTAGTAGACAGGCACCTGAGGAACATCTGTTCTAAAACATTTTGAAATTCAACCAGGAGTTTTCACGAAGAAGATTTTTTAAATTTTCACTTAAGAAATATAGAGAAAATTAGCCCCACCCCTGGCAGTCATGTCTTTTAACAGATCCAAATAGTTTGAACAATCTAGGTACATCTGTGCCAACACATTTTGAAATTCAGCCAGTAGTTTTGGAGAAGAAGTTTTTTTTTTAAGTTTTCACTTAAGACATATAGGGAAAATTAGCCCCATACATGGCAGTCATTTTTTTTTCATGGATCCAAATAATTTGAACAATCTTGGTAGACACTTACTCAAGGAACATCTGTGCCAAACATTTTGAAATTCAGCCAGCAGTTTTTGAGGAGAAGATTTTTTTAAGATTTGACTATAGACATATAAGGAAAACTAGCCACGACCCTGGCGGCCATGTTTTTTTTCGGATCCAAATAA
>CM037783.1:51922736-51972736 GCA_021229015.1 Solen grandis
TCAAAATTCAAAAAAGGGAAATTCCCCTTTTCTTTTTCTTCAATGTCGTTCTTTTTCTTTTCTCTCCTCAGAGACCGGAAACAGAGGTAGAAGGGTGTACATAGACCTGATTAAGGCCAATTCTTTTCTAACTATTACAATTGTCTATCCTCTGACTATAATATAAACCTACCAAAAAAGCAGCACTCTCTTGCTGCTGGAGGTTACTCTGGTCCGACAAAGAAACAAAAAGTCTACCCCTATGAGCCCTTTTGGACCCCAAAAAAATATCAAAATTCTAAATTAGAACTTATTTCCAAGACCTTTCTCAGTTATTTGGCACCTTTTTGGCAGCTAGGGATTATTTTATTAAGTAAAACGTACTTTTTCAAAAATTTACATTCGAAATTCAAAATTAAAAGACTTCGCATAATGCCGAGCCGCCTATGGCTTAAGGCTGTGAGTCTTTAAACACACACAAAAAAAAAAAAAAAAAAAAAAAAAAACTGAATGACACGTTACGTTCACTGATTAACAGACATTTGCCGAGTGATACCTAAGGACATGTCGTCTGCAGTGCGATCTAATTATTGAAGAAAAATAGGCAATTATAAAAACTTTATATCAGTAAAACTATTCTAGACAGATGCAGTTTCAGAAATAGCATAAAAAATAGATAAGTATAAAATTTGCTAAACATTAATATGTAATTGCCATCGAAACATTTCACTAGAGCCCAAAGGAATTATTGATTTAAAAAAATAACTTTGACTAAATCTAATCAACGAAATTTTCAATTCATTTTCCTCTACATGATTCATTTTCCTCTACATGTATAAAATTTGAAATCTTGAATTAAAAGTGAGCAAATAAACTGCCAGGTTGAGGAACGTTCAGGTATGAAAATTGCCGATTTTGTTTTAGAAAAAGTTAAAAAGGAAAAGGAATAAATACAAACAGCCGACCTATACATCACCATGTTCACTTTTCGTAACATTTACGAATATAATAATCTATAGATTTATATAAAAAAAAAAGTCAAAATGTGTCAATTAAAACTAAAAATATACAAAAAAGACACGCGGAAGGGACCCACACCTTCTGCAACCGCCCGACCCTAAAACGTGCGCCTGAAGTTTTTTCAGAGAATCTCTGTGTGAAGAAAGCTTCCAGATCGACAATAAGGCAGTCAAGATTAACAAGTCCGAACCTATTTCCTTCCACATTTTTGCGAAAAATATTATGTTTAACGTGATTTTTTTTTCTCTCAGTCTTAAGCAAAACTGTTGAGTCTAAAACTGATGATTATTCAATGCAATCACTAATTGATAGTGTACACAATTCACTATTTTAGGTGGGGTCCAGGAAATCCTTATTAAATATTTTATACCAGTTTATGAAGAAAAAAAATGCTTGATAAACCCATATTTCTTACCCGGAAGGAGTAATGCACTTTCAGTAATATTTTGCCCCCCCCCCCCCCCCCCCCAAAAAAAAAAACAACACAAAAAACATCTCCCCACCGTTATTTTTATTTTATTATTATTATTATATATATTGATTGGGGCCTGTGAATACGACTGCAATCAAATACGATTGCACAGCAGTTATTCAATAACATGGCTTTGCGTAGTTAAAAATAATATTATTATATGGCTCAGTGCTTAAGGTTCGGTCCCACTTGTTTTGTTTTTTTTTTGTTTTGTTTTTTGTTTTTGTTGTTGTTGTTTTTGTTTTTTTGCCTCGGGGATGGGGTGTACTCCCGATGGAATTAGCGTCGCGAGCTATGTGCAGTCATCGGGGGGCCTCGGGAGAACTACAAAATAATACATTGCTTACAGTGAATTTTTTCCCAATGTTTTATCGGGAAAACAAGCCGGGGAAACATCCACGGAGAAGCTCCGGGTAAGCATTCATGGAGATCCCACGATTTTTTTTCCTCCGAGGAACCTCCGATGCTTTTGTGATGTCTTGCCGAAGTATCAGGGGATATTCGGGGATATTCGGCGACCTTTCTGTGACACATTCCCGATCTTGTGGTTGAATCTCAGAATATTTGCAAAAAAAAAAAAAATAAATCAGCAAGGGTTGAAAAGCGCACTCAGAAATTTGTTTCTGTTTTGGTCAATCTTAGACTGAGACGGTCAAATGGGCCATTGGACATTGCCTAGGGCATCCCCTTAAACCCCCAAAAGTCTTCTCTTGACTTTGTTGCTTAATTCCACCATGAAATTCTAATAATCTCCATAATCTTCCCCGAGACACCTAGGTTTTTTTTTCGCAATATCCCCTAATCTACGGGAATATTCCCCCGATGATGTTTCAAACTCGGTGAAACTCCGAGGCACCTTCGCCAATCATCGGAGAAGGTCCCCCAGTGCTTTTCCGAACATCGGGATTCATTGTACCATAGCCGAAACATCAGTGAACGTTCTTCGGACTATTCCCGAAGCCTAATCATTGTCAATTCTCATGGGACTGCTCAGTCTTTTTTTTTAGCTCAAATATCGGGAGCCATCGGTAGAAAAAATCGTGTATTTCCACATCGCCGAAGATTTTTCCCCAGTGGGACCCCAGGCATTAGATCAATGGCCTTCGAGTATCAAAAAAATATATATCGGATTTAAAAACAAAATAAATAAAAATAAAAAAAACTTTCACTTTATCCCCAGATACCCTTCAGAATGCATCTCCATCATACTAAAAACATTTTTCCGGGGGAGCATGCCCCCGGACCTCCCAAACTCTCACATCACATTCAGATTTTGTAATATTAGTTCCCCCCCCCCCCCCCCCCCCCCCCCCCCCCCCCCCCCCCAGCAAAAATATTCTGGATCCGGGCCTGAGTATATAATAATAATAACAACAGTGTTTTAATTTGAAGAGCCAGAATACTTTTGCTTGAACATTCCGAAAACAACAATTAAGTATTTCTAGAAAGATTGAAATGCATACATTTTATATAAAAAGTGTACCGTTATAGCTAGTACAACACGGTCCCTATTTCCGAAAACCGTCCATGCCGATCTTGTGGGGCAAATGGCGGCCATATTAAGTACTAACTGGCTTGTAAAAATATGTAAAGCGTTCTGGCTACTGTACTATGATATGTAAAAAATGTTTCTGGCTGTTTATCTGTAATGAAATTTGTTTGAAATGTGCATTATTGGAAAAGAGCAATGAGCAAAAATCAATGACTACGGATTTCGCATGAAGTCAAATATTTTTCGTAATGCGTTTCGTTCGTTCGTACGTTGTACCTTTTCGTCTTGATTGTTTTACGTTTAAATGAGATATATCGATGTTTTATTTGTTTGATAAATTAGTTTTATAAATGAAAAAAAAATAGAATCTATCCAATGTATACCATGATATACGTTGTTTTATTTTGTGACATTAGAAATTGGGGGGTTATGTAATGTACGTCATCAGCAGAGGCAGCGTTTCCACGTTATGTACACTTTTTTTTTTTATCTGCAATACCAAACGGAGAAAATAATCTTTAACTGGTAAAAAATCGGTGAACCTCTCTCGATAAGATATAAAACAATTACCGAGTGGCAGCGTTAGATAATTCGTGAAGTGTATAAGATTTTCAAATAAAAGGGAAAGGTTAATTCAAAAGTTTGACAGATCAGATTTTCGTCGCAAATGTATGTATCGATTACCTCCTGCAACAACGTCTCCGAGAAAACCAACAATTATCCCATCGGTGAAGAAAATTTCTTTATCTCCACTCTCTTTCTCATTTCCCTCTTTTTCTTCTATTTGGAGGCTGATTAAGTAGTCGACAACACCTCGGATAACATTCGGATCATACGTTTCCTATACAAGTCATTAAAAAGGACACAGTAACTGCATATCGCTTTACAACATCAGATTCTAAAATTGGACCCATACTCAAAACACATGTTTCGATCATAAATATCTTATCGGGGCCTAAAAGACGTGTTTAATCATAAATGTGAATACACAAATTATACAAACAAGCATTAGATCATAAGTCATACATACACTGCATAATTTTTCTAATTGGTCCTAAGGAATTTACAAATTATTGACAAAGCAAACAACCCAAATCATACTGGTTAATTTCTCATTTGAATACATATCATGGAGTAAAAGGTCTGTCAATGTGTAAATATTTTTATTTATAGCAAGAGAATACTAGTTTTTTGTTTAGGACAAGCCCCTTATTCAAAAGGCACACAATCCACTGTAATCCCCACGTTCTGAGGCAGTTAGCTGTAGTAGAATGCTGCAATGTTGATTGTATGTGTGAGGGATATTATTATTTCCATATCTATTTCAAAATGTTAATATTGGTTAAGGATTTGATATATTTAAGGAGGGAACGCATCCAGACGCATTGCATTAAGTGTTTTAGCAAGGCCTTCTAAGAAAAACGCCTGCATTTCATTGGGCCCCTGTTTCTTCCTAAAATGACCATTTTCTACTAATAAATCCGATTTTAAATCTAAAAAAAGTCCTAAGTGATGAATTAAAAAAAGTTGTTCAGTGTATGTTTCAATATGTTATTATTCATTTACTTCGATAGAACTATTCACTGAAATCAATTGTGTTATTCATACAGTTTTTGCAAGTATTTCTTACAGCTGGATGTAATTGATTTCAATTCACGAACTCGTTGTCTGAAAATTGAAACTTAACATATATTCGTATAAAAAAAAAAAAAAAAAAAAAAAAAAAAAAAAAATCGTAAAACATTTTTCTGTAAACGATGCCTTTTCTGTAAACGATGCCTATTCATGTTTGATCGTCTATATAGAGTACGAGAAACAAATGAAGTTACAATTTTAAACAATGAAATGTATTATATATACGAAGCAAATATTTTAGCTTATGTTGTTCACACACACACGCACAAACACATCTGCGTAAAAGTTGAATAATTGAAGCATAACTTACCTTTTGCTTTGACAAAATTTTCTTTGTAATTAGTTCTAAATTGGACACAACAGCCATATGCGCCTTCTTCCAGGGTCCTGGCACGTATCGCATAAAGGGCATTCCCAGCAGCACAGAATTGATGCCCGAGGACAAAAGGCCGTTTAGCCCGTATGAATAGCCTAGCATCATGTCGTATCGCTCGTCCCCTTCAAGTATCTCTTGGCCAATCATCTGCGAACACCCATATTTTCTGTTTATGTGTATATAGAGGATATTTGTTTCGTAATTTAAATTTCCTGTCCTTGGTTTCCACCGAGTCATTGATCATAAGGACTCTTGGAAGTGAGGAAGATTCTGACGATAGGTACAGACTTGCAACGAATAAACATCAGATATGTTTTGTTCATTCACATTCTAGCGATGCATTGTACACATGAAGCATGGCATGTGTATGATATATGAAACATGCATTTGGTTCAGTTATTATGAGAGTAATCATCTTCATTTGAAATAACATCTAATTTAAAGGACATTTAAAGCGTTGAGAGTATGTGTGCAGAAGTAAGTACTCGGTAAGTAAGCTTTATTTATGATCGGCGAGAGAACAAACATTTGAACATGAGCTCATGAGTTTTTTAAGGTAATCCATCTTTCATTAAATTGTGATCATGGTCCGTCCATCAAGTGCTCATGGGAATTCTAAAGTAAATACAAGCCTTTATAGACTTTGAGTAAAAGCGCCTATTAATCCTAGGCAATAGATGCGTACATCTACACTGAAGTCTTTTTTAGCATTGAAGGACCATGATTATAATTTAATGATGGGTAGATTATCTTCAACCGAGTATAATAACAAGATGTACATAATAAAGCAGTTGCAATTTTAGAAAGAGATAGGAGACAAAGAAGAAAATCATTAATTGCTATACATACCAAAACGGATATGATACTGACAACTGACTGCTGAATGATTGAATATATTTCAATCTCTTGTTCTTGACTGTCGTCAAGTCGTTTTATCATATTGTCGATCTCGATGCAGATCTTCTCCTCAAAAATCTTCACTCCGTCCCCATATAAGTTAAAGCCTTTGTTAAATGCTTTCCGCAAACGATTGTGGTCTATCCCTCCGCCAATTTTGGTGCAGGCAATCGAACCCCGTCCTTCAGGGATTAGCTTGCAGTAATGTAGAGTCGGTCGGTCGTTCATAACTTGCTTAAACGGATCATCTCCGAAACATTTTCTCATAAGGCGCACAGAATTTAAAAACACTATATTAGATCCCATTAAAGTCATTTGAAAAAGTTCTCCATATTTTTCAACATACGGCATAACCTGTTGGTGAAAAGTTCCAGGCTTGATTTCTAGACCCAAACCGACAAAGGGCAGGCCTTTAGGACCGGGAATAGTTTGCCCTTTCGGAGACTGTGGTTTGAATATTGATTTATACAATATATAAGCCGCCATTAGTGTAGCAATAGAAACCAAGAACGTCGAAATATCATTCATTTTGGTTTGTTTTAAATAGAATAATATAACCAAAAATGATGTAATATGTATTCTGCTATTTTTTCCTATTAACAGGATTTTTTTTCTTCTTATACCGTCGTGATAGTAGAGTCTGTTATCACAATGTAATGTATAGTAATTAACAGCTGAATCTGAAACGGGAATATGAAAACAACATATCAGAAAAATAATCAGAAAAGCAATATTTAATGGAAGAAACGTCTAACATATCTTATGTTTTCATTAATAGAGACAAAAACTTTTGTTTCTGAAATACATGGGGTCAAGTTGGGGTTTGGACGTTCATGATTTCAAATATTGCCAAAAATGGCCGATTTTCACCAATGACTTCGAACGTCGTCGTTTTTAATGACAAACTCCAAAGCTCCATCAATCTTGCTATTTGAAATATGCAAATAATTCAATGTTATTTACAATTTTTATCTTGTCTATCTTCATAATCAAATTTCGATTCCTCGAGAGTAAGGAATGATACCAGTTGTTTTAAAATGATTACGACAATTATATGTACTGTGCAAACATTTAATATAACATAGCTTTTTGTTTCAAAGTTATTCGTCTGCTTGCATATGACAGCTATGTTTAATTGATAATTCTATTTCATTTGCTTCACGTTACACTGCACGTTGTACATGATAACAAATGGAGATAGGCAGTTCTATAAAACTGTTTCAAGTGTTTATAGGTGTATACGTGGTTGAATGTATTAAATTAACTAACGGTTTAATAACCAGGGCTAGGAATCTGTACCTCATTTTGTTAACAAAGGCCACCATCTTGGAAAGCAAAGTGTATACTTATGTCCATTACAGTTCCTGTTGAAATTGCCTGATAACAAGATATATACGAGTACATGTATATATATTAACACACTCCTATTTTTTCCGCTTCAATTAGCGTATGTAACATGCAATTCCATAAAAAAAATTACAGCGTACTGGAAACTCGGATTGGAAATAAATTAAAAATAAAATGCGAAGATTTGGCAGATAAGAAGAAGATAGGATTGCTTTATCCAGCGTTTTAATTCACATATTATATTGATACTAGTGTTTTAGCTTAACATAAGGTACAAAATACCTTTTTAAATCATGAGTCAAAGTCACATTCGAAGCTGCAAGTTATTTGTCAATAAAACAATGACTTTTACGAAATTATAATTTTTACTCATCAGGATCTTGTGTATATATACATCTTGTTATTAGGCATTTCCACAATTACTATAAATTAGGATACAGTTTGGCTGTGTCATACTATACCCCAATGCAGTCTGACAACTCTATAAACTTTCAACACGTTGACAACACTTTAAGCTTGAAAATTTACGCCAGCTTCGTGAATCTTGAGTAGGAGATATCATTTGGTGGCAAGATATACACATAGTCTTCTACTTTTTACTGATCTTTGCTTTACCAAAGTAATTCTTTTATTCGTGGTTCATGTAAAACCAGTTTGTTTGTTTTTGACTTACAAATGAAGCTACATTGGTGCACTCTTCAGTTTAAGCCTACACATTTTTTAAATTCGCTGACATACATAATTTATTCCTTTTAACTCATGTGTTTACATGCCTCTAACTACATTGTTAATTTGAAAGTGTACGAATGGTTGAATAATATTGTTATCATTGTTACCTATCTAGCCACGTTAACAGTTCACATCAACTCGAGCGGAACTAGCTGTAGTGAAGATTATTGCCCTCAACATTGAAACTCAAACCCTAAATTCATCCTCAAGATCTTTGGAATATAAAGGTGACAGCTCAACATAAAAACACTGCATGCACACGATAAACGTCTATTAAAGCAGCTAGTTCACAGATGATTGTAGAAATTTAAAGAAGTGATATTTTACTCTCCCTCGTTTATGTTGGTGAAGTCTTTGTTTTCTGACAAGTAAACTCGGAAAGTGTAGGTCAAATTGCACAGGAATACGCTATTTTCGTAAACGCAACTTTGGTGGCGTCTTTACCAGTCCAGGTATAGTGATTTCGTAAGTTCATTCTTTGAAGTTGGCGCATGCGCGAAAAGCGAATGAATCTAAATATAGGTTTTATCCGTAAAAATAGTTTCATTACCGTCTGTGGCGGTATTGTCTATAATGGGGAAACTACCCATTTCTTTATGATCACAGATGGTTGCATTGGGAGACATTGCGTCTGTAGATGAATATTGATAGACGTAATATACACATATAGTTTAAATCAAATTTTTAGTAAATGACCATCTGTGAAAGAGCTGCCTTGCCTGCCATAATAACATGAAACATGGTAGTGTTAAGAAAGGTAAATTTGGCTGAATGTAAAACATGTTGATGGATTCAATGAAAGGAAATTGTTTTGAATTAAAAAATTTCCACAGTATTTTATATGTTAGTAAATATCGAGGTTAAAACGTCATGAACCTGCTGGCTTAGACCAAATAGTAATACAAGTGGCATAAAGATTTCCAATTTTCATTCTCCTGAACGTAAAGACCAAGTAACAGGTGGCTACAGTGGCTTGATCATCTACATGAAAAGTCCATTTCTTATAAAGGAAGGGCTGTTCTTGATGTTTTTTGGCGGGGCCGCCGTGGCCGAGCGGTTACAGTCGTGGACTACAAATCTCTCAGCCCCTCACCGCTGTGGGTTCGAATCCCGTTAGGGACTTCGGATTTTTCATGTGAGGAAGCCTTCCAGCTGGCTTGCGGTAGGTCGGTGGTTCTACCCGGGTACCTCTGTGTACTCGGGGTCTTCCTCCACCTGTAATTAGCTGGACGTCGCTATATGATTGAAATACTATCGCAGCTACGGTAAACCCCAATACAACAAGATGTTTTTGGTACCGAATGCATCTGGGTTGAAATTGCGCTTTCAAGAAATAGAAAATATATACCTGGTTCATTTAATTAACCACCAGCTCTTAAAATTATAACGGAATTGAGGAATTGATTGATTTGGTACTGAGTACAGGAAATAATGATATTGTGATAACAGTTGAATTCAGTTTAAATACGTATGTCCATAGTTCTTTCCGTAGATCAAAACAAACGTACATTTTGTGGTGTATATAAACTAAAACTCATTGATAATACGAATTAGTTTCGTTAAAGCCTAACCCCAATTCCACTCTAAATATTTCATTCGCTCTTTATAGTTTCTTTTCACCGTCATTATTTAATCTCTTTTTTTTTTCCATCTCTTCCAAACATCATTGGAGCTAAACGAAAGTCGTGTACAAATAATGCAATGTAAAGCCCCGGTCACACAGCACTTTACGGCTAAATCACGTACAAAAACTTATGAAAATCTGGTGGACGTGGTCGAAAGTGGTAAGTTTTGGTCAAAATTGGCTTGGCCGTGCTTGACCGTACTTTGTACGGGGTATGACCGTTTGCGGCTGTCCCACTGCTGAAGCACTTCTTAAGCACGGCTAACAGCGTCAAGTTAGGCGAAAAGCTAAAAATAGGTTCGCACGTGTTCGAACGCGGGGGGAAAAAGCTGCAAGTTGTCACGTCTAACTGCGACCTGATCGTGTCTAAAGCACCGCCGACCACGTGTTGATCCCGGACTGAAAAAGGGCACTCCACTGCCATAGCATTGCCCAATAACGGGTAAGCGTGGCTCGGCGTCGTAGAAGCGCGCCTTGCCTCGCATATGATAACGGCTGCGCATGACTTGTCTTCACAGTACCGACCCGGACCTTCAACAGTCAACATCTCCACGCAAGTACATACGCTTTTTATTTTAATCTTTAATTATGCCAAGGAAGAAGGGTTCCCTGCTAAGAAGAGGTCGGCGAAAACCAAGACCAAAGCCCGAGCCGAGGATGAGGTTCCCTTTGCTGTTGCTCCCAGTCCAGACCCTGACCCCAGTCACGCACCAGATATTCCGTACCACCCTCCTCCTCCTCCTCCTTCTTCTCTCATCAAGTATATGTTGGGCCTGTAACAGTTGATTCTGTTGGTGCTGGAGCATGAAGATAAGGACGTCACGGTGTTGAGGGTTCATTTTCACCCTTGACAGCAAGACTGCAAGTGACGAGGTCTCAAAAAGTTATGGTATTTATATGCCGCAAATCAGAAGTGATAGAGAAGTGATACGACAGTGATAAATCGTATTTAGAACTTTTTAGAGACGTCGTTTAACGGACTTAGGCAGTGCCATGTACAGGGAAAATCCCATTTCTCAGTGATAAGCCGCTAAAGACACGCTATTTTCCGTGATACCCACGCGTAAAACCCGTCCGATGACCGTGCTTTCACCGTGAAAGACCGCTAAAATTTCGCGTCTTACCGCGTCTCCTCAAGTTTTAATCACTGCCAGAACACGGAGTACCACGTGTGTTTTGCGTGTGTTGCACGGTTTTACCACGTGTGCCGGCCGTGGTTGTCCGCGGGCTAAAATTTTGAGCAGCTCAAAACTTTTTGCCACGTCCGTCGCCGTTCCGATTTTCCCCCGCGTCCTGCCACGTCTGTAAACCGATTGTAGCTCGTTTTAAACTCGACATCAACGCGAAAAACATCGTCTTCTTCACGAGAGACCACTTTTTGACGGATTTTTGCCGTGATTAAGCCGTAAAGCGCTGTGTGACCGGGCCTTAACTACCATCAACACCATGAGGACACCATAAAAAGACCTATGCGAACAGCATAAAACCAGACCAGCCTGCGAGTGCAGGCTGAGTAACTCGCAGGCTGATCAGGTTTTATGCTGTTCGCTGCTCCTCAGTGGTCTGGAAATGGGGATTTTATAATTAAATTTGGTAAGGTTTAACTGTGGTTTTCTGCAGATCAGGCTTATGTGGTACCTATTGAGTGAGTCAAAATGAGTCTATATGAGGGAAAGGTTTAAATAAGCTTCGGCTTCCAACTCCATCCCAGAAGAATATATTGTCATAAATGTAATTTGCTATGTATTTGATTTAAAAGATATTTTTAAACTGAAAAGGAACATTTGCCTTTTAAAATAACTAATAAGTTACTTACATATATGATGGTTAACAATGCGACCAATATCCTGTGCGACAGAAACACGAAGATGAACAAGGTTAAGATATTCACTGCGTCACAATGATTAGTCATGCAAATAATGGGGTGGGGGGGGGGGGTCGCAAAATGCGTATTCTTGGACACGTTTCATGCGCAGTTCGGGAATTTCGAAAGCGGTCCATGTCCAAGGTGAAATTTAAGCCTTCCAATTAAAAAGAAAGAATACCAGGTCAGTTAAATTTGGAAGAAAGGAGAAACTTACTTTATATCGATTGGGATTTTATACTAAATCATGTCGTGGACCTGTTCTCTTTGCTTGGGAACCAATGAAAAAGTCTAGCCCCCAAAGTTAGTCGAACCCACAACCTTTGGATCCGCAGTCGTACACGTATCATTGGACAATAAAATATTACATGGATTTATATTGGATTCCATGACACTTAGGTACTCTATCAGTTATATGAATTACATGTTTATACTTCTTACCGTGGAATTTGCAGGGATATGGTGTCCCTCAAACGTTGTTTCCTCCTATACAAAGTGTGCCAGTCCAAACGGAAGAATACATCGGTGCACTTCGTTAATGATTGTCTCTATTTAAAGACAGTTTGGTTTGTCTCCGGTCCTTATGAACCTGGACACTTCTTCATGACTCCAAATGCACAAGCTGACATTAAAGTGCACCAGCCAACGTGTTTCTTGTTGTAGTTACACGTGATACGGAAACGCAAGTATGTCTTCTTTGTGAAAATACGAGAGGCTTGTCATATTTCAAATTCAATCATCTTCAAAAAATAAAAGGTCATGGTATAAATTATAAACACACACACACACACACGAAACTACACACAATCGCTTGTTTTTTTGCTGGCCCTAGCTGAAGTTAACTATTGACTGACATACATATTTACTGACTTTGGTGCAACGTAGCGTAACGTATGAATATATGGGACACGAATATAAAATCGGTTGAAAATCTGGGTCTGTATAAAAGTACATCACTTGATCATAAAGGCCAAATTAAGATATCAAATGTTTGTTCTTGTTTTGTTTTTTAGCTCACCTGAGCACAACGTGACAAGTTCGAAATTTGGTCATGTGGGGTCAAAAAGTAGGTCATGAAGTCAAATCTTAGAAAAACCTTGTTAACACTCTAGATGCCACATTTTTGGCCAATCTTCATGAAACTTGGTCAGAATATTTGTCTCCATAAAATCTTGGACAGTTTCAAATTTGGATCATGTGGGGTCAAAAAGTAGGTCATGAGGTCAAATCTTAGAAAAACCTTGTTAACACTCTAGAGGCCACATTTTTAGACCCAATCTTTATGAAACTTGGTCAGAATATTTGTTTCCATAAAATCTTGGACAAGTTCGAATTTGGGTCATGTGGGGTTAAAAAGTAGGTCAATATGAAAAATCCAATACATGTTGCTCATTTATAATCAGGTGAGCGATTCAGGGCCATCATGGCCCTCTTGTTTGTTTTTGTTAATGATCAGAAATTTTCCATGAGGAGCATCCATCCAAATTTGATCAGAGGGGTCTTTATCCTAGTATTACAACGAATATCACCTCAATTGAGTTGGAAGAAACCCCTCATGCATTCAAACAACTTGCATCCAGTATTTATTTTTGTACTGCAATCTCCGACAAACATTCGTGGCGGACGATTGATTGATGTCATGTTTATATACTCTTAACGTGGAAATTGCTTTATTTGCGAGCCACCTTTACATCGAAACAAACTATATTCGTGCGCTTGGTAAAGTAATCACGTGATAAAAACAGTTACATCATTCGATTACAGTAACATCAGCATAGAAAAAAGTCCTATAATGTTTTCATGTCACATGCGATTTTTGTAGTCTGTAAGTACATGCATTTATTTTTGACAGAGCATTGACTTTTCAGCATTTTTCTTTTTCTAATGTATTATGTTGCAGAGATATATACAATTGTTCGATCATATTTACACTATTCAGAGGTTATTCGGTTTTAAATCAAGCAGAACGGGAGTTGAAAACGTAGTACTATAGTTGGTGTGAATCACGTCACACACAACTAAAAACAACTCGGACGACATTTGAGTCATGTGTCTCCCTGTAAGTGATGATATGGAAACAAGCACAGTCTTTTTCTGAGCACTGTGATGTTCAATATTCTGTACGTAAAGGTTAGATTTTTTTCTCAAATCTTTTCATGAACTAGGAACATAATTATCTGATGTCAACATGTTTGGTTTTTTTTGTTTTGTTTTTTGTTTTTTTTTTCCTTTGTGAAAAAATAAATTAACCCCTGTCGCTCAGTTAACCAAAGGCTTAACGAGTGAATATAGACCACCATTCCGTGTAGCCAAGTAGCTTAAACGTCTTTGATAGGGATTGTGCAGTCTCGGTTCGATGTCTGGCCGCGATATTTCAAATTCGTGGTGGAGAAGGCGGGGCGATGGAGAAATAGAATGAGTCTGGCCCTTAGCATGAATACATGATTGTTCTACGTTAACTGAAATAGCCTACGTTAATTATAAGTATGGCTAGGTATTCAACGAAATACATCCATGACTGGGATTTTAATTAAATGAGAAAGAAAGGGAAAGAAACTGGGTTTTTGTCTGTAAAGAAAATCGATTAAGATTATGTTGAATAAAAGCGATGATAGCCCCGAAAGACGGCGAATCGATCAGAAAACAGGAGAGAAAAAATAAATCTGTATTTTATGCAAAATATATAGATACGTGAACAAATCGAAGAAACATTGCAGAGTGGCGCGAAGATAAAATAGACATAACATGTTGTTTTATATGTTCTTGCTGAGCTATATATTATTAGTTATTTGGCCTTAAATAGGTCAAAAAGTAGTCGGGTGATCCCATGTTTAAAATGTACAGAATTATTTCTCTTGAATAGATCTATCTAATGAGGGTAAGTTTGGATGTCAATTTCCCTTACAGAAATTGTCATTTGTATATATGCTTATATAGAACATATAGTAAAATTAATTGTGGTCTTAGTCCTCATCTCTCTTTTGATATATAAAGCTACTAGTGAAATTTCATAAAAATACGACCTGTAATAATGCGGGTGGCGCTAAAGAACCCTGGACGGCGCAGCGCATGGATGGCGCATAGTCCTAGATGGCGCTTTTTAGTAGGATCGCCTTTGATACCGCAGACCACTGGCACTAGGACCGCAAAATTGCAAATTTCATTGTAGTTTTTATTATCAAAAATATACATGTACGATTTTTTTCTCCGGTACTGTATACAGTACGGGGGGGGGGACAAAAAATCGTAATCAACATTCCAATGAAACTGGCATATCTGCGGTCCTAGTGCCAGTGACCAGAGACATAATGAAAAGGTTAAATTTCGATATTAGAGGGGGGGGGGGGGTAGTTTGATTTCCCTTTCTTACATTACTTTAAATAATTATGATTGCGACTCAATTATGCGACTGCATATATTTCAGCTAGTTGCCATCTCAACAAACAATTGTGCGTAACTTTTTTCCCTAAATATAGGCATTTCCTACCAATGAAAGTCGTGCAAATACATGTTTTCATTTGGCATTGTCTTACGCCATCATATAGTAGGTGAAAAGTACATATCTGAAAAAGTTCGCCTTATTTCTCAGCATTCGGCATAACTTGAAGGTGGGAAGTTTCAGACTTGACTTTCAGACTCAAGCTGACAAAAGGTATAGACCTTGGGGACCTGGAATGACGTTCCTTTCAGAAACACGTCATTTGTAATTTGATTCATGAAACACATGTACATAGACTGTCATAATTACAGCTACAACAGTCCAAAAACAAAAAAAACCTTGATATCAATTATTTTGATTTGCTTCTATTCTTTCTTATTTTTAAATGTAAGAATCAAAACTACGATATTCAACAGAGGCGAATTTCTTGCTTGTCCTTTTCGACTAGCAGGACAAAACAGTCTTCTGGCTGGTTATCTTATACAAGTTGATAAAAGCATATTTAACGGATGGCAAGATATAGCGAACGTAAGGTACATGATCGCGCATTTGAATTACAGGCCAGCTTATACAACTATAATGAGAAATTCTTGAATAGCCAGAAAATAGAGAGACAAAACAAGAAAATCAATAATATAGTTGAAGAGGAGTAATTATATAGATTTGGAATGATATAAATGGGCAGAGTATGGTAGTAAACACACATAGATATATTTAACTGTGACTGCAACAGACAGAACTGTTGATAGATTGGTCGATATCGAGGGGTGTAAGTGAAACTAGGCTAAGTGCTTCTATATAATTAGATCTATGTGCAATTAGCCTAGTTTTGCTCTCACCCTTGATATATATTTTGTCGCAATGAACACAAACATCCATCTTTTTAACATAAGATATTACTCGGAAGGGAAAAACCTTCAGCTGTATGCGAACGTCTTACATTGGTATACATGTATAGAAAATTAGAAATGTGCAATAATTTACAGATGATCGGTAGGAATTTAAAAAAAAAAAAAAATAATAAAACAAACAAAAAAATGTTCCTCATTAATGTTGCTGAGGTCTTTAAATTGTTTCCTGACAAATAAACTCGGCATGTACGTGTAAGTCACATTGCACAGGAAAATGCCATTTTCGTAAAGTGTAAACGCAACTTTGTCGAAATACTGTATCCTTGAAGCATGTGCTTATGGTACCATGTGACACGCTTCGCAACATGGTATCTTCACCAGATGAAGTTAGCGCGAAGAGTGAATGTAGTCATCAATCTAAATATAGGTTTTATAATTTTAAGGGCGCGTTTGTTTAGAAAAACTGGTTTCAGTTTAAGGTTTTGGTTTGACTGAAAGAGAAAACTAGAATTAGTTTTTTTATGGTTTTGTTTTAAGAACTTGAATGAATGTTTTTTCAATGGTTTTGAAAACATGGCGGATCTTACGAATTTCACCTTAATTTTTGTTGTCATGGCTCACAAATTTTCAGAATAATCATAACATACAAACATTATATTACAATGTCTTCAGCAAAATTAAACGTGAAAATAAAACTAAATATTAACTATTTCCATTTTTATCTATCATGGTTGCCGCCATTTAATGCTACTGCTGAAGTGCCCCACTATTCGGATATCACAAACCGTCCAAACCGCCTATGAGGGTAGTTTCGTTAGTTTACAAAACTATTTTCAGTTTTAGACAAATAAACGACAAAAATAGTTTCGGTTCGTAAATGGTTTTGGAAAATAAACAAACGGTTTCTAAAGCCGAATTTAAACCGAACCAAGTTTGTGTACAATGAACGCGACCTAAATACAGTTTAAATAGTCAATACTGTCTGTGACGGTATTGCTTGTGATGGGGAAACCACCCATTCCTTTTACTATTTGTGATGATATCATTGGGTGACCATGCGCATGTAGATATTGATGGACGCAATACACACATAGTTAAAATTTTATTTTTTTCCCCCTCAACTTTGGTTGTTTGTTGTTGTTTTAAGAAACTGTGCAGTGAACAACCAGGCATACCTAGTCCATAAAAATTAAAACGGTTCGTGTACGTATGCGTCAAACCGTATGCAACCGATCGCTAACAGTCAGCTATAGAGTTGTGTTAGGATCATATACCTTGCTGTTCACGTGCACATTATGCTGTGCATAGGTATACGTGAACATAGTGCTTTTTGACACTGAGTCAGTTTCATAGCTGAATGGAAGCGTACAGATGCATACGGTTCGGCATATTGAACGCTCACCAGATATTCAAATAATCAAATCTCTTAAAGGCGTAAAACGAAAAAAACATGCATATAACTTTAATATTTTGGTCATGGATATCAATATAACATCTCTGATACACGATTTAATAAATCCTAATATGGAAGTTACGGTTCTGTTTGATAGATATCAAACGCCTTGTAATTTTACTGGATTGTAATATCTGATTTGTATCATTATCCCAGTACAGATATTTAAGCATTTTAAATCTACAAGATTTCATATTTAAGAAGATGTTCACTGTGCAGACATCTGTAATTATGTACCAGTCCGTTATTAAAGTCCGTATCGTACGTATCGATAGCCATTCTGCGCTTATATTTATTTTATGGACAGTGTTTGTCATACTTCCTTTGTTGACATTCGAGATCAAGATGTGACAAATCTGTCTACCATAACATATAGATTTACGATGTTTGTATAGGGGATTAAACAAAATAATTTACTACTGGGATAGGCATTTATGGTGGCAAATAGGAAATTGACTCTGTAAAATGGATTGGGAAAGGAAGTTTTCCTCAATTATTAAAGACACGGAGGCAAATCTGTCTCGTGTGAAGGTAAGTGAAGGATCCAATTTTGCATTTGATACCAGTAATAATTAATCAGAAACGAGCATGCTAGCTATCAGTGCATGCTACTGTTGTTAAAAGCGAATTCATTAGGGCATTATATAGTAACGTGCATTTCAAATATTTAAATGTACAGTAAAACCTCGATAATGAGACCACTATTGGTCCGTGTGAAAGTGGTCTTAATATTGCTTTGGTCTCATTATTGAGCTATGGTCTTTTCATAAATATTTTTGTTGATCAAATGCAATACTTTTTTTCTTCTAAATGATGGATGAAAATAATATCTCTTGAATCAATTTAATTTTTTTAAAAGGTTTCATTATGAAATTTAATGCTGATTATTCTTATAAAACTGCCTGGATAGCGTAGTGGTAACACGCCTCGCTTCTCACCAATGCGTCCCGGGTTCGATTCCTGGTTACGTACGTGAGAGGGTACAGTGGTCACCTGTCCAGACACGTGGGTTTTCTCCGGGCTCTCCGGTTTCCTCCCACAATAATGACCACATACGCCGCCACCAGAGCCATCGAGAGTGATTAATTTAAGTTGTGAAACTTGTTTCGTAATCGATGTAAAATAAATAAAGTTTAAACTTTTATAAAACTTTTCACATTTAAAATTAAAATCTATAGTCAAATCATGCCGATTAAAAGTCTACCCATTTTAATATCTCTGATTTTTCTATAATTATCAAGCTGATTGCTTATTTAATTGATGTAGTAATAAGCTTTTTCAATCATAGGTTTTGGAAAGTAGTTATGAAAGTGATTGACTAATATGACAGGGGAACTAATTCCATTTTAGTTTAAGTTTTTTGGGAAGTCTTCATGCCAATTAACGACTGTCAAAATATTAGACAATAGAAACGCATCACGGTGATTGTACTGTTAATCAGGGGCAGCTCAGTTGGACATATAACAAATACTCGTTAGCTTGACTGGAAATACATCTGTGGAGACAAAAATTGCTCTCTGTTACATAATATTACCCATCTAAGCCATTGTTTTCACTCTCCATCGGATCTTACCTACCGTGTTATCAAAACATCCTAATTATGGCACGTGCGCTTTCACCTGTACCGGAAGCCAAGTGTCGTAAAATGACAATTTCAGTCATTTTTTTCACAGGACCATCGCTCGCATTATTGAGGTCAAAAGAAGACTAATTTTACGATTTGATCCAATTTTAGTGGTCTTTTTACGCAATTTTGAGTTGCCAGCTTTAATGAGGTGAGCGACCATTGAGTTATATAGAGGAAAAAATTGGGTCCTACAAAATGTGCCCGTAATATTGAGTTGGTCGCACAGTGAGGTTTTACTGTACATGCATTTGAAAACCATTCAATTTAACATTCCCTGTCAGTCTTTAAGTTTGAAATCTAAATAACATGTGAAATCATCCCCAGGTCAGGGCATGTACCCTAAACGTTGCCTTGGATCAGGTTACCACCATGGACATATATGTTTTCTTAAATTTCTTTACAATAAATCCAGTTTTAGAATCATGTTAGATTAATATAATTTGCAAATTTGTTCAAATAACCATTGCATTTTTTTGTGTGTCACCTGCAATAATGGTGCTGTAATCAAAGGTGAATCATAGGGATCACTTCTCCATTGGCTTACTGTCAGTCTATCAAACTTTTTTCTGTCACACTTCTTTCAGTAGATGACCCATGTGTTCCAAGGAACACTATTTGTCATTTTTATTTATTTTATTTTATTTATTTTTTTTTTCAGAATAAATTCAATGCATCAAGTGGCAACAATGTGACCTGGGCCCCAAGGAGTTGTAAGTTATTTTTAACATAATGTGCTGTTATACAAGAAACAAGATTGAATATATACTGATAAAATAGAGTTTAATGCATGGGAAGAATGAAGAAAAAAAAATCTTACCAGAAGTCATATTTATACTGTTTGTATTGTATTATATCAGGGGAAATCAAATATTTCATATCATATTTATTGTTCTTATGATTAAAGGTGATTTTTTTTTTTTTTGCTAATGAGATAACTATAAGCACACCTGCAGTCAGCTAGCTAGTCCTACATAATCATGATCAACATTTGTTAATATGTATTATCCCAATCCCCTAGATTCTACTCCTATGAAGAGGAGCACATCTCTGCTTGACATGCAGCTTGGCTCTTCTTCAAGAGTCCCAGGTCCTGGGCTAAACCAGAGCTTCCAGGCAGCAGATCTCTACAGTGGTGCTAACCTGACAGCAGCCTACGCATATCCTTCCATCCAGACTCTGCAGGAGAAAATAGAACAACAAAACACAGTGTGTATACTTTGACACCTTACATAATTATTCAGTTCTAGAGACTAGATCATTTGTAATATTCTTTTTTACTTACAAGTTTACATGGAATGTTTGATTCAGAGAGTGAATACAAGTACTGCAATCATAGAATAGGTTTAGGAGTTAAATGACTTGTATAAGCATTCAGCAATGTTGTGTTACAAAGGCTGTCATTTTAGAAATAAGAAATTAAAATGCTTTTTGGTATTGATTTTTTATGGACATTTAAACTTTACCAAAGAGTTTCACAAGAAAATTTATCAAGTATTACACCTTAGATTGAATTAATACAACAGTAGTATACTTTAAGTTAGATAAGATAAAAAAAATATAAAATTGTTTTTATTTTCATGGACTAAATATGAAATACATGTAATTATTAAATACAACTCAGGCCATAGATCACCTGACCAGTTTGGTGCACAGACTGGAGACAGACCGACACAACTACAAGGAGCAGATCAGAGATCTTCGCAGTAAGCATTCATGATTAAGTTCACAATGAAATACATAATTTCTCCTGAAACTTCATTTGTATTCTTACTGATTCACATATACAAATCAAGATCTATGCTACTGACTTGTAAAGATAAAAAGTTAAAGAAATGTTGTTTAAGGTAAATATTGAAAATTACCATAACATAAATACAGTAACTAACAACACGCCCTTAAATGGCTTTCAAGTGTTCAATAGGTAGTCACTACTAGTGTTTATTGATCAATATACAAACAAAAGATAACCCCTCAGGTCAGTTTTGTATTTAGCACACTCTGATACCACAGATGAGGTGTTCCAACTGACAGAAAGGGCAAGTGACCGTCGACCTGACCCAGGGGTCGAAAGACGGGTTGAGCAGATACGTCGAGAACTTCTGGGGGAGGTCCAGCTGCTACAAAGTCAACTGCAGATTAGTTCTGCAAAGGGAAGCAACTCTAACTTATCAGATACACAGTTACTGTCCATGAACCGGGATGTCCTGGAAATGTAAGTCAAAGAGCGCAAAATTGATATCTTTACAATGCTCACATCACAAATAAATGAGACACTAATAAGAAAGATCTTTAAACACAATTTTGTGGTAATGTTTCATCAGGGAAAAAATCAGTAACAGGTTATACAGCAGAATTTCTATGTGTCAAACTTTGATGGGTTGAATCAATCACAGTGTTTAAGTTGAATGAAAGTCCCCACATTTTCCCCTATATATTCATAAGAACATTCCATTTATGATTCAAACTTTTATGCATCAATTTTTCAATGTGTAGAAGTCTTTCTGTGGTCCTTACATAATAATTTGAATGTATTTTACCATTAACAAGTCGAAGCCCTTTGGCTGTTTTCACAACTTCAACTGCAGGATAATATTTTTCAAACCTTTTCGGTTGCCTTGGCTGCGACAAAATTGATGCTTATTATTTGAAAGCTGCATCATTTAATCGTCTGTTAGGCTTTTCCTGTTTGTTAAAGCAATACTTTAATTGCAATCACTGAAGGTGCCATGTCATTTGAAGTTAAACTTATGTGGAATCCTTTGAATTTGTTTCTATCATGGATACATAAGCTGATCATGAAACTTTGGTTAGCAAAAGAACTGGTACCCAACCCAGGCATCTGGATATTAAACCCTTTGATAAGTTATTAACTCTGTACTTAATTATTTGAATTACCTCAGCAATGTTTTGTTTTGTTTGCATATCTTGCTCATAAATAAATTTGTTTTCATAGAAAAATATCTATGTTTTAAACACACCTGAAAACAATAGAATATCTACTTCATATTCAGTAAAACATGTACATTTGTATAAAATTATATTTACGACTGAGAGTTGGTCTAATGAAGCCTTATCTAGAATTCAGAAACTTGACAGTTCGACTGGTGATATAGCCCCATACATAAGTCAAAAGTCCCAATGTCTTGAACTTTTTAGGTCAGTCCCTTCAACTTAGGCTTATCAAAGTTCTACTGTAATTAGTGATACTGAGGAAGATGATTTGTCTTTATTTAATTTTTTCCTTTGCAGTCTGAATTTTGTATGTGTTAGAATGCTAGATAAATGGTGTGTAATTTAAAATGTGATATCAAGCTTTTTAATTCAATAAGATGCACTTCATTAACTTATATCTATTTATAACAGACATTTGAATTCAACTTAGACAGGTAAATAATAGATGCATTGGTAGTTTGTGGGATATCTTTTCCCCTTTATGTAGCTTATTTGAACAGGATAGTCTGTTGTTGTTTTCTTACTCAATTTGAATGATGATGAATTATGTGTGTGTAAAGCATTCTGTAATGTTTGATAAAATGCCATATTTTGATTATGATATGGACCTGCTTCAACATCAAGCTGGTCAGAGTTAGCACTAGATGTAGATTTTTGTTTGTAGATAAACACTCTATTAGAGAGATCAGCATGAGCACATTTAATTTTTATACCCCCGAAACAAAGTTTGGGGGGGTATATAGGAGTCACCCGGTGGTCGGTCGGTCGGTCGGTCCAGCGGTCCGTTGCATTTTCCTTGTCCCGAGCATAACTTGAAAACCACAAGTTGGAATTCAATACAACTTCATGCAATGATCAAGCACATGGAGAGGAAGTGCAGTGCACAAGAACCATAACTCCATCTTGACTTATTACAGAGTTATTGCCCTTTGTTACTTTTCCTTGTCCGGAGCATAACTTGAAAAGTACAAGTTGGATTTCAAAACAATTTCATACAATGGTCAACCACAATATGAGGAAGTGCAGTGCACAAGAACCATAACTCTATCTAGAGTAATTACAGAGTTATTGCCATTTGTATTTTTTTTCCTTGTCCGGAGTATAACTTGTAACCTTGTCCGGAGTATAAGTTGTAAAGTACTGATTGGATTTCAAAACAATTTCATACAATGGTCAACCACAATGAGAGGAAGTGCAGTGCACAAGAACCATAACTCATCTATAGAATTGCAGAGTTATTGCCCTTTGTTACTTTTCCTTGTCCGAGCATAACTTGTAAATACAGTTGGAATTCAAATACAACTTCATCAATGGTCAAGCACATGAGAGGAAGTGCAGTGCACAAGAACCATAACTCATCTTAGATTATTACAGAGTTATTGCCCTTTGTTATTTTCCTTGTCGGAGATAACTTGAAAGTACAGTTGGATTTCAAAACAATTTCATACAATGGTCAACACAATATGAGGAAGTGCAGTGCACAAGAACCATAACTCTATCTAGAGTAATTACAGAGTTATTGCCCTTAGTTACTTTTCCTTGTCCAGAGTATAACTTGTAAACTACTGGTTGGATTTCAAAACAATTTCATACAATGGTCAACCACAAGCACAAGAACCATAACTATATCTAGAGTAATTACAGAGTTATTTCCCTTTGTTACTTTTCCTTGTTTTTCTTGTCCTGAACATAACTCGAATATTATACATGGTATATACTTGAAACTTAAAAATGTAAACAGATGGCGATTAGGAGAAGTGCAGTGTCCAAGAACTGTAACCTTATATTTTTAAACTACTGTGACAAACAACCATTATTGACTCTCTATCATTTAAATAAAAACTTAACTTACTTATTACTATCACAACCAATATACTATGTATACAGGTTCTTATCTATGCTCTGCCTGAAGTCTGGCTTCTCCTGCATTAAAGTATTTTGCGGGGGTATTAATCACCTTCAGTGATAGCTCTAGTTTTATTTGATTTAAAAAAACACATTTCAAAGCAACCAGATCTGGACTAAAGCCATATTTCATATTGATCATCAATGAATTGAATTGTCTTGCACAGGGCAAGATAAAATAGAAAAAAAAATGTATACATGGGATACAGAATCATTTTTGATCTAGGCCTAAAGAAAGGTTTTGTTTTACCTAGGTATCTGTTTCATAATGAAAGGTGGTTAGTTAAAAAATATTCATATTATACTTATTGATTCTTTTAAATCCACTGGTCTTTGTTGCCAAGTGACTATAACTTCTGCCCCAGAATCAGGAGGTCATGGGTTTGATCCCTAGCTGTGAAATACCAAAGTCATAAAAAAAATGTACGGGTATATCTCCCTTGCTTGGTAATCAGCATATAAGGAAAGTTCCAGAACTGGTTGACCAAAATATCAGGATAATTGACTGGGTGTGGAATCATGCCATATGATTATGGAATGATATCACAGTGTGGCAGCACTATGCTTGACATCATCTCTAAATGACCGAAATACTGTTGTGGCATGTTTAACCAAAAAACAATAAATATTTTTAATCCTAATTCATAATTATCCAGTGTACAGTTTCCAGAGAGCACATCCTAATGTTAGTACATGTCCTGAAATGGTATTCTGTATTTACCAGGGCTTGTTTTATTGATTGCATATTGTGAGCTGGGTTGGTATCCCTCCACCTTTTGCCAATTATGCCAATACAAATTGATTAATATGCCAAAATCACATTTTTTTTAAACTTTTTTTTTTAAAGTAAAAAACAACAACAAAAAAACAAAACAAAAATAGCAACCTGTAGTACCCATGCTGGTGTTGGAATTAGGGAACTAATATCTTATTTTTTTTTACACAGTAGATTAACCCATGATAAAATTATACATTTGGCATACCTGTTGCATATCTTTTGTGCAATATTTTAGCTGAATGATTAATTGAAATGGTTCATCTCTGTATAAATTACATTAGGATAGTTTTAACTGTGCAGAGTTTGAAATGTCAAACTGACATAGTTAATATTTTCAGTGTGAGTCAGTACTAGGAATAACAGCAATTAACACTTTCCCTCATAGAGGACACCATGAAAAGACCTATGCGAACAGCATAAAACCAGATCAGCCTGCGAGTAACTCGCAGGCTGATCAGGTTTTATGCTGTTCGCTGCTCCTCAGTGGTCTTGAAATGAGGATTTTGTAATTAAATTTGGTAAGGTTTAAGTGTGGCTTTTTGCAGATCAGGCTTTATGTGGTACCTATTGAGGGCGTCAAAATGAGTCTATATGAGGGAAAGGGTTAATGGAAGAGCTGACTGACTATTAATTATTATTAATTCATGAGATGACTCTTTTGTTATTTCAGGCATTTTTTTTTCTTACACATGTATCTACATTTTTTTCTCTGAAAATTTGATTCAGATTGCAATCAAACTTTTCGATTCATTTTCAAGACTTATAGCTCCTTTTGGTTCTATTCTCATTTATGGGTGTGCTAGGCAGATGTTGGTTATTGGGTTGTTTACTTTTGCTGATCAATAGAGTATTTGTTAAAGAATTCATTTGAGATATTGAAATGAACATAATGAGGAAATTATTTTTTTTTATTTCAAATGACTGAAAATAGAACTAACAAATGATGAATATTCATTGTTTTTAAAGACATGATTGTTTTCCTTGTTAAGACATTTTGTTCATTTTTACCATTCCTGGTTTGTTTTTTGTGGGGATCTGTTTTGGTTTTTTAGGATTTTTTGCTTGGGAGGGGGTTGGTGTTGATTTTTTAGCTCAACTAAGCACAGGGTGCTCAAGGTGAGCTTTTGTGATCACTCTGCATCCGTCGCCAACAATTTGCTTTAACGACATCTCCTCTGAAACCGCTTGACAGAATTTGATTAAACTTGACAGGGACGATCCTTGGGTGAACCTTCACAAAAGTTGCTAAAATAAACTTGATCCATATAGAACTCTGGTTGCCATGGCAATGGTAAGAAGAAAAAAATGAAAACTTTAAAAATCATCTCCTTCAAAACTACTGGCTAGATTTCAAAATGTTCTAGTAGAGATGTTTCTTAGGTAACCCTCTACCAAACTTTGCTAAAATTATTCTGATCTGTTAACAAAATATGGCTGCTAGGGGCCGGGCTAATTTGCCTTATTTGTATATATTGAAATCTTTAAATGACATCTCCTCTGAAACCACTGGACAGAAATTGATTTAATTTGGCAAGGATGATCCTTGATCAAACCTTCACAAAAGTTGCTAAAATAAACTTGATCCATGTAGAACTCTCTGGTTGCCATGGCAATGGAAAGAAAAAAAATATAAAAAAAATTTAAAAACCATCTACAAAACTACTGCCCAGATTTCAAAATGTTTTTGTACAAATGCTCCTTGGGTAACCCTATACTCAGGTGAGCAATCCAGGGCCTCTATGGACCTCTTGTTTCACTGATATTTCTAATTCTGTTTTGAAGTTTTATTGTAATTTCCTCTAAATGATGATAGTTATAAAATAAACTCACCCAAAAGCAGGATGCAAACCATTTCTGCCTCTTTTGTATGGCAGTTTTACTACAGGCTCATATAATGTACCTCTTCATTACTAATCCAAATTTAAAGAATTTCGCAGTTTTATTTATTTGCCTTGCTATTTCAGAAAACATTCATTCAGGGACGAATTGGAAGGATTTAGACGAGATATGGAAATTCTCAGGTCAAGAACCAGTCAGTACATTTATATCATTACTTTTTTAAGGTAATCCATCCATCACTGAATTGTGATCATTGACCATCATGGGAATTTTATAGTAAATACAGCCTGTATAAACTAAGAGCAAATGACCTTATAACTCCAAGTCAGTGGATGTTTGCATCTGCACTTGAGTTTGTTTTTTTAAGAATTTGAAGGATCATGATTAAAAATTAATGATGGATGGATTACCTCAATTTAGATTATACAACTTCTTTTTTGGTAGATTTATATTGAATTTCTAGCTTGACTATTCGAAGAATATGAGAGCTATTGTAGCCACCTTTGCGCCGGTGTTGGTGTTGCAGCTTTTGGTTAAAGTTTTGCATGCAAGTTACTATCAACCTTTTATCTCAATAACCATTTATGGTATTGACTTGAAAGTTTATGAATATGTTCAGGGGCATCAGGCAACCAAGGTAGATAACTCTTGATAAAATATATTACAAATTATGGCCCCTTTTTAACTTAGAAATTTTGGTTAAAGTTTTGCATGCAAGGTACTTTTATGCTTATATCTCTGAGTCCAGGCATGGGGTTGATTTGAAACTTCTTTAATATGTTCATGGTATCATACTATAGTGGCTGATAGTTTTTAACTGAATATAATGCAGATTAGAGCTACTTTTTGACTTAGACATTTTGGTTAAAATTTTGCATTCAAGCTACTATCCAGCTTATATCTCAGAAAATGTTTATGGTATTGACTAGAAAGTTTAGGGGTGTGTTCAGGGACATCAGAAAACCAAGGAGGATAACTCTTGGATTTAATTTTATACAAATTATGGCCCTTTTCTAACTTTGATACTTGGTTAAAGTTTTGCATGCTCAGTGATATTATGCTTATGTCTCAGTAACTAGGCATGGGATTGATTTTAGACTTCATAAACCTATATAGGGGTATTAGACTTTAAAAGTACATTATTTTTGACTATCATTATATAAAGGGTATATGAAGGGCATTGAAATAAATTTCATTTGATTTACCAACAAGCATTTTGAATAGTCGAGCGTGCTGTCCTCTGACAGCTCTTGTTGTTTATCAAGTTCATTAAAAACAAATACTGAAACTCTGATCGTACTTACTTCAGTGCCTTAACCCTTTCCCTCATTGAGGAAACCATGAAAAGACCTATGTTACTCGCAGGCTGATCAGGTTTTATGCTGTTCGCTGCTCCTCAGTGGTCTGGAAATGAGGATTTTGTAATTAAATTTGATGAGGTTTAACTGTGGTTTTCTGCAGATCAGGCTTTATGTGGTACCTATTGAGTGCGTCAAAATGAGTCTATATGAGGGAAAGGGTTAACATAGTAAACCACTAGCAAAGTAGTTGTCATAGTTTTCTTTTCTTCCAGCTAAGATAGAACTTGAACTTGCCAATTTGTTACGGGTAAACGGGAGGTGGAGAGAAGACAGGATAACCTTGACAGAGTAAGTTCTACTAAAGTTTTTTATTTAACTCGGAAGCGACAAGAATATAGAGCATTTAATCCTTGATACGATTACGCAGATCAAATACAGTAAAGTGGGTTAGAGCATTCGTCCGGTAATTGGGGGGTTAAAAGATTGAACATACCTGATGTCATTAAAAATGTCACTCAGCACATAAGAGTTGTTTCAAGACGCATATAGTCGCCGCTTCGTCCGTCCGTCCGTCTGTCCGTCCGTCACACTTTCCTTGTCCAGACTATTTCTCAGGAACTAACGGCTTGAATTCAACGAAACTTTATGGGAAGCTTTATAACCAAGAGGAGATACGCATATCGTCAGCATGACCCGATTCCTAAATTTTTCAAGAGTTAGGCCCATTGACTTTTGGCCTATAGTACATATTGCATGATTCTTGTCCGGGCTATTTCTCAGGAACTAATGGCTTGAATTCAATGAAACTTTATGGAAGCTTTATTACCAAGAGTAGATACGCATATCGTCGACGTGACCTGGTTCCTCAATTTTTAAGAGAGTTATGGCCCCTACAACCATGTTGTTGACTAATATTCATGTCATTTGCCTAATTTAACAGGAGATATCATTTAAACAAAACCCCACAAAATTCAATATGCTAGTAATGTCAATCATAATCATGTCAGCTAATTGTTGTTTATTTCAAATATCCAGTCATATGTCAAGAGTGTTGGTTAACCTCTTCGATATGAGCACACATTGAAATGTATGACTTAATTTTTAGTAGTATAAAAACTAAAAAAAAATCAATGAAAGATCTGATGAGTAACACGTATTATCATATTAAATAGTAAACTGTTACTAAGTCTCCAAATTAGAGTTGGTAAAACATCTCATCTGATGAGGAGAATAGATATGATTTAGGAATGGGGATTTCAACATATCCTCCCACCCATTGACCAAGGCCTTATTTGTAACAATGACGTTCTTCGGGGAGCATCTGTCAGTTCTACTGACTTTCTTGTTTCAGCATCAGAACTGATGGTATAATTGCCATTTGTCTATGATATGATCAAGTTGTGATGCAGCACTATGTCTGTAGCATGTAGACAAAGTCCTGACTGACTGAAATACTGTTGGTGGGCTGTTAAATCAAAGAAAACAAAATGACTCAGTGAAATTCTCATGCTGTTCAGTCATTATCAACCTTGATGATCCTGCATAAAACTATTTGTACTAACTAATCTGGCCTTACACTGTTCTGAAAAATATTATTTTAATATGGTAAAGGTTTTGCTCTGCTACTGTAATATATAAATAAATAGGGGTTTTGCTGATGTCAGTCATTCCTAAAAATTTGCTGTTGTTTTTTGTACATGTGCTCCCATAACTCTGAAATCATACATAACTGTGTTGTCAAATTTAGAGCCCATATTGGGTATGGCATACAACTGTTTAACTTAAATCTATACATTTGAACTTATCTCAAGGTCAGTTTTATTGTAAATAAGTATTTTTCTAAACCAGTATGTACTAGTTCTTGCAAATATTCCAACTGCCTGCCAGAAGGGCATGTCACAGTAGACCTTTCATGATCTTTGACCTGTTTTCCTCTGCAGACCCTCACATCACTCAGCTATGCTCAACAAACCACGACTGTGCCAACGTCAACCATGGCTCTTATGAACACCAACCGGCAACTGGAGAAACTCCAGATCAATGAACTCAGGTAAGCCGACTGTGTCCTTTTTGGCTTGCCACTCTGTTTGCCAACTGACGAATCACAGATATCTTTATAGCCATGCCCCAAGGATTTGTCAAGAGATATTTGGTATTTAATTGAAATTCATATGTGCTTGCAAAAATGCCATATGTAGATGATGGCTTTTATTGTAGTGTCAGCCATATATATCAGGAGGTGTTTCAACAATCACTCTTGTTGTAAGGGAAATATAGCAAATCTTTCCTTTTTAGACCGGATATTATGCCTAATCAGCATTTAAATCATTGATATGGAAACTTTGTCTGTTGGAGACGGTTGTGATACATACCATACTTCTATTTCAGTGGCATAAAATTTTGTGAAATCATTAAAAAAATCCCCACAAATTACACAGTCATTTAAGCAAGAGAAGCCTGTTTAGGTATAGTAAATTTGTTGTTACTTTTTGTCAAGATTTTCAAAAGATATTTGCATATAATATTCAAACTTCAGCTACACAATCATGGCCATTCCATATATGGGATAACACCCTTATCACTAGTGTTAAGTCAGAAATGCTCACGATTAGGTTTCTAGATAATGCCTTGAATAAGATACCATGCAGTCCTCCAAAAGTGTGCTAGCAGTGTATTAACCAATGTCCTGTATTGTGACTACAGAGCCAGTCTGTCTGCCCTGAAGGACAAGATAGATGTTCTGGAGTCCCAGCCAATCAGCAGCCCAAACACACCTACCTTCATATCCAGCAGCAGGAAACCTGCATTGTTTTCTAATGGTGAGTCTGAAAACCTTTTTTTGTTCCTTGATCATCTGCTTACACTTTAAATGTGATCTCCTCCTTTAGCAATTTGTTAGTTTAAACTTACTTATACTATATATTGATTGGGAAACAAGTTCTTAGAACTATACAAATTCCTCTGGAAGGTTCCTTGGGTGAACCAGTATTGAGAAGATCATGTAAAGTCCTTGACCACAACTAGATTCAAACCCACAATCTTCAGGTCTACTGTCAGGTATGTCACCACTGAACCATGGCACCCTGTAGCAATTGAAAGCTCATAACTATTTGTATTCCAAGAAATATGCAGTCCTTAACGTACAGTATGTTAGAGGTAGACAGCAAATTATTGTTCTTGCCAGAGGCTTACTTGTATATGTTTGTCTTATTGTCATCAGATGTTCCTATTTTAAACTGGATGGTCATGTTTGTACAGTCTAACATGCATGAAAAGTATACTCCCTTAATATAGATAGGGAGCTGAGTATTTATTGTGTAACCTGCTGTAAGCAAAGGTGACACATAAGGGATCACTTTTCCGTTGTCAGTCCGTCCATCCATCTGTTTTTCCGTCACACTTCAGCAGGTGACACATGTATTCCAGAGAACATTCTAATGATAATGAGTACTGACATGGTTGATTGGCTTTATTCAAAATATTCCCCTGGACTATGGCCTGATCTTTTGAACTGGTATGCCCTGTTTCAGGTCTTCCTTCAATCTCCACACCTAAACATAAATCCAGCAATGACGAGGAGCTTGATCTGTCCGATATCGACACGGAGAGCTCTGACTTCACCGAGTTCCAGGTGGATCAACCAATAGGGAACAAAAACAAACCAAAGAAAGATGATGACCTTGACACTAGTATGACATTTGATTGTCTTAATTGTTGATTTCACTTAATTGTCTTTCGAATGGACTATTTTGAGAGGAAAATAATTTCTCTGGATATCCTTTGAAACCATATTCTATAACCTTTAAAGTAAATATGTTGAGACTTTTTATTAGCTCACATGAGCACAACGTGCTCAAGGTGAGCTTTTCTGATCGCCTTTTGTCCGGCGTCCGGCGTCCGTCGTCCGTGCGTGCGTGCGTCCGTGCGTCCGGCGTCAACAATTGCTTCAAACAACATCTCCTCCTAAACGGCTTGGCCAATTTGAAAAATATTTTGCAGGAATGTTCCTTGGATGAAGCTCTACTAAAGTTGAATAAATGGTTCTGGTCCATCGCATAATTAGGTCACAGGAGCTAAAAATAGATTTTAAAAATGAAAATTTAAAAAATCTTCTTCTCTGAAACCACAAGGCCTAGCCTTTTGATTTTTGGTATGTTGCATGATCTTATGACTCTCTACCAGGATTGTACAAATTATGACCCTGGGGTCAAAATTGGCCCCGCCCCAGGGGTCACTTGATTTCACATAGGCTAATATAGGAAAAACTTGAAAAAATCTTCTTCTCCAAAACCACAAGGCCTAGCCTTTTGATTTTTGGTATGTAGCATCATCTTATGGGCCACTACCAAGATTGTACAAATCATAGCCCTATGGTGATAAATGACCCCGCACCAGGGGTCACTTGTTTTACATAGAGTTATATAGGAAAATCTTAAAAAATCTTCTACCATGAATGCATAAGGCCTAGAGCTTAGATATTTGGTATGAGCATCATCTTATGGGCCACTACCAAGATTGTACAAATCATAGCCCTATGGTGATAAATGACCCCGCACCAGGGGTCACTTGTTTTACATAGAGTTATATAGGAAAATCTTAAAAAATCTTCTTCTATGAATCCATAAGGCCTAGAGCTTAGATATTTGGTATGTAGCATCATCTTATGGGCCACTACCAAGATTGTACAAATCATAGCCCTATGGTGATAAATGACCCCGCACCAGGGTCACTTGTTTTACATAGAGTTATATAGGAAAATCTTAAAAAATCTTCTTCCATGAATGCATAAGGCCTAGAGCTTAGATATTTGGTATGTAGCATCATCTTATGGGCCACTACCAAGATTGTACAAATCATAGCCCAATGGTGATAAATGACCCCACACCAGGGGTCACTTGTTTACACAGAGTTATATAGGAAAATCTTAAAAAATCTTCTTCTATGAATCCATAAGGCCTAGAGCTTAGATATTTGGTATGTAGCATCATCTTATGGGCCACTACCAAGATTGTACAAATCATAGCCCAATGGTGATAAATGACCCCACACCAGGGGTCACTTGTTTTACATAGAGTTAAATAGGAAAATCTTAAAAAATCTTCTTCTATGAATCCATAAGGCCTAGAGCTTAGATTTTTGGTATGTAGTAGCATCTAATGGTTCATTACAAAGATTTTCAAAGTCTTGGCCCTACGGTGATAAATGACCCTGCGCCCAAGTCTTCTCTGAAACCATATGGCCCATTGCTTAGATATTTGGTGTGTAGTATTGTCAGGGGTAAAATGTTTTAGATTAAGTTATATCAGAATCCTTGTCTGTTTAAAAACCTTGACATCAGTTGAAGCAATGGTACTCAGGTGAGCGATTCAGGGCCATCATGGCCCTCTTGTTGCAGTATTATATAGTATTGATATTATTTTTTATTAAAACAATATTTGTATATGTAATATATTTCATTTTGTATTAAGTTACTTCAAATAGCTTTGAATTTTCTGTAGGTGTTGCTGGTTATATATTATTTCAGTTTTTACTGTCCTTGATTTCAGTCAACTCTGATGACCTTGATATAGATGACCTTGACCTTAGTGACGATGATGATCTGTCCCAGAATTCCCTCAGTGACCCTGTGGACAGTTGATGTCATCATATTCAAGAATTCCTGCATAGCAATTAAGTCATGAACTGGCGCTATTCTCACCAAATTTTGATATCAGTACTTTTACAATGTAATAAATCTTTTAAGCATGTTTTATTTTTATCAGTGAAATGTAAATGGTTAATGTTGAAAGGGTAATTAGGATGTTCATCAAATTGATTTGTTTATTTGGCCTAGGAAGTGTTGGTAGAGAAGATCTTCTATTAACAGAACAGCATTATCATACTACACATGGCAGTATGGAATCACAATGACTTACTGTTGTCTAGAAGTTATCCTATTTCATCTTTTTGTTGTTTTGTTTCTGTTTGTTACAAAAATGTTGTGTTTCCTTATGTATGAAATGTTTTTTAGTTTGGGTCTTTTAAGTTTATATTTTTGTTAACTGTTCATCCAGTTTTGAAGAAATCAGTCTTGTCACTTGGTGGTTTTATAATCACTTGCTTGTTTTGTGTCAAAGTAGGTAGTGTTATTTATTATTTTAAGTAGCCAAGGTTTTGCTATATACTTAGTACTCATTGTTGTTATTGACATTATTACTGTGATACCATCAGTGGTTAACTATTTAAACCCTTTACCTCATATAGACTCATTTTGACGCCCTCAATAGGTACCACATAAAGCCTGATCTGCAGAAAACCACAGTTTAACCTTACCAAATTTAATTACAAAATCCTCATTTCTAGACCACTGAGGAGCAGCATAGGTCTTTTCATGGTGTCCTCTATGAGGGAAAAGGTTAATACCTTTTAACATCAGTAGTGAGATATTAAATACTTACATCTTAATTGAACTATTTATTATTTAAGTGGTTATTTATTACTAACAACTTTAGTAAAACATTTATTACATGTTCTTAAATTTTCAGTGAAAAATTTATTACATGTTTTTAAATATTCAGTGAAATATTTATTACTTACATCTTAAGTTGCATTGAAATCAGACGCAATGTACCTGTATGCAGGTCATGGAAAATTTTATTTTATATCTGTACTTATCTGTACTTATGGGAATTTGCCATTTTCTGCCTAACAGTAATGTAGGTGGAGATAATTGTTAGCATTTGTTATCAGTATTGATATAGTGATTAATCACTACTCATTCCTCATCAGACAAAGTCTAGTTCAGTCTTAGCTTCGTTGCTCAGTTTAAGCTATATTTGATTTAAAGTATTAAAATAATCACACTATATTTTTACTCATAAACATGTATTTAATATTTTAACCCAATTACTGATAAAAAAATTGTTTCCAGAAATGCCATATTCATAAATATACAGTATATCCATACATGTTGTAGAAATGTCAAATTAATCTAATTAATCTCCTGTAAATCATCCTCATTAAGTTCACAGAGCTATTTCCAGTGTACCTCAGTCACGCTGTTTTAGCAGCATGTGCCCACACTGTTTTAGCAGCGTGTACATTTTCACACTGTTTTAGCAGCGTGTACCATATTCACACTGTTTAAGCAGCAACATATTCTACATTTAACTCATGAATTCATAGCAGAGCTGTCATACATAGTATCTGTGATAAATAATGGAACTGGTCGTTATTTTAAGATGTACAGTGGATATCATATATTATGGATATAATTCATTAGTCAGAGAAGTAGTGGTTCAATTAAGACAGTAGATAGCTTAGTAACATTGCTGGCCCTGGAGTGAGTTGCTCATGCAAAAAGTTGCAAAGTGATATGTTTACATTTTCATTTTCTTCAGTGAAAACTCTTTTTTCAAGATGGGATCTAACTTAGTCAACGTATATCTTCCATCACAACAAATATTCTGCAAATTTGATCCATTTATTTATTTTCTGTTTAGCTTAATACATGTAGCATTTATCTGGCACATAAACTTTAATTTTTTTTAACTCCAAACAGAAACAACAAAAAAATATCATGTTTTCCATATTTAATAAGCAATTAAGAAACAGCAATTCTGAATCTGATTTAAAAAAAAATTTGTCAACTTGATGTGCAATAAATTTTTTTAAAAAAAAAGGGGTACAGTTGCATACAGTGTGGGTGCCTATGTATGTAGTTTAGTTGACATATATTGTGTGGTAGATAGATAGTGTGTAAACCTGTATATTGAAGTATATGTGTTGTTATGTATAAGTTAGACACACAGTGTCCCAGGATATATGTGTGATTCTAGCTGTGCTTCAGTCTTGTGATATGTTGAGTATTATTTATGTTGGTTTTATTGAGTTACTAATTATTGAATGCAATAATAAAGTGTGATTGTCTGGAACAAACTGTGTCTGATTTGTGTTGTGTTTTATTCCAAATGAAGTACATTGGCTAGAGTTCCTAAATTGTATGCAGGTGTAAGTAAGTTACTCTTCCATTTTAATCCAATCTTCAATTGTCTTGCCCTGCCCTGAACTAGTAGAGTCACTCTGAGTGATGAATATTTTTGAATGGTGACCTTTTAGTCTTATCACAATTTGAAAACTTGGTTCAGGTCCACAAGGCCATGTTATAAACCAAATATCTAAACCCATGATCTTGTGGTTTTAAAAACTCACCTGTATAATTTTATGTAAAATCAAGTGACAATTTACGGTGGCATAAAGGGGACATGGAAGATATTTTTTATATTACGTGCGTACGTAATAGCTAGTACGTGCGCACGTAAAAGCTACTACGTGCGCACGTAAAAGCTATTACATGCGCACGTAATAGCTACTACGTGCGCACGTAAAGCTACTACGTGCGTACGTGATAGCTAGTACGTGCGCACGTAAAAGCTACTACGTGCGCACGTAAAAGCTATTACGTGCGCACGTAATAGCTACTACGTGCGCACGTAATGCTACTACGTGCGCACGTAATAGCTTTCACGTGCGCACGTAGTAGCTATTACGTGCGCACGTACTAGCTATTACGTACGCACGTAATAGCTACTACGTGCGCACGTAAAGCTACTACGTGCGCACGTAAAACTATTACGTGCGCACGTAATAGCTAGTACGTGCGCACGTAGTAGCTATTACGTCCCACCACTTGGTTTTAATTCATTACCATCAATCACATTCTTGTATGGGGAGATATATCCCAAAGCAAATACCTGCGGCATGCTTTTGCAGTTGCCTGTTTTTAAAGAATATGTTTGAACAGTTCAAATCCCATATGGTGTTTGGGATTTCAAATTCACCAGAATTTGGATTAGCATGGTTATTTTATCAAGATGAAAAGTAATTTAACATAATATTTCTGAAACAAATGTCTGGATATCAAAGTGAAACATCACCTGAGTTTAAATCACTCAAATACACTTTATTTTTTTCACTCTAGATCTTTATTTCTTTAACAAGACAATGTTAATGTCCATGAGATAAAATATTTTAAATCAGTGTTTATGGCTGTAATATTTAAATGAATATTGGTATATCTGATCTGTAAGTCTTAGAATTATTTCCTTTGAATTATTGAAGCTAAATTTTCACTTTATGTTCTCTCCTTGTACATTCACATCATTTTAACTCACTTAATTAGAAGCAATGTTTATGGCTACAAGACCTCAGCTAAATTTAATTATATTTAAAATGCCAACTTTACAGTTTCAGACTCTATCAATTTCATTTATCAAGCATAAGGGCAGTGAGGTCCAGTCGTAGGTTACCATTATATGACAATGGAACTGAATTTTGGGAGTTGAACACCAATTTGGGTAAGAATCTGTCATAGCCTTACACGGTTCAAGTAATGGCCAAATCCAAGAACTACTGACAAAGAACGTTTTTAATTAAATAGATGCTTAAACTAATAAGCAATCTTTTTGGAACTTTAAACTTTGGTGGCATAAAAAAGATATATATATATATATAATGATAACCATTGTGTGCAAACTTGATACTTCTGGATGCACACGCGGAACTGTTAAGCCTTGCAAACGCAATAACTACTGCATGTGAACATTTTAGCTACTGCATGCGAACACAGTGGTTATTGCATGGGGCGTGATATAAAAATTATCTTCCATGTCTCCTTGATGCCACTATTTGATATTACTTTAATGGTGCAATTATACAAGGAAAATATATGATATGGAAAAGGGGGGGGGGGCATTTTTACTACTTCACCAGTCCCAATAATATACTTATTTTTGCTAACAACAGTGTAATAGTCACCCATTTATTTTATAAGTTGATTGTAGGTTGTGTAAAATCTAGTTTACAAAAGCTGCTATTTACTATTTCTCTTCTTCGAGCATTTGTGAAAAGTGCTTTAACATGTATAGATGGGTAGTTTTTCATGCAGCTTGTTGCTTATGAAGATGTTTCAACACGCAAACTAAGACTGTAAACATTGTATAATGTCTGTTGTATTAAAAGCTTCATATAATTTTATTGTTCTGATTGCAACAATATGCAAGTCATTTCCTTTTGTAAATTTTATTAAAAGTTTCATTTTACTAGTATTTACTTCATCAGATGTTAGTATTGCTTTAAGTAATCCTACAACCTTTAACATCCCTAGTGACATACAGAGCCGGATCCAGGAGTTCGGGCTAGGGGACGTATTTTTAAAAAAAAAAAATACAGACAGTAACAATGCAATCGGCTTGCCGCTTTGCCAGGGCCGTTATAAGGGTGTAGTTCCGGTTGGACTAGGCATCTTGGGGAATTCCTGTGCGATTTTTTTTAAATTAAAACTGTAGAAAACTGCAAAACCAGTGTAAAATTACTACGTGCGCACGTAAAGCTACTACGTGCGCACGTAATAGCTACTACGTGCGCACGTAATAACCACTACGTGCGCACGTAATAGCTACTACGTGCGCACGTAATAGCTATTACGTGCGCACGTAAAAGCAACTACGTGCGCACGTAAAGCTACTACGTGCGCACGTAAAAGCTACTACGTGCGCACGTAATACAAAAAATATCTTCCATGTCACCTTTATGCCACCGTAACAATTAGAGCAAACATGGTAGATGTCTACTAGGCCATATTACACACCAAATGTCTAAGCTCAAAGACTTGTGGTTTCTGACAAGGAGATTTTTCTAGTTTTACCTATAGTCTATGTAAAATCAAGTGACCCCTGGGGCAGGGCCAATTTTGACCCCAGGACCATGATTTGAACAAACTTGGTAGTGGTCTACTAGGCCATGTTACACACCAATCATCTAAACTCCAGGCTTTGTGGTTTCTGACAAGATTTTTCTAGTTTTTCCTATAGTCTATGTAAAATCAAGTGACCCCTGGGGCAGGGCCAATTTTGACCCCAGGACCATGATTTGAACAAACTTGGTAGTGGTCTGCTAGGCCATGTTACACACCAATCATCTAAACTCCAGGCTTTGTGGTTTCTGACAAGATTTTTTCTAGTTTTTCCTATACAGGTCTATGTAAAATCAAGTGACCCCTGGGGCGGGGCCAATTTTGACCCCAGTTCTAGGCCTGCGGTTTCAGAGAAGAAGATTGTTAAAGATTTCACTTTCAAAAATCTTTATTTAGCTCCTGTGACCCAGATATGCATTGGACCAGAAAAATTTGAACAACTTTGGAAGAGCTTCACCCAAGGGACATTCCTGTAAAGTTTAAGACTGGCCCACTGGTTAAGGAGGAGATGTCATTTAAAGAAAATGGTTGACGCCAGATGCACGCACGGATGGACGACGGACAAAAGGCAATCACAAAAGCTCACCGTGAGCACGTGCTCAGATGAGCTAACAAGAACTGTCAATGAAGATGATGAATATCCCCACATACCAGGCTTGGTACTTACCAATCTTGTAAGATTTAATCAAAATTCAGCCAAACGTAGCTGAGAAAAAGGGCAGACAAATCTTTTCTAAAGATGGACCAACAGACCGACTGATGGACGTGACCCCAAATTCTGGAGATGTGATAAGGGAATTAAAGACAAACAACAAAATAGACAAATGCCTTTTTTTCCACTTTATTGTCAACAAATTCATTTAACTTTGAACCATTATTCAAAAAAATGTCTTAAAGTATAGTGTACATAGTCTGAGCTTTTGGCTAACTAAATCAGCAAAAACATGTACTGGTATAAATTTAGTTTGAAGAATATGTCATGGTTCGCCAAGATCTACTGAAGTCATATGTTGATTAAATGATTAAAAAAAAAAATTTATAAAGGTAATTCATACCCCTTCATCCCTCCATGACTACATGTAATGCAAGTTTAGGACAGGATATGTTGTGACAAAACGTGACAAGCATAATTCCATTGTAAGCCCCACTTCTCTAAAAACTTATACTTTAGAAAACAGTAGAATCCTGGTTATTAAAAATGCCTGGGACCAGGGTTTTATTTCAAACAAGGCAAGGTTTCAAATAACCAAAATCAAGTTGATCTTTAACACAAGATCCCATCCCACCCACTTATTTAATGTATCATTTAACCCTTTCCGTCATATAGACTCATTTTGATGCACTCAATAGATACCAAATTTAATTATAAAATCCTCATTTCCAGACCACTGAGGAGCAGCGAACAGCATAAAACCTGATCTGCCTGCGAGTTACTTACTTGCAGGCTGATCTGGTTTTATGTTGTTCGCATAGGTCTTTTCATGGTTTCCTCTATGAGGGAAAGGGTTAAATGATTTGCTATTACAATATATAAATGTAAATAAAATTTACAATTGATATATTTTTTATATAACATTTATTTATTATAAGGGATAAGATCAGGACCTTCAGATATATTTTGAATGATGTCAGGTGTTTGAAGAAGGTGTGGTAGAATAACCAGGATTCGACTATATATATATATTTAAAAAAAAAAATATTTTGACGGTCATATCTGCATAAATGCAATTACAGAAGGAATGTAAAACCATATTAAAAACATGTCCCACCAACAGTTTGAAACTACATCTACTTGAGACAGATTTAGTGTTGCCTGCCTGCCCCAGTGCAGTATCATTCCTGATACCACACCCTGTCCTTGAACTATCCCTATGATGAGTGACAAGCAAGAGAGCTATACCATTTTTAATGACTTTGGTTTTTTGTGGGCAAGGATTGAACCCACAACCTCTTGATTCTGCATTGAACACTCTAACCACACAGCAACCAGGACTGGTCTATTAAGTATTATTCAGTAATATTAATATTTGACATAATTGTGTCAAATGAACCCTTTTGATACCTTGTGAGACTAGCGTTCACCAAATCTAAGTCTGACCATGTTCTCAGTCTCTTCAGGAATCTCAGACATAACCAGTCTTTAAAGTGGATGCTGATCTGGTTTTACACTAGATGTTGATCTGGTTTTACACTGGTCTTCCTGAATTGAGTTAAAAAACAAATTCTTTAATAAAAAATATCATTTTTATGATTATCTGGTGTTTCAAACTAGGCCCTGTATGTGAAATTAGTAGTTGATAATACATCTATAAATATTTTGCCCCAGGGGGAGGGCAGCAGGCATACACGGGTCAGACTTTAGCTGAATTTTAAAATATCCCTGGGTAAGCCTGCCACCCCCACCTGGTGCAAAATAATGAAAGGTGCATTATACCTGGCACTTAGGTACAAATTTAGTCTATGAATCACATGAATGAGAATACTGTGCTCATCAATATCATCATCAACATCATGATTTACTGAGTCAAGTAGAGGCATGTAAATATAAAACAGACTTATAACAAGAAACATCACAGATTCTGAGTAACGATATATACATGCAAATAAAAATAACAAGTGTATGTGATACATCAATTCAATACCCTCTTATATGAACCATGTTAATACATCTTCATCATCAAACCATGTGGACCCTCAATGTTAAAAAAATAAAATATGGTTATACAGGTATATATTTTTTCTAATAAAAATATAAATATCATGGCACTAAAAGAAATTAACTTCATAGTATTATATATGATTAAACTATTTAAAAGAAGTACATGAACAGGTGTAATAGGAAAAAGCTGACTAGTCAGGTTTTTCCCCCAGGGAAGAAACTAAATAGTCAGCTTTTCCCCATCCAGTCAGTTTTCCACCCTCTCAGGTGAAGGTGGGAAAAATTAATGCCTCATCAGTTTTTCCCCCCATTCATATGGATTTTGCGTGGAATTTGCAAAATTCTGGCCTTGTCAGTTTCCGCCCCCACCCCCTTGTCTAATATACTGTGCTAAACGTGGGGAAATTCTGGCTTAGTAAGATTTTTCTTGCCTGTCATATAGCTTGTGTGAGAAGATAGGAAAATTCTGGCCTTGTCAGTTTTGCCCCTGTCATATATTGTGTTTGAAGATGGAAAAATCATTCTTTTCCTGTCAATACTATTATGGCACAAGTTCTACATTTACTGAATGCCCATATAATTACTGGTACATAAGAATAAAATGAGGAATAAATTGCAATTGTGATACTTGTTACACTGGTTATTAGTTTAAAGGTCCCTCCAATATACATGTTTATGTATATAGATTAACACAACTCTGTCCAGTTTTAAAAAACATGAAAGCTTTGATAGGATGTTAAGTTGCTCAGGTTAGGGTGAACAAGTCATAATACTTTTTTTTTTGATTATTATTTCATTAAATAAAATAATGCTGACATCTGAAAGTTAAATTAAGATGGTAGTTCACCCAACTGTCCTGTCCTCTGAACAACCCTATTCCTCACTTTGACCATCCAGTAGTCAACAAGCTGTTAAAGCAGCTCATTCACAGATGATCGGAAGAAATAAAAAAAAGTTTTTTGTTTTTTTTCTATTCCCCCTTGTTAATACTGGTGAAATCTTCGTTTCCTTACAAATAAATTTGGCAAGTGTAGGTCACATTGCACTGAAAAACACTGTTTTCGTAAATGCCACTTTTGGGATATCAGTTAAATAAAACTTAAAGCATATGAGTGTCATTCCCACTGCCAAAATTACACTAAAAAATATGTGTACAAATATTCTCTGATCAAAACTATTACAAATATTAGGTAGTCAGGTGTACTTCACTCGAACACTTTATCAAAATGATAACAAACATTTCCTTTCACAGGATTTTACTACGACTCATTTTTTTAAATGTTAGGAAAATTATATTCACATAAATGATGATACTAACAGAATGAATATACACAATGGTTTAAGCCAGCATCAATCCAGTTTTTGAATTGCACTGTTAACAATATCAGTATCTCTAAATTTCTTATAATACAATATTAAAAATCAACATTGCCCAAATACAAATGGCTCATTTTTTAAATAAGTCACTTATTTTGTGTTTGAAATGAACAATATCTGGCAGTCTATAGTAATATTTCATTGAATTATTTCATCATTAAAAGAAGCAAGCGATGTATGATGAGTATTTATATGATCAGACTACATATGTCTGCCTATAGGTCAAGCAATACTATACAAAGAACACTATTTAACAATGCACTATTACCAGAGAATGTTTAAAAAAAGGAAACTAAATTTGAGATTAACTCAGTTACACTTAACTTACTATTTTTTAAACAGTTCAACACGTTTAAATTTACAGTGTCTAATTTATGTGAAGAAATACTAGTATGTATGTATAAATATACACATATAAAAATTTACATACCAGTACATTATTTTTTACCAAATACCTATAATAATGCTTAATAGGTCTTTGTTTTAACCAACAAAATAAATAAAAAAAATTTACTTTCCCATCAGAACGACTTGCACAAAAAGAAAATTATCTCAATTCATAAGTAACTTTATAATTTAGAAATACTGTCTATGAGCAGCGGACCTGAGAGTAAATTGATCAAAGAAAATTGGTCAATAAGGTCTTTCAATCTGACTGAAAAAAACAAACAAACTGGAAAAGATCCATCAATCTTACATACAGCAACGTAAACTAAGAAAGTCACTAAGGGTGATTAATACTTTTGTACCTCTCTTTGTCTTCATGCAAGTATAGGACGGGACACGACATGACCAAACGTAATGTAAACAGACCCCACATGACCCAACAAGCAAGATACTTTTCTCCAAAATGGGGGTATTAGGACTCAATAACTTAGTAGGTCAAGGTTAGAGTTCAAAAGGTCAAGGTCACTGTATAGTAAGTTAAATATGAAGGTACTGTTAAAAGGGATATTGTGTGTGAATGTAAACTGAATCTTTGAAGGGACATAAATTATTTATCAACAGTAATTGTCAAGGTCATACGAAAGCAAAGGTTCCATTCAGGCAGACATTGTGTGAAACAAATTTGTGACGATTTATGAATAATAAAAAATGTAATGTCGGATTGAACAAAAATAAATTCTATAATGCCCATGTTTGGTGCAACTAACATAAAATACCTATGTTTGGTGCAGCTAACATAAAAAGCTGTTAAATACCCAAAATACCTCCTGAAACTTAATTATCATTTCTTTTAATCTCAGCTACAATTTGTTTAATCTCATCCAGATCAGTTGTTCTTTTCTCATGAAAAAAAAAATGTTTCAAAGAGAAAAAGTTGAATAACCAGTCAAAGCCTTTGTGATTTAAGTCATGTTTGTATATACAGTGTTTAATACACTCAACGTTTAATACATTCAATGTCAAATACTTTCCAACTCATGACATAATAATAATCATATTTGTCTAAGACTTGACAGCCTCATTCAAACCTCTAACATTCATTTTGTGACAAATTCACTTGTAAATACTAAAATAGAATTTTTATTAACATTGCTAAAAGAACTAAACAATGAAGTCATAGTCACAAAGAAACTAGCCAACACCCTAGGGGCCCCTTTTTGAAAGGGGTGAACTTTATTTAAGCAATTATGGAAGAGGACTATATGACCATTACATTTAACCCTTTCCCTCATAGAGAAAACCATGAAAAGACCTATGCGAACAGCATAAAACCAGATCAGCCTGCGAGTAACTCGCAGGCTGATCAGGTTTTATGCTGTTCGCTGCTCCTCAGTGGTCTGGAAATGAGTATTTTGTAATTAAATTTGGTAAGGTTTAACTGTGGTTTTCTGCAGATCAGGCTTTATGTGATACCTATTGAGAGCGTCAAAAGGAGTATATATGAGGGAAAGGGTTAAGGAAGAATTTTGAAATCTATGTTAGGAATCTAGCCAACCTCTTCTGGCCTCATTTTTCATGTTTTGTTGTTATTGTTTTTTGTGCTAAAATGAAATCCAATTCTGATCATTGTTTTCAAAGGAGAAGATGTTTTCTAATTAAAATTATGCCAGTTGATATGGCAACCAGAGTTCTGTATTGATCAAGTTTATTTTAGCAATTTTTGTGGAAAAGCCTCCCACGGCTCATTCATTCCAAGTTTCATCAACTTCTACCAATGCATCAAACCTTCATGTAATAATATCAATGTAAGGTGTCATGGGAGTCACGGGAAAAGACATGATAGGGCGTGACGGAGCTCATTTCCTATATAGAAAATGACAATAATGAGATTGAAGGAATCGGAATACAACACTGGTCTCATCACTTCAAGTGTTAACCATACCATCAAGAATCAAATTTGCCCCCTGTCCAGAACATCATTCTAGTAAAATACACCTGTGGCATCACATATATATGACTAGATAATCATTATACCATAAATTATTTACAAAGTTCAATGTTAACCTTTATATATATAGACAGTCATTTAAACCATATGTCAGACTTTGATCAAAGTTAGTAGATGGTGCTTTTGGTTCCAGCTTTAAGTTGTCTTTAATTTATTTATTAAAACCTTTTAAATCCCAAAATATCAAATTATTAATTTATCGGGCAATTAAATAAAATTCTAAATAATAATTCAGATCCTTAGTATGATTATGACCTCATAAAACTATGATATGAAATTGCATGAAATGAGATGACAAAAATACATTTATAAAATGTTTCATTCTGAAGTTTAATGTACAATTACACACATTTGAAGTGAATTCCGTCCCCAAATAATTTGAACAAATGTGTTTGATACTTACTAAAAAATATATTCAAAAAGAATCATATTGCATAAATATTTACAATTAAAAGAATGCTTTTCAGGTTAATAGTAAACATCAAATTCTAACGAGTATAAGCTACCAGGCTTGACTTATTACTGCTGACCATGAAACAATAAGAACTGTCACTTGTTGTTATTAATTCCCTATCTACACAGCACTGATTAAGAAATTTAAAAAACACTATTGAATTTATTGTAATATAGGACACAACAGGCAAGACAGGCTGTAACAAGACAATGTGTATGATTACTTTGTAACTCTCATTTTGTGTCATCAACTGGGGATATCATGAATATATTACAGAATTTTAAATTCTTTAACACAAAGGATAAAAAGTAATACTGTGACTTTCAGGTATTTCAAATAGATTTTATTTCAACTATTGTTTAAATCAAATTTGAACGATTTATTAAAGTATATAGGAAAATTTTAAAAAATCATAATTAAGTCTTACTGTCCTGTGTCTGGTTCAAATATCCAACTGTTTTGTAATTTGGCAATATCATTTGAAAAAATGACACTTAGAATCAATGCACTTTCTACACTGAGGAGAATTCTTTTAATTATATGAATATGTATTTATTTACAAGCAGGTTTTTAAATCAGTGACTAATCACTTAAAGAAAAACATTCTTATCAATGGTAATACTTTTTTAAATTAATACATTTTGTTCTGAATGTATACAATATAATTTTTCAAATACATTTTTCAGAAAATAATTGAAAGAAAACCTTTCCCAATTTATATACAAATTTCCCTTGTCATTACTACGATCTAATATTTCATATTTAAAATTCAATTATAAAACAATAACCAGCATCGCATGGAGGTCAATCCATTTATGTAAGTAATAATTATACTTTACATCAATGTAGGCTATAGACCATTTCACTCCGAAATGAGACATAAGCTACTTAAAATTTCACTTGGAAATAAACATACACTTGAGATTTTCCCAAGTCCCTGATTGGTCAATTTATATCAACAAATTATACCAGGTTTGCTGATCCTCAGGTGTAATGGTCTTTTGTCAATAAAGATATGCCTTCATCAGGGATTGATACTTTGATCTCAAAACAAATGACAAGAAGTAAACAGTATAAAACTAGATCAACCTGCTGGCTGATCTAGTTGATATTTTGGTTGCATAGCCTTTTCCCCCCATGTTTTTTTTGTGTTGTAATATGTGAACACACAGATAATCTACCCATAACTTCTTTGTATACATCTAGATCATGATATGAATTCTAAAATATATAAATACACCAAAAAATATTCTATGAACATATTTCAAAAATATTAACAACATTTAAAATATTTAAAATTTGCTTTAAAAAATCATCAATATTTAAAATAATTGCACAAAAAAATTAGTAAGAGAGCCTTTTGCCCCTCGAAGTTGCTGGCCACATATGGACTATGGAAGATACAATGCCACGCCAAGTTAAGGCATCTGATTTCAAGGCAACTCAAACAAGGTACACCCCTGTAGATGATCTGGAATGTAACTCCTTTGGTACATCGCCATTTTTTGTTCTTTCATATTCGGAAGAATGAGATTGAGGGATCAATGTTACTTGCTCAAAGTTCTGCACATTTTCCAGTAAAAAATTGTTATACTCAGGGTAGCCATTTTGATGTAAGCTGACGTCTGAAATGGTATGAGGCAGTGTTTTTTTCTGTACCAAGATCTGCATATCACTTTCGTTTTGCACATATGGCAGTATTCTCTCACGCTCTGCTGATAACTTTTGATAATATTTGGCCTGGAAATAAGAAAATCAGACATGTCAGGAATCATGGTAATACTGTGGGTATCTTACATATGAATGTACAGTTAACTTTACACTGACATATCCGGAAGAGAATTAAATATTAAACAGACAATGGAGGATAATGTAAAAAAAAACATCTGCACTGTGTTGATGGAACGTCTAGTTTCATCTTTAGAATTACACTCATTAACAGCCTAAATACTTTTTTAATTGCTTACTTTAATTTTTAATATATAATATTGATTTAACAGCATCAGCAAAATAATACTTTTTAACCCTTTACTTCAAAAAAGACTCATTTCAACACATTGGCAAACAGATCAGACAGCTCTTTCTGTTGTCTAATGATTCTTTCCTCTGTTTGCTCATACAAAATTGTACCTCAGACCTAATCAATCTGCATCACAAAGAAAAATCTACTGTTCATAAACCATTTAAGCAGGTTGTTCACAGATGGTCATCAACTAAGGATCAGATACATGTATCTAGACATCTATCAATACCTAACTACAGACGGAAGGTCACCCATTGCAACATTCCATGCTTGTAAAAAAAAAAATGGGTGCTTCCTCCACCACAGGCAATAGCATTATAAACATTATTGAACGGTATTGAACTGTTATTTAGAATGATTAAACCTATATTTAAACAATTTTGTTTTCGTGTGCCGTCACATAACTGAACACAATCACTCTTCGCACTTGTGCTCACTCCACAGGCTGGACTTACAAATTTGCTACTGAAAACTTGTGAAGATGCCACATTTTGTAACGCGTAATGTGGTACCACAAGCATCTGCTCCAGGGATACAACATTCTGTATATATCAAAAGTTATTTTATTTCTGCCTATCATCTGTGAACAAACTGTTTTAAAATGAACTTAAATTAATATCCATCAAGTCATAAATTTGTACATAAATATTCATAAGGTAAAATTCATGGTCAAGAAACAAATTGAGTTAGAAAAAAAATACATACCCAGTTATAAAGAAAGACCCCAAACACAGCTATAAACATGCCGATCACGTTCATCATGGTGACTGGGTTATGGAGGAAGAGCAGAGAAGCACCGATGATTATCACACGTTTAGTGGCATTGGCCACAGCATAGCTCAGTGGGTTCACCATAGCCAGCACAGTGAATGCAAACACGTTCTGCAGCATGTTAAACAAGCCATCTAACATGATCAGAAAAATAGCAAACAGTTTGTTATCATGCTGCATCTGAAACACAAACAAAATCATGAAGAGATTACCAAAACACTCATAAAAGACCTGAACAACAACATATTATGGGAACAATAATATATTTCCGAAACAACTACATATCACCTGAGCATCTATATATTATGGGAACAACTTTATAATACCTGAACAACTTACATATTATCTGTCAAATAAATGCACTATTAACACATAGATAAGGAGGAAAAAAAAGAATAATAATAAGAAGAAGAATAAACAGTACAAACCCAATAGGACTTTCTGCCAGTAGGCAGAAAGTCCTAATTATCAGGAAAAAAAGAAAAAAGAAGAAGGTTTTCCGTTGTTTATGTTTGAAAGATATTGTTATCCTGATGAAGGCGTTAGCCGAAACGTTGAAGTAATAACAATAATAATTTTTCCTATGTGTTGTCGTTGATTTTTTCCACACTAATTACCAGAACAAATACACATTATTCCTGCAATAATCAGGTTACACATAAATTAAGTTAAATCTGTGTAAGTGACCACCTGCACTGAGTGACCAACTGTTTTAACCAACCAGTTTTATAGTTATTTACTATTTTGATTCAACTTCCATTTAGTAACAACCTAGTATAAACTCTATATGCCCGCTCGCCATTGAGGGTGAACATTAGTGCAGGGCAAGTGAAAAATCAGAATATTTCTTTTTATTTTCTCAATTTTAGGAAGTTTTAAGAAGGGTAAGTAATGATTTTAGGTATTTTACAACCCTGCCTGTAATAAGGAAACACTTTCTCTTGTTCCAGTGACTGGCCACATAAGAATATTTTGAGTGTATTTGAATTGCATTAAATAAAATGATACACAGTTCTAGCAACATATATCAGTTCAAAGTTTAAATTATATACTATAACTTACCACATTTTGATCTTGTATGATTCTTGTAACATCAAATAAAAGCCAGAATGGCAAGAAACAGAGGGTTGAAAGCCTACTCAAGGTGAGCAAGAGATTCATATGGTGAAGTCCTGTGTCTTTCAGAGCCTGCAACAGAATATTTAGTGCACTCTCATGATTATAGCACAGCTTATTGCAGGAGAACACTGATTTGGCTCCATGTATTAAACAAGCACGTGTAAATACTATGAATATTACTAACGGAGATTAATACCCCCACATCCTATCTTGTCTTTATGTAATGTGAGTGTAGGATGGGATTCCTACAGAGTCGGATTCCCACTTCTGCAAAGCAGGGTATACCCGGTAATTATAAAGCAAGTGACAGCCCTACAATACAATTCAGCCAGCAAGTAAATGGGAAATATCCAGATATTTACACATCTTTCAACCATAAAGTATCATAGGACCAAATATGGAAAACAGAAGCCTGCAGCAAACAGACTTAACATCACTTAGCCTCCAACCACAGTGGCCTGGCAGGGTTACTTGGATTTCTCAAGTGAGGAAGCCTACCAGACAGTTTGCGGTAAGTCAGTGGTTCTACCCAGGTGCCTCTGTGCAAATGGGATCTTCCTCCACCTATATTTAACTGGACCTTACTTTATAACTAAAATACTATCACAGATATTCCTAATTATAACACAAAAACTGAAACAAATATACAAACAAAAAAAACGATAAAAAAGATGGCGGGCTTTGATGCAGCTGTGAGAAACTTTTACCTTCTTGACTCGCTGATTAAGAACATTATACGTAGCTTGCGGCTACATCAGCCCTTATCCCCCCCCCCCCTTTTATTTGGGAAAAAAATAATGTGATATGAGGAGACATGACGAAAGTGATTCCAATATAGCCCCTAGTGATATTTTTTCCTCTGCATCCTGCATCCTAGATGCAATATTTTT
>CM037783.1:51972836-52022836 GCA_021229015.1 Solen grandis
TATTTCCAAGTATATACTTTTTTGTTCCTAAAAATGAGAAGATTGAATAATAATACTTTGGTGTCCCCCTCAATTTTACTTATTTCTTTATATTCAAAAACTGTTCAGATCCCCACCCCTAAACCATATATTTTCTTGTTCCTCATGATGAGACAGATTGAATTGTACTTCTTTAGTGTCCCCGAGGGGTCACAAAGGTGTCTGGCCCCACCCTGTCAGTTTTACTTCTGACCTTTATTTCTAAAAATCATTGAGATCCCTACCCATAAACCATATATATTCTTGTTCCTCATGATCAGATGGATTGAAAGGTACTGTATGATTGTCTGAGGAGAAACTTTGTTTGGGAGACTTAGTAACAGTTCTATGTTACAATTATTTCTTGTTTTCACTGATCCCATTGATGTTTGTCTTTGAAACTTGGTATTCTGGGTACTTGTGTATCATTATCACCATGCATATTTGTGGCTGTGACCTTTATTCAACAGATGGATGAACATTGAAAAATAGGTTGTTCTGCCTGGTTTACCTTTGCGTTTAAGCTTATTATCCCCCACTGAAAGGCGGCGGGGGATATGGTTATAGTCTCCGTCCGTCCGTCCATCCGACATTTTTGTCCGGAGCATAACTCGAAAAGTATTTGAGGTATCAACTTGATACTTCATAGGTTGATAGATCTCATTGAGGATGAGTGCAGTGCACAAGAATGATAACTCTACCTTTCATAATATTTGAGTTATTGCCCTTTGTTATTTTTCAGACGTAATTTTTGTCCAGAGCATAACTTACCGGTAATTTTTGTCCGAAGCATAAGCTTAAAAGAATTTGAGGTATCAACTTGGAACTTCATAGGTGGATAGATCTTATTGGGGAGGAGTGCAGTGCACAAGAATGATAACTCTACCTTTCATAATTTTTAAGTTATTGCCCTTTGTTGTTTTTCAGACTTAATTTTTGTCCGGAGCATACCTCGAAAAGTATTTGAGGTATCAGCTTGATACTTCATAGGTGAATAGATATCATTGAGAGGAGTGCAGTGCACAAGAATGATAACTCTACCTTTCATAATTTTTAGTTATTGCCCTTTGTTATTTTTTAGACTTAATTTTTGTCCGGAGCTTAAGATTAAAAGAATTTGAGGTATCATCTTGGAACTTCATAAGTGGATAGATCTCATTGTGGAGGCGTGCAGTGCATGAGAATTTGAGTTATTGCCTTTGTTTTTTTCGACTTAATTTTTGTCCGGAGCTAATAAAAGATTTGAGGTATTAACTTGAACTTCATAGGTGAATAGATTCATTGGAGGAGTGCAGTGCACAAGAATGATAACTCTACCTTTCATAATTTTTGAGTTATTGCCCTTTGTTATTTTTCAGACTTAATTTTTGTTCAGAGCATAACTCGAAAAGTATTTGAGGTATCAACTTGATACTTCTTAGGTGAATAGATCTTATTGGGGAGGAGTGCAGTGCGCAAGAATGATAACTCTCCCTTTCATAATTTTTGAGTTATTGCCCTTTGTTATTTTTTAGACTTAATTTTTGTCCGGAGCATAAGTTTAAAAGAATTTGAGGTATCAACTTGGAACTTCATAAGTGGATAGATCTCATTGTGGAGGAGTGCAGTACACAATAATGATAACTCTACCTTTCATAATATTTGAGTTATTGCCCTTTGTTATTTTTCAGACATAATTTTTGTCCAGAGCAAAACTCAAAAAGAATTTGAGATAACAACTCGAAACTTCATAGGTGGATAGATCTTATGGAGGAGGAGTGCAGTGCACAAGAATGATAACTCTATCTTTCATAATGTTTTGGTTATTGCCCTTTGTTATTTTTCAGGCTTAATTTTTATCACATTTTACCTGTAGACCTCAAAATAGAGGAGTTAGTAGGTCTTCAAATGGGTTTCATATCTATAATCACTTTAAACATCAGTCTTCATAATCAAATTTTTTCTTTTAAAAATGAAATATTCTACTCTCCAACACATTTTCTAAAGAGCAAGCGTTCGGCGGGGGATGGCCATGTCAACATAGCTCTTGTTTTCTATAAAGATGACTTCACATCATTATGAAACTAGATACACATGTACATCATGATATAATCTATTTAATATCAATACAAATTTATGGCTGGGACCTTGCTATCACAGTTGGATGAACATGTTAAAATTGGTTGTTTTGCCTCAGTTTTACCTCAGGTTAACCTTTCCTTTTAATGTTTTTTTCTATGAAGATGACTTCACATCTTGATGAAACTAGGTACACATTTACATCATGATAAAAACCTTTTAATCTATATGCAAAATTATAACTGTGTTTCACAGTTGGATAAAGATGGCAAAATTTAGTATTCTTCTTCAGCTATTCATTATCATCTTCCCCTACTTAATACTATTACTTCTGTTATATATTATCTTATTCTTATATTATCTCTTTACATATCATTTTTATTCTTCTTTAAATTTTTACTACTACTACTACTAATACTACTACTGCAATGTAATAACAATATAACTATTCATTATCATCCTTTTCCTCTACTACTACTGCTGTTACATATCTCATTAGTCCCCTACTGGTGTTTACACCAGAGGGGACTATAGGTTTGCCCTCCATCTGTCTGTCTGTCTGTCCATATGTCCGGAAATCTGCATTCCATGATAACTTAAAAAGACGATCAAGATATTTTGAAAACTGGTATATGAATACAAAAATGTAAATGGCAGTATGGAGATTCTGCACATCACTTTTTGTTTTTGTCTCGGACCAAACATCTGGTTGCTATGGTAACAGAAAAATTATGCACCTCACTGGTAGGGGACTCATGTGTTGCTGCAACACCAGCTACTTGTTCTTTCTACTGCTACTACTACTATTACTTCTTCTCCTTCTCCTCCTCCTACTACTACAATTACTACTTTTCGTTTTCATTATTTTCCTTGTCCTTGCCTTTCTATTACTTCTACGGTTACATAACATAAAATTAGTTTTTTCTTACTTTCTATCACTACTGTTTCTTCTATTTATTATCATCATCTTTCTCTACTCTTTGTACTATTACTGCTGTTTACTATTTATTTTCATAATATTTTTTCTCTTCTCCAAACTAATTTTTTTTTTTACATTTTCAATATTTTTTTTTATTCTTCTTTTACTTTCAACTACATGTACTACTACTTCTATTCATTATCATAATTTTTTTAATTAATTAACCCTTTCCCCATAGAGGACACCATGAAAAGACCTATGCGAACAGCTAAAACCCCAAGGCTTTTTTGTTCTTCCTCTTCTCTTGACTAGGTTCTATTATTAAATTTGGTAAGGTTTAACTGTGATTTTCTGCAGATCAGGCTTTTTGTGGTACCTATTAAGTGCGTCAAAATGAGTCTATATGAGGGAAAGGGTTAATACTACTGTTTATATCATCATTTCCTTTTTCTTCTATAATCTACTACTTCTTCTACAACTATTTGTTCTTATTATCTTCCTCTGCTCTCCTTAATTCAAATGCAATAAACAATCTACAAGCAGTAGCTTGGTTTTCTTAATTAGCGGCTGATGCGGCATTCGCGCATGCCATTTTTCAATCGGCTTTAATTAATGCCGACATATTATTTATTCTTTTTTATCTTGTAGTTAATGATTGTTTAGATAATGATAAAAGAAACATAAAAGATAAAGTTCAGAAAAGGTGTTTGTTGAAATTTAATTACATAATTATGAGAAGTATTACAGGGTTGCCACATACCTTGAAAAGTCAGGGAAAAATGATTTTTCAAGGTCAGTGAATTGTCAGGGAATTTTGAAAAATGGTCAGTGAAAAAATACATTTTAGAAAAGTCAGGGAAAAGTCAGGGAAAAATGAAAGTCTGAGTTGATGTTTTGAATTTTTCAGTGGCTATGGCAGTCTTCAAACAGTATTTATAAGTATTACTTTCAAACATTGATTATTTAATAATATAAAAACATTCCTAAGCATGAAACCTTAAAAGGTTTGGGATGTTAGACTGATAGGTTAAGTCAACTCACTGAGATTTTATTGTGCACACTGTTTATCAGAGTTATTTTTGTTGAGTTAAATGTTTTAACATTAGAAGTGTATGACATGACTGTATGTACATGTATAATCATGATGATTTTAAATGCTTTTGTGACCATTTATGTTGATATAGTGTCCATAGCTTACATGTAAATGTTGCTTAATGTGTAAGATTGACTGAAGTATTACTACCTTGTAAGAAAATCATTTAATAGTATCTGTACTATTATCACTGACTAATATAACCATGAAAAGGAATTCTGATTTATTTGAAATTTGTTAAGGTTATTATTCTAAAACAATAAAAATGTAGATGGGAGGATTGGACGGCTGAAGGGGAGGAGGAGGCCGAAAAATTGTGGTTGTATTGGTCAGTGAAAAGTAGGGCTGAGTCAGGGAAAAGTCCGGGAATAGTCAGGGAATTTTATTTCTTCAGCTCTGTGGCAACCCTGTATTATGCCAAAGTATGTAAGCTGAACTAAATAAAAGCGATTTAGTTGTAAAAGTATATTGTTGAGATCAGTCTGTGTGAGATTCTGACATAACAGTGTTTATAATTTTATAAATCGATTCAAAATTGGAATAATATAGCGATAAATTAGTTTTGGTGTTACTTAATTAGTGTGTGTGTGTGTGTGTTAATTGGAGAAATGGAACATCCACTGAGCATATCCTGTGGTAGGGAGGTCCGTCCTCGCCAGCAAGCAGTGGAATGTGACTGGTGTAGTCGTCATCAGCACCAAACGTGTGGATTTGGTAAGTCTTTCTTAATTTTTAGCTCACCTGAGCAAAGCTCAGGGTGAGATATTTTGATTCCGTGAGCGTCCGTCGTCCGTCGTGCGGCATCAACAATTTTTAGTGTTTACACTCTATCACCTTTATTTCTTAAGCAATCATCTTCAAACTTTAAGACAATGTTTATGACCATAATGTCTCAATTGAGTTCGATTATGGCGGAGATCCGACAATTAGGTCAGAAGTTATGCCCCTTTTAATATTCAAAAAATGCCATATTTCACGTTGTTTACACTCTAGCATCTTCATCTTTTGAGCAATCATCTTCAAACTTTATGGCAATGCCTATGACCATAATGTCTCAATTGAGTTAGATTATGGCTGAGATTGGTCAATTAGGCCAGAAGTAATGCCCCTTTTAATATTAAAAAAATGCCATATTTCACGTTGTTTACACTTTAGCATCTTCATCTTTTGAGCAATCATCTTCAGACTTTATGGCAATGCTTATGACCATAAGGTCTCTATTGAGTTCGATTATGGCTAAGATCCGTCAATTAGGTCAGAAGTTATGCACTTTTTAATATTAAAAAATGCCATAGTTCACGTTGTTTACACTCTAGCATCTTCATCTTTTGAGCAATCCTCTTCAAACTTTATGGCAATGCTTATGACCATAAGGTCTCGATTGAGTTCGATTATGGCTGAGATTCATCAATTAGGTGAGGAGTTATGCCCCTTTTAATATACAAAAAATGCCGTATTTCACTTTGTTTACACTCTAGCATCTTCATCTTTTGAGCAATCATCTTCAAACTTTATGGCAATGCTTATGACCATAATGTCTCGATTGAGTTTGATTATGGCTGAGATTCATCAATTAGGTAGGAGTTATGCCCCTTTTAATATAAAAAAAATGCCAGATTTCACGTTGTTTACACTCTAGCATCTTCATCTTTTGAGCAATCATCTTCAAACTTAATGACAATGTTTATGACCATAAGGTCTCGATTGCGATCGATTAATGCTGAGATCTGTCAATAAGTTCAGAAGTTATGCCCCTTTTAATATTAAAAAAATGCCAGATTTCACTTTGTTGACACTCTAGCATCTTCATCTTTTGAGCAATCATCTTCAAACTTTATGGCAATGCCTATGACCATAATGTCTCGATTGAGTTCGATTATGGCTGAGATTGGTCAATTAGGCCAGAAGTAATGCCCCTTTTAATATTCAAAAATGCCATATTTCACGTTGTTTACACTCTAGCATCTTCATCTTTTGAGCAATCATCTTCAAACTTTATGGCAATGCTTATGACCATAAGGTCTCGATTGAGTTCGATTATGGCTAAGATCCGTCAATTAGGTCAGAAGTTATGCCCTTTTTAATATTAAAAAATGCCATAGTTCACGTTGTTTACACTCTAGCATCTTCATCTTTTGAGCAATCATCTTCAAACTTTATGGCAATGCTTATGACCATAAGGTCTCGATTGAGTTCGATTAATGCTGAGATCCGTCAATTAGTTCAGAAGTTATGCCCCTTTAATATTAAAAAAATGCCATATTTCACTTTGTTGACACTCTAGCATCTTCATCTTTTGAGCAATCATCTTCAAACTTTATGGCAATGCTTATGACCATAAGGTCTCGATTGAGTTCGATTATGGCTAAGATCCGTCAATTAGGTCAGAAGTTATGCCCTTTTTAATATTAAAAAAAAATGCCATAGTTCACGTTGTTTACACTCTAGCATCTTCATCTTTTGAGCAATCCTCTTCAAACTTTATGGCAATGCTTATGACCATAAGGTCTCGATTGAGTTCAATTATGGCTGAGATTCATCAATTAGGTCAGGAGTTATGCCCCTTTTAATATACAAAAAATGCCATATTTCACTTTGTTTACACTCTAGCATCTTCATCTTTTGAGCAATCATCTTCAAACTTTATGGCAATGCTTATGACCATAAGGTCTCGATTGAGTTTGATTATGGCTGAGATCAATTGAATAGGTCAGGAGTAAAGCCCCTTTTAATATAAAAAAAATGCCAGGTTTCACGTTGTTTACACTCTAGCATCTTCATCTTTTGAGCAATCATCTTCAAACTTTATGACAATGTTTATGACCATAAGGTCTCGATTGAGTTTGATTATGGCTGTGATCTGTCAATTAGGTCAGGAGTTATGCCCCTTTTAATATTAAAAAAATGCCAGATTTCACTTTGTTAACACTCTAGCATCTTCATCTTTTGAGCAATCATCTTCAAACTTTATGACAATGCTTATGACCATAAGGTCTCAATTGAGTTTGATTATGGCTGAGATCTGTCAATTAGGTCAGGAGTTATGCCCCTTTTAATATAAAAAAAATGCCATATTTCACGTTGTTTACACTCTAGCATCTTCCTTTTTTTAGCAATCATCTTCAAACTTTATGACATTGCTAATGACCATAATGTCTCGAATGAGTTCAATTTTGGCTGAGATGGGCCATTTAGGTCAGGAGTTATGCCCCTTTTAATACAAAAAATGCAAGATTTCACTTTGTTTATTCTCTACCAACTTCATTCTTTTAACAATCTTTTTTAAACTTTAAGACAATTTTTATGCCCATAATCTCACATTCTGGTTCAATTATAACTGATATTGACTTGTAAATTTAGGAGTTATGCCCATTTCACCATAAAAAAAAGCCAGATTTCACTTTTACACTCAAGCATCTTTATCTCTTAAGCAATCATCTTTCTCACGTGAGCGACCAAGGGCCATCTTGGCCCTCTTGTTTAATCTTAATCACTACGATTTTGATGGGCTTTTTAAAATCTAAAGACATTGAACGTTTACATCTAAAATACTGTTTAATAACAATAGAGTTTGGAGCATTATCTACATTCATATATTTTCTTATGAACAATACTTGCCTAATATAGTTCGTGGAAATCTAGACAAATGATAAATGAAATATAGATTTCATGTAACCAACTACGCATAAATTCTGGTACAGTCCAGTCCCGTTACCTCGATATTGAGGGGACTTTGCTATTTTATCGAGGTATGGCACATATCGAGCTAAGAAAAGTTTGGGAACGTGTACCTTGATGAAGGAGATAAAACTCGGTATTTTATTATCATTATTTTAATCATACTGATATTATAAACATATAACACATGTAAGAAAAAGAAATAAATTTTATACACGAAAAAGCAATAGCACATATCTATTAGCACATGGCAATAAAGCACTTTAATAGATAAACATACATTAATTAGCCTACAAACATTCAGCTGATGTTAAGAATGGCGGATGGTGTACAGGTGACCGTTATATTTACACAAAGGTAACGTTTAGCGGCTGGAGAATTTCACAAAAAAAAGTCATTGTTTTCTGCGTAGTTCCGTTGAATTTCGTCTTGGCGATGTACTTATCTAATTTATCGTTGGTAGACATGATTGATAATGACTAACCGAGAGATGACCAGTATCTATAAACATGATTCAAATTAGACAGTAATCACACATGTCAGCGACTGACACCCAGCAATAATTAAAATGTCACCGCAAACAAAACGGTCCGCTTGTTACCGTTGTCATCAGCTGTGATTCTTACGGATTGCTTTAATTACCTTTTCACACTTTGACCAGCGAAGCCAATCAAGCTAATCGACTTACGAAAGATAATAATGTCTGATTTATCAATGACGGGACCGGCAAATCGAATCGAGGTATGATTAAGTATCATTAAATCGATATTGAGCTAAAAAAAGTGTTTAACATAGAAAATATAGGCAGTTAAGTTGGGACCGTAGGACTTAATGGAGGTAAGTGTAGGAATTGACGTATTAAAGATCGAGGTAACGGTACTGGACTGTATATACCTTGACAGATTACTTCGTACAAAATTTATATTCCACATAATTGTATTACTCTTTGATTAATGTTTTGTAAAAACTTCGCTTCTCTTCATTAACCATCCTCCTTAACTTAAATATATTTCATCATTTTGTATGTGATTGAATTTATCCTAAACAGGTGTGTCACTGGAGATTTACCGACAAGCAGTGAAGGATGGTGTGTTGTCATACGTGTGTAGCCCTTGTCTCTAGGGAGAGACGTATGAAGATCTTCGTGAGGAGGTAATAAACATTTTCATTTACATATCATGAACCCGAGTTAATCGTTTCATAGAAAAAATATACTTCATTTGAATTTCAAGGTATTTTCTCACTCTTTTTGTAATGCATAATCACGCATGATCTGATTATAGATATTTGGATAACATAAAAGTGTGTAACATGTTAATGAAATCATTTTAACAGATAACCAGAGACGGTGATGGCCCACCGCAACCGGAGTACGAGACATCGGAGGAAACGACCCTAGTCTACGATGAACCCCCACAACTCGAGTTGAGTGTCCCAGCGCAATCGGAGACGTGAGTCATCAGAAGGGAAGACCCTAGTCAACGGTGAATCCCCACAACTTGAGTGTCCCAAGGCTTGTGGATGAAATTGTGAGTAAAGTTAAATTTAAAATAATATTTTCAGAGATATAATGTATAATGATGTGTATATTAAAAAAATGTACATATTGTGTGTAGAAACTATATCATAATGGTTTAATTAAATGACTCCCTGTTTAATGTGACAAGTGACCCTAATTACCTGTTCCCAATGTGCTGTTTTGTCGGTATTTAACAACTTTCACACCTTTTATAATGCACATCTCTTTAATTGTTCTAGTCGGAGACAGCCATCTTTTTAATCCATGGTTATTTTACGGATGTTCGATTGCATAACAGGTGGAAATGTTCTACTGCTTCCGCAAGTCAGGTGCAATGCAGCAATTACTTTCATACCTTTAGTATCCACATGCATTTGCATTGTTACCTTGTTTAAGCTTATAGTTTGAGTAATAAACTGAAACTACCGACACCTTCTAGACCATCAGCTGTCGCTACTGTGGGATGCTAAAAGGATGGTTCATGGACGGAACATTTAAGGTAAGAATTTACAAAGAATTACTAAAAATTTTAAAAAATCTACATTATTATATTGTAATTATTTGATTTATTGCATGAATAATGTCGATGATCTGTACATTAGCTTGAAAATATCTATAAAAAAGACTGTGAATCTACTAATTATAATTTGAATTACAAGTCTTGTCTTAAACTGCTGTCTGTTCCTTTATAGATTGTTGGTGAGCCGTTCAGGAATGGAAGGAATGGTCAGCTGATGTCCGTCCATGCCTTCATCGACAGAGATGGTCGACGTAAGCAGATGCTGCTGTTCTTCAGCCTCATGAGTAGAAGAGCTACAGAGGATTATGTCATGGTAAGTTGTATGTCATTGCAAATATATATAATTAAATATCTCTTCATTTTCATTTTGGAAATTGGACAATGATTTTGATACTTTAAATTGATATTAATGCTGAATGTATTTTGTATAAGTCAACATTTATTTTCAGGTCCTACGTGCTCTAAAGGAGAAGTTAGGTGACATCGTATTGGAAGGGTTTGTGGTGGACATCGACACCAGATAAGATAGAATATTGGATAGCAATTATAATTTATTTTTATCAGTCAATATTATCACTAATTAAATGTATTTTTGTAAAATTTGAATTCATAATTTCAATTAAATCTGTATTAGTTATATATGGATTCTCCTATTTTATGCTTTTAATAAATACTAAGGTAACGTCTCATTATTTTACCATTTTCATAAAATATGCATACATTTCATTTCAGTTGAGTGGAATGCTGTGCAAGAAGTTTTCCCTGGTGTGGAAGTGAAAGGCTGTGCCTTTCACTGGTCTCAGGTGTATCCAGACGTTGGGACTCACCGAGACATACAGGATGAGGACACCTGTTGGGATCCTGCTGAGGATGCTGCTGGCGCCCTACAGATCCTCCCAGCAGCACATATCCGGCGGTCTTTTCTGATGTTGGCGGAGAGGGCGACAACTCCTGCGACCAGAGACCTTGTAGACTATGTCCGATGGCAGTGGCTGGAGAATGTCATCTTCAGCATCCAGGATTGGTCAGTTTACAGACAGGTTGTCTGTACCAACAACGACGTAGAAGGTATACAGTGCACTCTGAGAAAACCGCACCCTGAGAAAACCGGAAAGCTCTAAATACCGGACGCTGTGTTTGGTCCCGAATTTTTCCTTATGTAATCTATATTACTTTCTTCTGACAATACCCGACTGTTAAATCTGAATATCGGAGGGCTGATATAGATAATTACCCTGACATTACTGGTCAGCCAAAGTGTGAAAATCTCATTGCCTTGAAACCATTGTATCGACAAATGGGTAAGGTATAATTGGTAACAGAAATCTGATCAATACTGATTGCTGGTTTGTATTAATGATGAGTGTGTTTTGAATTACACGATATTTGGTAAGTATAATTCAGTCTGAATAAATATATATAACTACATAATCTCATCTTGTAAATAAGTTCAGTTTGTTTTAAGTTTTAAACATGATAGGAAACATTTTTATTCGTTTTTTGCCTGTACCCAGAGGCACAAGTTGATATATTCGGACTTTATCGATTTGAGGTAACCAGTTTGGTTTTAATACACCGCACGATGTTTGTATATTTCTTGAACTTTATTCATATTTATGAAACAAAATATGCAAAAGTATTAGAACATTAAACAAAGATATTATTTTAATTGCTTTTATTATTACTGAGGATAATCTATACATACATACATACTAGAAAAACATAAACGAGTATTCATGATTGATCATAGCTTAATACATAGATTATATATGGCTAAAATGTGGACTCTTTAGAATACCAGACATCTGAGAAAACCAGACAAAATTGCAGTCTGCCGTCCGGTTTTCTCACTTTGCACTGTATATCAAACAATGCAAATGTTCTTACCGACAATGAAATTATACTAACGTCGTAAAAGGTAATTATATATACCTTAAATGTCAAATATGCCAGTTTATAAAAAAGTTTGTTTTTTCAATAATGAAATTTTTCATATAACTTCCATTTTAATAAATTTACTTTCAGGCTGGCATTACTGTCTCAATGTGAAGGCATCGTGAGCGGGTTGGGATTCTACTGACTGGTTCCCTTCTACGCCATGAAGCAGAATTGGTGAAAATTTACCGTTGCGACGGGCGATTTGGACAGGGGAAGCGCCGCCAGATTTGGACAGGGGAAGCGCCGCCAGATTTGGACAGCGGAAGCGCCGCCACATCTACTCTTCAGACTACTCTTCAGTCATACTGGGACAGATATGCAAATTCATCGATGAGCTGCAGCACCTTCTTGCAAAAAAGTGCGGCAGCTTTATGGCTTCTGCCCGAGCCAGTGCTAGAGCATACGATGAGAACAGAGCAACTGCAGCAGTGCCTTTTTCTTTTTTTAAATCATTTTCGTAAATTAAATTTTGGATTAGTTTTGATAATTTAAATTTTGTTAAAATAATTAAAAATCATTATATTTAAATTTTTGAAAATTACATTTAACATTTTATACCATAATTAAAATGATTTCATTACAAATTCCTTTGTTCATTTTTTCTAAATTCAAAACATTAACTGCGCCGTAGTCGGGTCCCAAGCCCCGATTGAGAAAGCAGGAGGGGTGTTTTCATTTGTAACTATTACCACTTTAAATGCAAAATTTTGATAATACTTTAGTTTTTGACATTTTACATTAATGATAAGTAATAAATAAATAAATATTCACATCAATAATAATAAGGCCTTTATGTTCCAGGCCTTTCCGGACCAGGCCGTTTCGGTCTTGGGCCTTTTCGGTATAGGGCCTTTCTGGTTTCGGGCCTTTCTGACCCTAATTCGTTGGTAAACCCATAAAAGATTAGAATCATTTCAAGTTTTTTATGAGTAGAGGAAGTGGATGTAAAATCGAAATAAAGAAATACTATTGCAAACTTATTTTTATGGCTCTAAAATTAAACAGAACTTATGATTTTATTGCATTGTTGTACTTTTGAAATACAAAATGAAATGAAGTATGGAATCATTTAAGTCAATTGAAGTCATGATTTTTTAGATGCATTAAAACTAGTGAAGAGCAATTGCAGAATATGAATATCACTATAAAAATCCCTAATGATTCATATTTTCTTTAAGGTTTTTCTCCTTTTTAACATTCATTCTATTTTACAGCTTCTTCAACACTGCTGTGGTTAATACCAACAAATTCCTCCATTCAGATGAAGTGTTAAAGTTGGCTTCAACAATGACCGACAGTGCCTGGTAAAAGAAAACATTTCCTGCCAAAGTTTGATTAAGACTGCACTAGCTCAGGATTTTTCCATCTTCAACTGCAATATGTTAGAAAGTGGGGAAATCAGACAATCATTCCTTTCATAAAACAGAATCTAAGATTTTTCCAGTTGTCTCTTGTATTTTAGACTTCGCTTATGAATGAAATGCTGTATTTTCCTGTATTTGGGGTCTTCATACGTCTTACTGAAATAGTCCTGTTCCTCCCCTATTTCTTACTGCTTATGAAGTGGGGCAAAATTTATTCAAATGAAGTTATAATCTTACATGTTTGAGGTCTTCAAACATAGTTCATATCAAATCCTATTATTACTACTTTTGAATTGGAGCAAAATGGAGTGGTTGTTGGATAAGACAGGTTTTACGTACTTATGAAGTGGGGCAAAATTTGTTCAAGTGAAATTGTGAAGGTTTTGGATCTTTATATGTAGTTACTGAAATTGGGGCAAAATTTGTTTGATTGTAATTATAATCTTATAAGTTTAGGGTCTTCCTACATAGTTAATGAAATAGTGAATGTCATTTCCTATTTCTTGCAACTTATGAGGTGGGGCAAAATTTGTTAGAGTGTAATCATATTCTCATCAGTTTGGGGTCTTCATATGTAGTTACTGAAATAGTCTAGCTCACCCACTCTTTCATACTACTCATGAAGATGGGCAAAATTTGTTTGAATGTAATTATATTCTCTTAAGTTTGGGGTCTTCATACGTAGTTACTGAAATAGTGAATGTCACTCCCTTTTTCTTGCAACATATGAGGTGGGGCAAATTTATTCAGTTTATATATTGTCATTAGTTTGGGGTCTTCAAATGTAGTTTCTGAAATAGTGAAGATCACCCCCTATTTCTTAACTATAGTGGGCAAATTTTCCTATTTACAAATTTAAATTGTCCAGCTCTCTCCCTATTTCTTACTACTTATGAAGTGGGGCAAAATTTGTTACAGTGAAATCATTCTCAGTTACTGAAATAGTCCAGCTCACACCTTATTTCTTATTACTTATTATGAGGGGCAAAATTTGTTCAAGTAAATAATATTCTCATAAGTTTGGGTCTTCATATGTAGTTACTGAAATACTCCAAATCACCCCCTATTTCTTACTACTTATGAAGTTGGGCAAAATTTGTTTAATGTAATTATATTCTCATAAGTTTAGGGTCGTCTTCTTACTATTTTTGAAATTGGGCCAAATTTATTCAAGTGTAATCATTTTCTCATTTGTTTGGGGTCTTCTTTATTGGCAAAATTTTTCAGTGTAATCATTTTCATAAGTTTGGTCTCATATTGTTACTGAAAGAGTCCAAATCACATCCTATTTCTTACTACTTATGAAGTTGGGCAAAATTTGTTTGAGAGTAATTATTACCCATAAATTTAGGCCCTTCTTACTTTTTTTGAATTAAGGCCAAATATGTTCAAGTGTAATTATTTTCTCATTTGTTTGGGGTTACTGAAATAGTGAATGTCACTCCCTGTTTCTTGCAACTTATAAAGTGGGGCAAAATTTGTTAGAAAATAATCATATTTCACAAGTTTAGGGTCTTCATACGTAGTTACTGAAATAGTCCAAATCACCCCCTATTTCTTACTACTTATGAAGTTGGGCAAATTTGTTCGAGTGTAATCATTTCATAAGTTTAGGTCTCAACGTAGTTACTTAACGTCCAAATCACCCCCTATTTCTTCCTACTTATGAAGATGGGCAAAATTTGTTCGAGTATAATCTATTTCATAAGTTTAGTGTCTTCATACGTAGTTACTGAAATAGTCCAAATCACATCCTATTTCTTACTACTTATCAGGTGGGGTAAAATTTGTTAAGAGTGTAACCATATTCCATAAGTTTAGGGTCTTCATACGTAGTTTCTGAAATAGTCCAGCTCACATTCAATTTCTTACTATTTATGAAGTGGGGCAGAATTTGTTACAGTGAAATAATTTCATAAGTTTAGGGTCTTCATACGTAGTAACTGAAATAGTCCAAATCACCCCCTATTTCTTACTACTTATGAAGATGGGCAAAATTTGTTCGAGTGTAATCATATTTCATAAGTTTAGGGTCTTCATACGTAGTAACTGAAATAGTCCAAATCACCCCCTATTTCTTACTGGTAAAATTTGTTAGAGAGTAATCATATTTCATAAGTTTAGGGTCTTCATACGTAGTTACTGAAATAGTCCAAATCACATCCTATTTCTTACTACTTATGAAGTTGGGCAAAATTTGTTCGAGTGTAATCATATTCCATAAGTTTAGGGTCTTCATACGTAGTTACTTAAACAGTCCAAATCACCCCCTATTTCTTCTACTTATAGTGGGAAAATTTGTTGAGTTAACATATTTCATAAGTTTAGGTCTTCATACGTAGTTACTGAAATAGTCCAAATCACCCTATTTCTTTTATCAGGTGGGGTAAAATTTGTTAAGAGTGTAACCATATTCCATAAGTTTAGGGTCTTCATACGTAGTTACTGAAATAGTCCAAATCACCCCCTATTTCTTACTACTTATGAAGTTGGGCCAAATTTGTTCAAGTGTTCTTATTTTTTCATTTGTTTGGGGTCTTCCTATGTAGTTACTGAAATAGTGAATGTCGCTCCTTTTCCTTGCAACTTATGAGGTGGTGCAAAATTTGTTAGACTGTAATCATATTCTCAAAAGTTTTGGGTCTTCATACGTAGTTTCTGAAATAGTCCAGCTCACATTCAATTTCTTACTATTTATGAAGTGGGGCAGAATTTGTTACAGTGAAATAATTCTCAGAATTTTTGGGTCTTCATACGAAGTTACTGAAATAGTCCAGCTCACACCTTATTTCTTATTACTTATTATGAGGGGCAAAATTTGTTCAAGTTAAATGATATTCTTTTTTGTAGTTACTAAAGAGTGAATGTCACTCTCTATTTCGGGAAAATTTAACTATGTTCTCATAAGTTTGGGTCTTCAAAATTTGTTGATGTAATATTTCATAAGTTTAGGGTCTTCATACGTAGTTACTGAAAAAGTCCAAATCACATCCTATTTCTTACTACTTATGAAGTTGGGCAAAATTTGTTCTAGTGTAATCATATTCTCGTAAATTTAGGGTCATCTTCTTACTATTTTTGAAATCGGGCCATATTTTTTCAAGTGTAATTATTTTCTTATTTGTTTGGAATCTTCCTATGTAGTTACTGAAATAGTGAATGTCACTCCCTGTTTCTTGCAACTCATGAGGTGGGGCAATTGTTAGAGTGTAATCATATTCCAAAAGTTTTCGGTCTTCATACGTTGTTTCTGAAATAGTCCAGCTCACATTCAATTTCTTACTATTTATGAAGTGGGGCAAAATTTGTTACAGTGAAATAATTCACAGAATTTTTGGGTTACTGAAATAGTCCAGCTCACACCTTATTTCTTATTACTTATTATGAGGGGCAAAATTTGTTCAAGTTAAATGATATTCTCATTAGTTTTGGTTCTTCATCATGTAGTTACTGAAAAAGTGAATGTCACTCTCTATTTCTTGTTACATATGAGATGGGCAAAATTTGTTCGAATGTAACTATGTTCTCATAAGTTTGGGTCTTCATACGTAGTTACTGAAATAGTCCAAATCACCCCCTATTCATTACTACTTATGAAATTGGGCAAAATTTGTTTGAGTGTAAATATGTTCTCATATGTTTAGGGTCTTCTTCTCAATATTTTTGAAATTGGGCCAAATATGTTCAAGTGTAATTATTTTCTCATTTGTTTGGTGTCCTCCTCTGTAGTTACTGAAATAGTGAATGTCACTCCCTGTTTCTTGCAACTTATGAAGTGGGGTAAAATTTGTTAGAGAGTAATCATATTTCATAAGTTTAGGGTCTTCATACGTAGTTACTGAAAAAGTCCAAATCACATCCTATTTCTTACTACTTATGAAGTTGGGCAAAATTTGTTCTAGTGTTTCTCGTAAATTTAGGGTCTCTCTTACTATTTTTGAAATCGGGCCATATTTTTTCAAGTAATTTTTTCTATTTGTTTGGAATCTTCCTATGTAGTTACTGAAATATTGAATGTCACTCCCTGTTTCTTGCAACTCATGAGGTGGGGCAATTTTTGTTAGAGTGTAATCATATTCCATAGGTTAGTTGGGCAAATTGTTAAGTTTCTATTTCATGAAACCCCTATTTCTTACTACTTATGAAGTTGGGCCAAATTTGTTCAAGTGTTCTTATTTTTTCATTTGTTTGGGGTCTTCCTATGTAGTTACTGAAATAGTGAATGTCGCTCCTTTTCCTTGCAACTCATGAGGTGGTGCAGATTTTTGCTAAACTGTAATCATATTTTCAAAAGTTTTGGGTCTTCATACGTAGTTTCTGAAATAGTCCAGTTCACACTCTATTTCTTACTATTTATAAAGTGGGGCAAAATTTGTTAAAGTAAAATCATATTCTCAGAAGTTTTGGGTCTTCATGCGTAGTTACTGAAATAGTCCAGCTTACACTGTTTCTTAATATCGTTAAAGTGGGGTAAAATTTGTTCAAGTTAAATTATATTCTCATTAGTATTCAGTCTTCATAATGTAGTTACTGAAATAGTGAATGTTACTATTTCATGAAACGTATGAGGTAGGGTAAAATTAATTAGTGTGTAATTATATTCTCATAAGTTTTGGATCTTTTTTTTTAATTCTTATTTCATTTTTTTTTTTTTTTTTTTTTATTTTTTTTTTTTTTTTTTCATCAATTTGAATTTTTCTTTTTGTGTGTTTCCTAATCATGATACATGTTTCCTCTTCAGCTCTTTCATAGACCTGTCAATGTCTGAAAAAGTGGCACACAATGTTCAGAAATAAAAGTTTAAGAGTTCTCTGTGTTTGGGGTTCACAGATATCAATTTCAATTGATAACGTCCCCCAGTTTCTGAGCATTGTGTGTGTGTCAAAATGGGCCATGTGATGCGTCTGGGGTGGTGTGCTTCAGCCTCCACCTCTGGCTAGCCAGTTTCTGGTGAAAAGAGAGCATTAGTCTCCCCTGCCAGTATATAGCCTCTCCATGGTCAAGTCCTATACAGTGCCTCCTCGTGGCGACACACGTCAACTGAGGACATTTTGTTCTCAGGCTGAACTGTAGGGGACGATCTACAAGAACTATGTGATAAACTTTTCTTGCATTTTCAATTTTTTTTCAAAATACTTTCAATTTTCAAATTCTTTTTTTTTTTTTTTTTTTTTTTTTTTACTTCATTTTTTTTTTCAAAATTCTTTCATCTTTCTTTTTTTTTTTAACTGTATTTAATTTTTTTTTTTTTTCTTTTCAAAATCCTTTCATTTTCCAAAGTCCTATACAGAACTATATGATAAACTTTTAACTCTTTAAGTTTTGGATAATGTCTCAAATTAAAAAGGTGTTCCATCTACATTGCAAAGAAGACCAAAATCATTAGAATTTAAGTAAAGATAAAATAAACATTCTTCAGATTACTTCACCTTATTCAGAAGTGGTAAAAATATATTCCCATAAAGCCTAGTGAAAACCATATACATGTACAATATTAATCTGAACTGGGATCTTTTTAGAGTACAAAATAATATCACATTCGTGTTTCTATATAACAGTTCATATAGACATCCAAAATATCATTTACTTCTTAAATGACTTTTGCTCCTAATAATGAAATAATGTGCATAGAACGTAAGGAATTCATAAGCATCTACAGAAAATTAATAATTAGAAGAAAATATTTCAACTACCAATCTGATATATCTTAGTATATATAGTAGATGATAAAAAGCATTTTTCTGTAACTTTATTTGTTCTTTTAGCTTAAAAGTGCACAACATGCTCAAGGTGAAATTTATTTCGTTTGGCACAAATATTCGCCTCATGGCTCTCTACCATAATTGTTTAATCAATGAGTCTCCTTGGGGATTTGATAAGTTTCCTGTTATTCTTTATTAGAAATTTTAAAACTATGATGAGGCACAAATTTTGCAACGATTGGATGGAGAGCAGCATGGCTTTAAATCAAGAATTCTCCTCATTTGCACTTACTGTGATGTTGACACAACTGTTTCATGTCATATTTAAATTTTAAATACACTCATGTCTATTTTGTTGAGTTGCTGAAGAAGGAAAAATGGTTATGGATATTATTTTTCAACAGCCCATTCTGCTGATGTGTTTTATAAAAAAAAAAGGACTAAGTAACCCAGTAACTTATTCTGAAGCTGGAATAATTCACATGTTCAAATGTCAATCATATAATTAATATTTTTAGCTTGGCTATTCAAAGAATATGAGAGCTATTGCGGTCACCCTTGTGTTGGCGTTGGCATTGACATTGCAGCCTTTGGTTAATATTTGCATTTAAGGTACTTTCAAGCTTATATCTGGATAACTCTTGACAGAATTTAATACAAATTATGGTCCCTTTTTAACTTACAAATTTTGGTTAAAGTTTTGCATGCAAGGAATTTAATGCTTTTATCTCAGTCACCAGACATGGGGTTGATTTGAAACATTTTAATGTCCACCTACATCAACATCAGAAAGGCATAATGTGGTGTTGCATAAATTGTTCTTGTGCCCTAGGCAATTATACCAGTCAGCGGTTTTGATCATTTTAAATAAAATAGGATTAATCGGTTACATTGTCTTATTAAAAACGCTTTTTTAAAAAAAAAAAAAAAAGTTTAAATCAGTTATTATACCAGTCAGCGGTTTTGATCATTTTAAATAAAATAGGATTAATCGGTGTCAGTCTCGTCGTAGACCAGACTTGCCGAGTGAAATTAATTCTATTTGACCTTAAGTCTCAAACTTCATGTTGTTGCTCATGAATAGATGAACCTATATTGGTGCATTACAAAGGTCAAGGTCACAAGGTCACATGTTGTATGTATAATACCAACTTGTCAAGTGAACATTAATTCTATTGACCTTATCTCAAATCTGTGATTGTTGCTATGATTAGTAGATGAACTATAGATTTTGGTGTCATTACTCAAATGTCAAGTATGTTGTGTATTATATTAACAGACCATGTCGAGTGATAACTTAAGTTCAATATTGACCTTTAATCTCAAATTTTATCATGGTGTTGCTCATGATTAGTAGATGACCCCTATTAATTTTAGTGTCATTACCTCAAAGTCAAGGTCACAAGGCAATGTGTGTATGTATATACAGACCTTGTTGAGTGAACTTAAGTTCTATGGACCTTTAAGTCTCAAAATTCTCTGATTGTTGCTCATATTAGTAGAGGGACCCTAATTGTTTTTGTGTCATTACCTCAAAGGTCAAGGTCACAAGGTCACATGTTGTGTATTTAATACCGACTTGTCTGAAGTGATAAAATGATAGTTTATTTGACTTTAGTCTCAAACTTCATGTGGTTGTTTCTTCAAAGTCAAGGTACAAGTTGCATGTATTATGTTGATGACTTGGCCATGTCCAAATAAAATTAAGTTCTATTTCAGACTTTGTGTTGTTCTATAATGAGTAGATGACCTCTATTGATTTGGTGTTAACATCCAAGTCAATTCACAGTCACTTTGATATTTTTCATTATAAATGTCTTTCCAAGTGATAACTTTATTTATTTTGATAACTCTTAAGTCCTAAACCTCATGTATGGTTGCTTTAATTAAACCTTTGATTCAAATTAATATGGTTCTAAAATATTTTGTAGATTTAAGCATTGTCTGATCTCATAACTCAAACCATTGTGCTGGTTTTATTTCAGTAAACTTTAGTTCCACCATTAGCATTATATTTTCATCAAAATATTTGAAGTTTGAAATTTTTTGTGACAAGCACATTATAAGCAAACTCCTTGCATGTTAAATGTATATACATAATTATGGCATATGAGGGGCATATGTTTCACAAACATTTCTTGTTTTCATTTCAAATAAAAGGCAAATATGTTTCACAAACATTTCTTGTTTTCATTTCAAATAAAAGGCAAAATTGCCTCCATTTCTTCTAACAATTATAGCCTTTTTAAGGTAAATCGGCTTTTGAAATTGAAAAGGTTCAACAATTTATCAAAATATCATTTAAATGTTTAAATATGCTAAATGAGTGACATTGACTGAATGCTGTAGCCTATGTATAACAAAGGATAAATAAGATGTAGCCTATTTGTTACATAGGCTATGCAGGGATGATGAGATGGCTCACAATAGCCTACATTTCTTCATTAACATAGGATTTGTAAGTTATTTTAAATTAAATAGGTTTCATTGGCTTTTAAACATATATGTAACTTTCTTATATTCTGATATAATTGACATTTAATTTAATATGCTGTATGGGCTAATTTGACCTATACACATAGCCTCTTGTAAGTTAGACATACGTGCACAATGCAGTTATTTTCTGTATAGACAAAGAAGAAAAAATAAAACTAGCCATGATTGTTTGTTGGATTAAACGTCCCACCGACAGTACTGGTATTTCAGTTATCTGGAGACAATGTCTTCTTGAGACAGACATAGTGCTGCCACTCTGCAGTATCACGCTGTAGACATATGGCCTGATACCATGCCCAGTCACATTATTCTGACACCGGGCCAACGAGTCCTGCAACTACCCTTATATGCTGAGCTCCAAGCAAGGGTATGTCGCGGCTGGGGGTCAAACCCACGACCTCCCAAACCAAAACTCAGCCACTGGGGACGGTACTAGCCATGATAATTTTCTAAAACTTTGTTATAAAAAATTTCACTAGAAACAAATTAATGGGGGAAAATGGGGGTCATTATGTCGGCTGGCTGGCGTAAACAATTTCTTCTGTGCACAACTCCTCCTACATTTTTCAACGGATTTGGCCCAAACTTTTACAGAAGCATTATTACATAGTGACCTGGCGCATATTGTCAGGGTTTTGTGGTTCGACTATTTTTGATGCAGTTATGGCCCTTTGCCTCTTAACAAATGTAATATAAAGGGAAATATTCTTTCGTGCACAACTTCTACATTTCTTAAAAAATTTGGTCCATACTTTAACAGAAGTACCTTAACTAAGTCACCCTGGAGAATATTACCTGTGTTTTGCAGTTTGACCATTTTTAAATGGAGTTATGCCCCTTTGATAAAATTCCTTGTCCGGAGCATAACTCCTACATTATAAGAGGTATTGACTTGAAACTTTATAGGTGCATACATCTCATTGAGGCAGAATGCAGTGCAAAGGAACCTCACTCTGTGGTTCATAATTTTGGAGTTACATGTTTGCCCCTTCATAAAAATTCCTGATATGGAGCATAACTCCTTAATTTAAAAAAAAAATGAAAATGGATTATCTCCCCTTTCAGTTGTCAAATTTGAAATCCCATACTTCATGCATATTTACATATGATGTGCCATTGTTATGTAAAGTTTGTGTGACATCCATCTTACGGTTTAGAAGGAGTAGCGCTTACAAGCAATTTATGTTAAAAGAATTTAAAATTTATTATCTCCCCTTTTGGTGGTCAAATAGGTTTAGGAGTTGTGCTTACAAGAATAGGGACAGACAGACAGACAGACAGACAACTGGTGATTCCTATATTACCCCACAAAAAAAAGAAAACCTGGTTTTGTGACAATATAATGGGCTAGCAACATTTAATTTAATTGCAGTTTGATGTTTGGTACTGGATTCTCTGTCACTGTGTAAAAGTTTTAGAAATTCCTTGCAGCAGAATTTATTCTATAGCCGCATATGCGAATATATGGAATTCAAGAAAAACGCATTATTTTTATTTACTGAAGCATAGTGAAAAATCTATTGAATAGAATTGTCTTAAAATTTTGCATAATGACTGGGAATGAGACAACAAACAATAATGTGAAATACAATAAGATAGTTATAGGCTTCATTTTGAGTTGTCTGCCTTTTACAATTACATAAAAGAACAGAAACTCACATTTAGGGGCAGATAACACAAAATTTGAAATTTTCATCTCAATTTTTTCCCCGTAAATTTGTTTCTAGTGTAATTTTCTATGATCATGCAAAGTTTTAGAAAATTATCATGGCTAGTTTTAATTTTCCTTCCTTGTCTATGTAAAAAATAACTGCATTATGCACGTATGCCTTTAAATATGACATATTGCCAACATTGTTTTTTAGCTCACCTGAGCACAACGTGCTCAAGGTGAGTTATTGTGATTGTTATTGTCTGGCGTTCGTCGTCCGTCGTCAACATTTTACTTAAACATCTCCTCCTATAGACCACTGGGAAAATTTTAAAGAAACTTCAAAGGAATGTTCCTTGGGTGAAGCCCTTTCATAGTTGTTCAAAGAATTTGATTCCATGCAGAACTCTGGTTGCCATGGCAACAGAAAGAAAAAACATAAGAAAGTTTTGAAAATCTTCTCCTCCAAAACTACCGGTAAGATTTCAAAGTTATTTGGCATTGATGTTCCTAAGGTATCTCTCTACTAAGATTGTTAAAAATTTTTTGATCAGTTGAAAAACATGGCCGCCAGGGGGCGGAGCCCATTTTCCTTATATGTATATAGTAAAATCTTCAAAAATCTTATCTCCAAAAGTACTGGCAAGATTTCAAAGTTATTTGGCACTGATGTTCCTTAGGTCACTCTCTACCAAGTTTTAAATTGGGGCGGAGCCTGTTTTTTTTATATAGCACAAAAAAAAAAAAATTGGGGGGCCCTTTAATTAATTTTTTTTCCTCCCACTTATCCCTCTTTTTTTTTAGCTCACCTGAGCACAACGTGCTCAAGGTGAGCTTTTGTGATCGCCCTTCGTCCGTCGACTGTCATGCGTCGTCAACAATTTGGCTTGTTAACATTCTAGAGGCCATATTTTTTTAGGCCAATCTTCATGAAACTTGGTCAGAATGTCTGTTTCCATAAAATCTTGGACAAGTTCGAATTTGGGTCATGTTTGGTCAAAAAGTAGGTCATTATGAAAAATCCAGCATATGTTGCTCATTTATAATCAGGTGAGCGTTTCAGGACCATCATGGCCCTCTTGTATTTTTTTTTTTTTTTTTTTTTAATTATAGCCTTATTCAGATAAATAGGCTAAATCGGCTTTTTAAATCGGCCTTGAGCACATTGTGCTCAGGTGAGCTTTTGTGATGGCCCTTCGTCCGTCATCCTGCGTTCGTCGTGTGTCGTCAACAATTTGGCTTGTTAACACTCTAGAGGCCATATTTTACGGCCAATCTTCATGAAACTTGGTCAGAATGTTTGTCTCTATAAAATCTTGGACAGATTGGACTTTGGGTCATGTGGGGTCAAAAAGTAGGTCACAAGGTCAAATCTTAGTAAAACTTTGTTAACACTCTAGAGGCCACATTTTTAGTTTAATCTTAATGAAACTTGGTCAGAATGTTTTTCTCCATAATGTTTTGGACAAGTTTGAATGTGGGTCATGTGGGGTCAAAAAGTTGGTCATGAGGTCAAATCTTAGTAAAACCTTGTTAACACTCTAGAGGCCACATTTTTTGTCCAATCTTCATGAAACCTGGTTAGAATGTTTGTTTCCATCAAATCTTGGACAAGTTCGAATTTGGTTCATGTTTGGTCAAAAAGTAGGTCATGAGGTCAAATCTGATAAAAACTTTGTTAATGCTCTAGAGGCCACATTTTTGGCCATACTTCATGAAACTTGGTCGGATGTCTGTTTCCATAAAATCTTGGACAAGTTCGAAAGTGGGTCATGTGGGGTCAAAAGTAGGTCAGTATGAAAAATCCAACATATGTTGCTCATTTATAATCAGGTGAGCGATTTAGGCCCATCATGACCCTCTTGTTTAGGATAAAGAGGCTAATAGGCTACAATGGTTCAGGCCCGGATCCAGAATTTTTCCGCTGGGGGGGGGGGGGGGGGCAAAATCAGAATATGAGGGAGGGGGCGGAGGCCGGGGCTCCCCCGGAAAAAAAATGTTTTTAGTGTTACGGAGATGCATTCTGAAAAGTATCTGGGGATAAAAGTGACGGGTTTTTATTTATTTATTTTTTTTAAACTTGAACACCATATATGTTATGCCTAGGTCCCACTGGAGAAAAACCATCATCGATGTGGAAATACACAAATTTTCTCCCAATGGCATCAAATGTTTGAGCCAAAAAGACGGAGGAGTCCTATGAGAAGGTTCGGGATCGGTCCGTTGAAACGTTCACTGATGTTTCGGCTATGGTACGAATGGCCTTGTTTTATCGGGGATGGCTCTCGATGCTCGGTAAATTTCTCCGATGATCGGGGAAGGTGCCCCGGAGCTTCGCCGAATTTGAAACACTATCGGGGGAATATCCCACGGATTAGGGGATGTATCGTTATATCGAACCATCCTAGGTGCCTCGTGGAAGATTATGGAGATTATGAGAATTTGGTGATGGAATTAAGAGACAAAACTAAGGATGGACTTTGGGGGATTTATGGGGATGCCCCCAAGGAATGTCCCATGGCCTTTTTGACCCCCAAAAGTCTGCCCTTAGTCTAAGGTTGACCATATTAAAAAGTAACAAATTTTAGAGTGCGCTTGTCGATTTTTTTTTTTTGCGATTATTCTGAGATTCTATAACAAGATCTGGAATGTGTCACAGAAAGGTCGTCGTACCTTTGAGACATCACCGAAGCCTAGGGGATTCCTCGGAGGAAAAAAATATTTCGCTGAAGCTCCGTGGATGCTTCCCATGAGCTTCTGGGAAGCTATGCGTATGTTTTCCCGGCCTGTTTTCCCCGATAAAACTTCGAGAACATAAAGGGAAAAAATTCAATGCAAGCAATGTTCTCCCGATGACTCCACATGGCTCGCGACGCTTTCGAAGCTTCCGCGGGACACAGGGGAACCTGCTCCCGACGCCTCGCGAGGCTCATCATTTTCCATCGGGAGTACATTCCCGAGGCAAAAAAAGTCAAGTGGGACTAAGCCTTGAGCGATATAATTTGGACTGGGACACTGATATTACTGAAAGGAGTTTACTCCGGTATTGGGAGATAAGGTAAAAAATATAGTTTTCTCCTGCATTTTCAACCGCAAACTGGCATGAAAAATTAGTAAGTGTTTTTGGACCCCCCACAAACACACAAAAAAGTGACTTGTGTACACTATCAATTAGTGAATGCTTTGAATAATCACCCGTTTTAGACTCAACAGTGTAAAAGACAGTTTTATTTAAGTCTGAGGGAAAAAATCGCTTATAACATATTTTGTCAAATATGCGGAAGGGAATACCGGGTATATGCTGTATTAGGTTCGAACTTGGTAATCTTGAATGTCTAATTGCCGATCTGGAAGCAGCCTTCATACACAGACTTCCCAGAAAAAAAAATCAGGCGCACGTTTTAGGGTCGGACGGTTGCAGAAGATTTTTGCCCCTTCTGCGTGTCGATTGTTTGCATTTTTTTTTTTCTAAATGTTAAATCAGTGACAAAACAAACAATATTCAGTAATAAAATATGTTTATATTTAATATAAAATCTTAAATATCCGTTTTATATCGCACATAAATTGTGTTTTCTGTGCATTAGTATTTCGTTTTCATCGACTTATCAGTAACATTGCTCAATGACTGGTTACCTGGATTTGATTTGAATTACTGATCATGCATAATCTACATATACATTGTCCCAAAATATGGCAGATTGAAATTTTCAAATTCTTTCATTTCTTATTCATTTTTTTTTTAAATTCAAAATACACCAGGGTGTCTATATCAAGACACCATGAATACACATACGCGTACATTTAGATTATTACATTTGTATAGCTTAAAAAGTGAACATGATGATGTATCGGCCCACTGTTTGTATTTATTCCTTTCAGGAAAAATATTTAGAGGAGTTTCATAAAAATAATACTTAAAAAGTTATGTAAAAATAGTAAAGCTGATGACATTAAGAAACGCAACCCATTTCTGATTAAGTTAAATTTGCATGGCTAGCTATAGGTATGCATCTCGTACTCTGCAGAATGCTCAGATTTTTTTCTTTTGCAACATCAAAAAACAAAAAAAAAACAACTTTATACATGTAGATAAAAGTGAATTAAAATTTCTTTGAGTAGCTTTAGTCAAAGTAAGTTTTATTATTTTATTTTTTTTAGTTAATTCCTTTGGGCTCTAGTGAAATTGTTTCGATGCTATTTTTGTGTTTGTTTTAATGTCCAGCTTAGTTGTTGTTTTTAGCGGCTAATATTATTCTTAACTTATTATTCTTAACTTTTTATGCTATTTCTTAAACTGCATTTGTCAGGAATAGTTTGTAGTTGTAACCATTACAAACTTTTGGTAATTGCCTATTTTTCCCAATTGTTAGATCGCTCGGCAGGCGACATGTAAATTTCTCACAATCAGTGACCGTGTCCGCAGTACCCTAAACACAAGCTTATCACACAGTCATGGACGACTGCCGATTCGGATTACCTAGACACATTAACAGCAGGGGGCCATAAAACAAAAGGAGTCTGGCTGGTCAGGTGGTTATGCGGGTGGTTCAGTACGGGGCCCACTATGTGGATTTCCTCTAGACAACACTACTATGATGTTAATCTCTACTGAGATCCGCTCCAGCGGAGACCAGTACGAAAAAAATAACCGGACAGATGACATATATTTCAATTTTGTAGCACTTGTTAGATATGTGTGATGTGCATCCTTTTATTTCTGGTCATCTCTCTCTTGTGGACTGTTGGTCGACATCATATTGATGTCTGGTTCGCCATCTCAGAGAATAACAATAAACAAAAGAACACAAACGAGTAGATATATGATATATAAAATGAACGAAAACACTTTTTTTATAAAAACAATGTTGCAAATATGCATGCAATTATATAAGAACGTATAACTTAATATACGCACATACATATGTAAAGAGGGTAATGTAATGAATTAAAATTAAGTAAATATAATGATTAGTGGATAATTAAACAGGTGTACAGCTGTATGATAGTTGTTGAATCCCAGACTGATGGCATCGTGGCTAAGATCACACACTAGTACTGCACGTACATATATATTTTAACCCTTTCCCTCATATAGACTCATTTTGACGCACTCAATAGGTACCACAAAAAGCCTGATCTGCAGAAAACCACAGTTAAACCTTACCAAATTTAATTGTAAAATCCTCATTACCAGACCACTGAGTAGCAGCGAAAAGCATAAAACCAGATCAGCCTGCGAGTAACAGCGAACTGTTCGCATAGGTCTTTTCATGGTATCCTCTATGAGGGAAAGGGTTAAATAAAACATGTACGATTTAATTCATGTCAAGGTACATAACTTATATTCAAATGCATCATACAGTCTTTTAAAAGCATTATACGAAACATAACATGTATGTATTCGGGGTTTAAAACATTGTTTTGTAACAACGATGATAGATTTATATCATGCACGATTTTAGTGATTCTGCATCGTAGATGAATTGTGTTTTAATTAGAATGCATCCACTGGGTGCTTATTAGTAGGATGCATGCTTTCCGTATTGGGACTCATATTTTCTTTTTGGCCTAGCAATTCCAACCTTGCGGACTAAACATGTGATTTATTTAACGTTATTATTACATTATCTTACATGTATGTTGTATCCACATAACTCAAAAGCTGAAATAAATTTTCCAATAAAAAAAAATGAAACTTGAACTATTATTAAGTTAATTTTGACATGACGTCCCACTGACAGTAGACAGTAGGGCTGCATAAATTATCAAGAAACTGAGCATGTTTCATCATTTTTCCATGCAATAAGAAGCAGTTTCTGGGAAATTTTCCTGTTTCGTTTGTCTTCCGTAGATTTTAACATGGATCCCTCCCTTTGACTGGGTGTGTATATGACACATGTGATATGTGATACTGCAGTTTGGCAGCGCTTTAACTATTTAACAAGTAGACCTCCAAACGACTAAAATACTGTCAGTTAGGACGCTAAACCCAATAAATAACAATGTCACGTTAATACAAATGTGCGAATATTTGCATGTGTATGCGTGTCCATGGGTATACATGTATATGAATGTATAAGATTCACTGACCACCCAGAATGCCCAGTAATCCGTTTCCAGATAGCTTGTAATATGTTGTTAAACTTAATCCTTACGTTTGAACGCATATTTGAAATTTATTGAAATTCTCGATTATATTGAAAAGCTCGTACCCCTATATAACCAGAATTGTAATCAAGTTACTGCAATATTATTGCAAAACTCGGTTCCCCATATTTTGGACAATTATGTATCCCACAAACACTGACCACCCAGATTGTTGGAGTTATCCGATTCTAAACAGTTTGTGATATGTTCTTTAACCATATTCTTAAGTTTTGATATGTTTCTAGATAAGTTAATATCAATTTTCGTATCCCTGTACAACTATTACAATAAAGATATTGCAATTCTCGGCATTATTGCAGTTGTAGTTGTTACATATCATTCTGTTGAAGTCTGGGGATTTGAAGTTTGGGAGTTTAAAAAAAAATCAAAGGAGTATTTTAAACGTGCGTGAAAGTAGTCATTCTTCTGCCGTTTACGGTTAACTACGGATTAGATCGCGTTTGGCCTAAAACACGCAATGAAATTTTAGCGCAATTGCCGCATTGGAAAATAAAACACGCAATGGAAATCGTATTTTCCAAATAAGCATAAATAAAGTCTTATATTTTAATTTAAGTAATAAATCACAGTTTATATACGTATATTAAGTCATAATATGGATGAAATTTATTAGTTTAGTTGTTTTGTTTTTGTTATGAGTGATATTAAAATCTCCATTGTTTGGTATATCTTTGCTACGTCGCAATGGATATTCATATAATAGGATAAATATTATTAAAATGTCACGTTTTCGCTCCTGTTTTGTGTGTAAATTACATTTTAGATAGAAATTACATTAGGCAAAAAAACATATTATATCAAGAGAGCATACCTGTATATAGGTTGGGTCTCGCAATTTTCCCCATTGCGCCTCAGCAAATCACGTATCGGAATCATATTTTCCAAAGCATTAACACAGGCTTATATTTGATTGTAAATCATATTTCCTTTCATTAATATAATACGTATATAAAATCATTATATGACTAAACTTTATTTGTTATGTTGATTTGTTTTGACGCTAAAATTTCATTGCGCAATGGAAATTCGTATAGGAAAGATCAATAATATGCTCATTTCTCGTTTTTTGTGTGTTTGTGTTCAAGTGACATTTCAGATTCAATATAACATTAATTATACACATATCAATGTGTGTCTGTATTCACAAGATCATAAGTTAATCATGAGTTTGCGCGTCTCGGCAAATTTTCAAATTCTTTGATGTAATTCTCAACCATCTTATTTTTCAATAAAAATGAAAAAGGTCATTTGGTCGTTGTATTGTATTATTTTTGCTGATTTGCGTCTTTGTGATTTGTGATAGAGTTTACTATCATAAAATTTCCATCGCAATGAAAGATTTATGTTTTTACCTCAACGCATGGTAAACGCATACTTATGTCAAAATCAAATAATAATCATTTATATAACAAAAAACATTTCTCTGATGTCGCATGTCAAATAAATTTATCAGACGCGGCACGCGTGTCGACCTTAAAATGAAAATTTTCAGCTTCCCGTGGTGTAGCCTGGATGATATTTATCAGTATAGAAAGTATATATACAAACACTTACTTTTCTACATTTGGCAAAAAGTAACTGATCGCTTTATTTTTATTTTTTGCACATTACATACCCATTAACGAGAATTTCCATTGCGTTTAAAACGTATACACGTATTAGATATGTAACAACCGTAAAATTTGCATTTGCGTGTTTTGCTGGGAAATGTTGCAGGACCTATTTAGGCTTTTACAGGAACACCCTTGAAATATATATATTTTTAATTACATCATTAATTACAATTTATATTTGAAATGTAATACAAAAGAATGGTCGATCACAATAAATCAGTGTATTACTTATCTTTTTGTATAGACATCATCATATGAAATCCCAAAACGCCAAAGCACTTATATATATTTCGTGCAATGGAAATTTTATGAGGGCGCATTAGAATGTCATTTATAACAAAGAAAACATAACAAAAAAAATGTCACACAACTACATACTTCTTGCAACTACGATTAATTATGAACTAAATCAAAGCCATTTATAATGCTAATTGGAAAATAATATTTCCATTGCGTGTTTTGCTGAGGCGCAATAGAATTTGAGCTTGTCAATAAAGGTACCACGAAAAATATTTATTTAAATACCAAATGCATTATAAATCCGGAATGTAATTTAAATATTTCTGATTTATAGTGTTATAAGATACGAAAGGAAGCAAGAACTTAACCCGATACTTGTTTTATATGCATCATTGTATAAATTTCCATTGCGCCGAACCAAATAATACACCTCGCATTGGATATCAATCGCAATATCGACAAAACTACATGATAAATAATATTCAGTCACAAAACTTTTTTTTTATTCGGTTATAAACAATAACCCATGAAGTAAATACAAACCTTAATTAATGCTAATGAAATATAATATTCCATTGCGCGGTAAACTTGCATATGAATAAAAGTACACCCAAGAAAACTATTTATTTTAATACCAACTGCATTTTAAATCCGAAATGTAATTTAAATATAAGATCATATCATATAAATTTCCATTGCGTCGCACCAAATAGTGTACCGCGCAATAGAAATTTTGTAATATCAATCACAATTACAACAAAAATACATAATAAATAATTTTCAGTCACAAACTTAATTTTTATTTGATAAGAAAAATAAATGATGAATTATAAAGTAAAAACAAGCCGTTTTAAATGCTAATTAAAGAATAATATTTCCATTGCGTGTTTTCTTTTCCATTGCGTCCAATGCGCCAAAAAAGTCCATTGCGTGTTTTAGACCAACCCATTTTTTTCGCATTGATGTGACGGGGGGAAAAAAGGAAAAGGACACAAAAAATCTAATCAAATTTTAAGTGCAAAATTCACATTTTCAAGAAACATAGAAATTGGCCCATTATAATGTAACACAAAGTGTCATTAATATAAAGCGAAAAGAATATCGGGCAATGCGGGCGCCGGGTTTTGCCGTGTCCTATCATTAGACGTTTGGAAACGTATGATAAAACGCTTTACTAACATGATCAAATTTGGCGGGATTAGCTGTCAAACACAAATCACGAGGTACATGGAATTCTGGAGTGCAATAACTTCAATAAACCGACTGAATACACAGGTATGTTGATATCAGTAAGAATTGTACATAATTATGTATCCCCGATACACAAATTGATAACCATCAATTCTGAATGGAATACAGTGAATTTTGTGATTTCAATTGTTATATACTCGGGTAAGGTATTACCGGTGGTCGTATATTACCGGGGTATTCACAAATAAGAAGAATATTGGTTTCATGAATTCTGCCTCAATATCACCTGTATACTAAAAGTAAACACATACTGTGTGCTATCTGTCAAAACTTTAAAACCTTAGGTATGAGCTATTTCCAAATGAGAATTTGCATTTCTTCTAAAATGCCCTTTTAACAACCAAAATTCTATGGAAATTTAACATATTTTCTACCCGACTTATTTCGAAACAATAATTAAAAAATAAATATATACAACATAATTAAAAATCATTCTAAATGTTGCAGGACAGCATAAAGAACGTCACAGAAAATTTATTATGATGATATTTGATCTAAAAAGATTACTAGAGGTGAAGTTTATATTATGCATTGGTAATACCCTACCAAGAAATTTCTGAAATATATTACGTAGTAAATTTTTCATGTGTGTGCTTCTTCTTCTATTTGTAACTTATTTCTGAAAGCTATATACCACGGTAATACAACCCACCAGGATATTTATAGAAGGATAGTGTCCCTGAATTACAGATAGAATGTGTATTTGTCACAGGGTGAGAAAATATGCAGCCTGATCAAGAGTCGAACCTTGGGCTTTTGTTTACAGGGCGAATGCTCTACTGACTGAGCTACCACTTACATTTGATTCTCCTCCATTGTGATTGGTACCGTGACATTATCCCCTCCATTTTAGAATTTGCCCCTCAAGAAGATACAGGGTTAATATAACCATGTGCAGGTGTCTTGGATATACCTAGTACCTATGTCACAGTCCCATGTTTGGCGCCAGATGTCACAAGGTAAGAAAAATTTGCAGCCTGACCGGGATTTGAACCCAGGGCCTTTTTCTTACAGGGTGAATGCCACATACACATCTTTCTCCCTATTGTGAGTATGGTTGACTAACCAGTTTTCGGGGTATAACAAGTTTTCGGGGTGCTTTACCTTTACACCGTTTGCGCGTGAGAACGTGATATGACAAGTTGTTTTCGCGGTCCCATATGATCAAAACAAACGTCAGCCATGCTCTAATATTCAAATTAAGACATCATGTGACTTCTTGTGTGAATTTGGGACAATGTTTAAGATGCAGGTCCAATTCATTAAAATCTTGAACTCGTATTTGAATAGCTATTTTGTAGATCAAACTTGCCTGAATTATTCAAATTTACATATTTTCAAACAAAAAACCATTTATAGTTTTTATTTAAGTTGATACACCTTACAGGTTTAGTGTTTTGCGCAGATAGCAAACTGAATGCTATCAATTACCCGGTTAATAAGTCACATGATGGCTAAATTTGAATGAAAAAATGGCGGATATTTGGTATGAATTTTAAGGGGTTGGAAAAAAGCTTGTGCGAGAAGCTTTTTAAGGTGTGTAAAGTATATGTTTTGTGATGAATATGTGTAAAATGTTTCAATTATCCATGTGTCATCAATGGTAACTGTCATTAAGTTTAAAATGAAAAAAATGATCGTCGAGCTGGGTGGGTGTAAGGTCAGCAGTTTTCCCAGATAAAGTTGCAACTTTTTTCCGACCATGGATGCCAATCAGAAAAAAAATTAATCAGATCAGCATCTCAGACGAAATAAAGGCTCTATGAATATCAAATAATATCAGCATTAATTCCCTGAAATGGAATTTTGATGCATATTTAATAAACAGAGTATGTTGAGCTTAATTTGAAAATACCCCGAAAACTTGTTAGTAACTTTTTATGTCATCACCGTTGACCTACATTGGAATGAACACTGCTCTGTTTTGATAGAGATGAATTTAAGATCGCAAATGTGTACAGGGAGTGACAAAATTTATTGTTGCACCCCTTTATTTTAATTAAATGAAAATTTTAATGATATTTGATATGCAAATATGGATCGATCTCGTTAGTACCCCGAAAACTTGTTAGACCATCATAATCGGTACATAATGTAGTTTTGGTAATATTTTTGATTTTTTAATGATGTTAATAATACCTACAGTACTAGTTGACTCAAACACTATTAATATAAGCCACATTGTGCTTGTTTTAAAATTGGGCCAAAACAATGTTAACCCTTTCCCTCATGTAGACTCATTCTGACGCATCTACCCATTCCCTAATGAAGACTCATTTTGACGCATATACCTGTCGCCTCATGCAGACATTTTGATCAATTACCCTTTCCCTCATATAGACGCGTATGGACGCAGTTGATTTTTAAGTGCATAAATATCAATATAATCTATTAACATGTTTTTACCAATTAAGTTTTTTGGAAACTTTAATCATATTGCAAACTATATGGATGAAAAAAGATAGTGTTTATTCTTAAGATAAACAAGAAAATTGCAATAATTTAACCATACTATCGTCTTCGTAGGTCGCAAGTTAGGAGAATTCCAATAACAGAGAAAGATCAATTATGATTTGAATTATGCGCTTATATTAACTTATTCTTTTAAATAAATATGTTTGGTTTGAGTTAAACATAATTTCAATTAAATAAATAAGGTTTACAATAAAAAAAGGGCTAATTTAAAGAAAAGTTTCTCTATTTGGGTAGATCGACATAAAAGTTACATTCTGTTGTTTACAGCATCTCTCAAGTGGAAAATTACCAATTTAAATCTATTCTGTTCATGCTATTTTTAAAACAATTACTTATGTCTATAAAAAGATCATAAGTCACGTGCGTAAGTCATGGTTGTCCAGATGTTTAACTTAGCGTCCCCAGTGCCGGAAATTGTTGATTAAAAAAAAAAAATGACAGGGTAATAAAATTGTTGGCTTCATTGGTAAGAAAAGTCGGCTTTATTTGAAAGCGATGATGAGAAACCAATTAGGAAATCAAACAATTATGGGTAAAGCTAAGTATAAATCTATCTGAAATTATTTTGAAAACCAGATCGGCACTTTTCAAAAATATGAATAAATATTTATTAATAATCTACATCTTTATAATTAAATAAATATGCCGATATAAAAAGTTCTGAATTAGAACTTATCTTTAGGCACTTTGGCAAAACATATTACCAAGGATTTTTATCTTTGCTAGCATATTTTAGCTATCCAAATTCTAAACGTGAAATTCCCCCCTTTTTTTTTCTTATGTCTTTCTCTGGCAACCGGATGTAGAGATAGAAGGGTGTACATAGTCCTGCATACGTCCGTACTCAAACTCTTACTTTACTATATACTACTATCCTCTAACTTTAATATAAACCTACCCTAAAAACAGCTCTCTTTTGCTGTTGGAGGTCCCACTGGCCTGACAAAATAAAGTATTAAAACCGAACCCCACCCAATATGAGCCCTGTTGGACAAAATGAATAAATAAATGTACACCCGGATATCTCAGATCTCATTTTTGGCTTCCTTTCCCAGGGGTTTACTTAAGGATTTGAGGGGCAAGTTACTTTGAACATCTACTTGCCCCCAGTGAAAACAGGTTGCCCAATTTTTAAGTTGGTGTTTGTTAATGTTTAAAACAAAATATGTGTAATATTAAGATGAATTATTGTTAATATGTATCAAACACAATGTGCAACTCACCCCTAATGTAGAAAAAAAAAAAAAAAATTTAAAAAAACAAACTTGCCCACCAGGCTATCTTCTTTGAAAAATCACTTGCCCATGGTGATTTTAACCCGGTGCGGGCAAGCGGGCGTCCACATAAGAAAACACCTGCTTTCCAAGGACTTAATCCTTGCTGGCTTAAAAAGCTTTCAAAATTAGAACATATTCATAACCTTTTCTCATGTATTTGGCTATTTTTGGCAGTTAGGGATATATTTATTAATATAAAGTTACTCTTCAAAATTAATTCAATTGTTTAAAAATTAAAAAAAAAAAAGATTTTGAATTAGTTTGTATGAGAACACTGACAAGTCACTTCAGAATAAGTATTTGGTCATCATTTAATATACAATATATATCTCCTAAGTCAGACAATTTCAAACATATATCCCCTCTTCAAACAGACAAAAAAGAAACAGATATCCGTCTCCTTGTAACCTATTATTTCATTCAATGATTTCTTAATTCAATAAAATGAAATCAATTAATAGTACTTGTTTTATTTACTTTTTGGGGGTAAATTTTTTTGGTGTTATGCAAATGTTATTAAAAATATATTTCTTTAGGTATAATCTAATATAACGATTCTGTATCCCAGTTCATCAATATGAAAAATATATCAATAGATAGTTCATTTTTTCCTCTACAAACATTTCATTTACACCAAAGATCTATTATAATGGTAAAACAGTGTTTTATAGGCTTAAACTATACAGGTAGAATGAGACATTATCTCCATTAGTCCATATGCATACATATGTATGAACTAGGTCTTCAGCTGGGTTGCCTATGGCTAGGAGTTTATCAGTAACCTGATAGCAGTATGGAGCCTGGAGGGTGTTATGCAATGATGGCTATTAGGGAAAGGTTTTAATAAGAATATCTGGTAGGTCAACTAATCAGATGCCTCTAAAATTGCTCAAATATTATATGTTTTCATAACATTATTGTTTCATCTTTCTTTTCAGAAAGTTTAGAATGTCAGAACTAAACGATTTAAAGAAAGTCTTGAAAAAATGGGAAGTGGAGTTTGTAGCCCAGGAAAACAGAAAACCAGGAAAGGTATACGAGAATTGTTTTTGAACAAGGTTGCTAGCAACTCTGTTCTATGGTAACACATATTTCTGCATCACACAACATTTCAGTGCTATATTAAGACATCAATTTCCCTTTATATACGCCCCAAGGGTAGTATTATGTTATGCCGCTGGTCGTCTGTCTGTTCATTAGCAATATCATGTCCGCTCTGTATCTTAAGAACCACTGGAAGGAAATTGAAATTATTTGACAGATATGTCAACCATACTAAGAGATGTGCAGAGTGTAGGTTTAGATGTCTTAGTTCAAGGTTAAGGTCACACTTGAAAGTCACATACCATACTGTTAAATTGTCAGAATATTTTTTGTCTGCTCAGTATCTTTAGAACTGCTTGAAGGAAATAAACATTATTTGACAGAAATGTCAACCATACAAAGAGGATGTGCAGAGTGTAGGTTTTGAATGTCTTGGTTCAAGGTCAAGGTCACTCTTGGCAACTATACTGAGATGAAATGTACACCAAATGCAGGTTTCAGCTGTGGGGGCATATAGATTTGCCTTTGTCCATCTGTATGTACGTATGTCTGTCCTGAAACTTTGTGACACGCATAACTTAGAAAATATTTGTACTACAGACTTGAAACTTCATGGATATATTATTCAGGACATGAACATGCGCACCTGGGTATTTTCATCGAACCATAGTATAAGTTGATAGAGTTATGGGCCCTTGTTTTTGAAAAGTATGGAATTTTATGCTTGTGACGCACTTAACTCTGATAGTATTTGTATTACAGACTTGAAACTTCACGAATATATTATTCAGGATGTAAACTTGTGCACCAGGATATTTTTATCGGATCACCACTGACATTGACAGAACTATGGGCCTTTGTTTATGAAAAATAAGGAATTTTAAATTTATGGAGCCCAAAACTCCAAAAGTATTTATATTACAAACTTGAGCTTCATGGATATTTTATTCAGGACATACTCTTGTTCATCTGGACATTTTTATTTGCCAGTTTTTACTTAGATAAACTTTCACTTTTCTCTGGGAAACACTGATTCCACTGCTTGGGTAGCAGTGAAAAATGACAAATAAAGCCATGGGACATGATTTGGGCCCCTGGGTGTTTGCCTGTGATTTGGAAAATGTGACGGGTGGGGGAATTGGTGTCCTCTGGACACATTTCTAGTTCTTATGAATATATAGGGGAACATGTTGACTTTTATATATCTACACAGCGAGTAATTGGACTCATCAAAGATTGACATGTAGAAGTTCTACTGTACATGTGTTTTTGTTAAAATTATTGTTTTCCATTGAATGCTTTACTTTATGGAGGTATCAGAAATATATGTTTTTTCTTGTTTTCTTTTGCTGGCAGGATGATATAGAGAAAGCCCCAGAGAAGATTAAAGGTAAGGACACACTAATAAGCCATTTGATTTATTGATTTAATTAATTGGTTGTCTTTCACCGCCCAGATACACAATTATACAATTGTTAGACCATTGTAAAGGCAGTGTTTGAAATTAGTGGCTACACCTTCAAGCCAGTGATTGGTGAAAAACTGTCTAGACTTGTTTAACCTTTTACCACATGAATATTCATGTATAAATTTGTTACTTGATGAATATTTAGTCTCTCAGCTTAAATGTGTATATAAAACAATGAAATTTTCTTTGCTGTACAGACTGTATAGAAATTGTGTAAACAGAGGTGACCTTGATCAGACAGCCCCTCTTGGAAATATTGCATCACACTTCCAGGAACTGTCTGAACCGGGGTCCCGTTTCACTAAACTTCGTACGAACAATTTTGATATTAGTCGTAAGTCTTTTGTTCTACATGGTATCTACTAATGGCTTATTTTCACAATAAAACATGAAGAAAGATGATCCAATATATTACAATACACAAATACAATACTTTTTGAGAGAAAAATTCACAGGAAAAATACTTTTTTACGTCTGTGAATTTACGCTTACGAAGATTATTATTCGTGCGAAGTTTGGTGAAACGGGCCCCACATCTCCTCTGTTTGCAATGTGTCAAAATTTGTCTATATGAGGTAAAGGGTTGCTACATAATTTTATACAGACACACAGTCAAACAGAATACCATTAATATTGTGTAAATTAAGTATTAATAAAATCGTTTGTTAGTTACAGTGTCCTATTAAATATGGCTCTGGATACAGTACATACTTTTTAGAGTATTAAGAATATACTTACTGGTGACTATTTTTCTTAATAGATTCATACAAGAGATATTCTCAGATAAAGAAAGAGATGAGTACTTCATCAGACAGCAAGGCAGATACAGTTCAAGAAATATCTGAAGGGGATAAAGATAAGAAAAAAGTAGAAGACAAGACAGCTGATCCAGAGGATAAGTCTGATGGATCTAACCCTTTGGATGTGTGGGGAAGTCAGTTTGACAGAAGAACAGAGAAGAAAGCAGCTGAGTCCACTGCCAGTGACAAGGGAGGAAGGGCGACAGAGAGTAAACCCGGTTACTTCCAAAATCTCAGCCGTAAGATGTATGAGAAGTCTCTGAAGATAGGGAGTATATCGAAGGTAAGGCTGAAGATAGGGAGTATGTTGAAGGTTAGGCTGAAGATAGGGGATATATCAAAGGTAAGGCTGAAGATAGGGGTATGACGAAGGTAAGGCTGAAAGGGGTTATGACGAAGGTAAGGCTGAAGATAGGGGTATGTCAAAGGTAAGGCTGAAGATAGGGGGTATGTCAAAGGTAAGGCTGAAGATAGGGGGTAGGTTGAAGGTAAGGCTGAAGATAGGGGGTATGTCGAAGAATAGGTATTCTGTTGATAGGCAGGACATTATTCTCACCTTGCATAAGTAACTTAAAACATAGAGGTTGAAGTTTCTGCCTTAGAAACTGAATGATGTGGTTTAATCCCTGATTGTTAACATCTATTCTGGCTTAGTCCTCTTGCTTTTGTTCACAGGATATAAGTGTAGTTCCAAGGCTTGTCAATCCAAGTGTCAGGATATTGTGCCTTGCCAGGTGTCAGTGGCCTAATAATTGCAGTTTGGCAGCACTTTATCTGTGGACGTATGATTGAAAAACTGTCATTGTAACTTGATGCCCATCAAATTAAGCATACGTTTTGAGATATTTAATAGAATGTTTAACTTTTTATTTTGAGGCTTTAACTCTTCCAAAATAGTGGAAATGTCTTATTGCAAGATTGTTCACATCTTATTTGAGAGACTCTGCTGTAATATAATGTATTTAAGGCCCAATGGAAGAAACCTGATACACCTAGGCATGGCCTGGCTCCTCCAAACAAACACTCCAACACTCTTGACCCTACCCCACAGACAGATGGCACCACACTTGATGAGGGTGAAGGTCCCTTCAAAGGTATTGCAATTTTGATATTAAAGTTTATTGTATAAATGTTAGAATTGAAAGATATCTTTTTCATGTGTTGCTCTATTGCAATTGCTTGATTTTGACTGCTCCTTACTGGTGTTAAAAATAGCTAAAAAAAGCAGACACTTAACCCGTAAACAAAAATGAAATACTCAGTCAATCAAAGCAGTCAAGTTCTTAATGCAGTTCTGTAGATTGTAACAACTTCTGTTTTGCCATTTGGCGTAGACTGCACAGTTGCATGTTTGCAATGTGTCATACCCTAGATTGTAACCTGCCGTGCGTTCAGGAAGGTGACCGTTAGGTCACGTTAGCTAATGGTTGCAAGTTGGTAACCTGCTTGCATTCTTTACACTGGCAACTGTAAGTTCACTGAACATACCACTGGACTTCATAGAGGAGAGACACACTGTCACATAGACAAGTAACAATTAAAGCAGTGATGCCTAGCATTAGAAGCGATTTAGTTTTGCTGTAAAATGGTATGCATTGTTTCAGGTTTTGAGCCAACCCTTGCGCTTTCAAGGTAGTGATCAGATACGGACAGAAAAAAAATATCCTCATTAAATTAATGGGTTTATACAATGTGAACCAAAATATGATAAGCTCATCATTATTGTATGGAATGTTAACTAAAGCAGCGATGTAATAACAAACACAGTTAAAATGTTACCTAGGTCACGATTTTCTACCTTCTTTATCATATATTAAAATATTTCCTTAAAGTGCTTCTGCTTATAACAAAAACTTAGTAGGAACCCTTTTTCTGGTCCCAAACAAGCATCGATGCTAAACTTATAGTGCATAGATGTCACGGATGAGTAGTGCAGTGCATAAGAACATTTACCTTTCACTTCATAACTTACAGAGATTATAAGGGATTGCTTTGAAGATTTTTTGAAGACTAAATTTTCATTATTCGGCGGGGGATATAAATTTGCCAAATTTGCCTTTGTTTTCTTAGGTATCTATATTGATGTATATAAATCTTTATAATATTACACATAGAAATGACAGGCTATTATAAATGACAGTTACATTGTTGTGCAATAACTCATTCCCGGAATTTGGACCCGTCATTGTCCCATAATCAACTTCCATCATGGTTACACCCATGGTTGGAAAAATTGAGCATGACATATAGAGACAGCACTCTGGCACATCACTAATGAATGACAATAGTTACTAAAGAGCAGTTTTCTTTTGTGTATTTGAGAAACTATATTAACTTGAGTTTTTTTTTCCAGAACCTGGAACAACTAATAATGCAGATGTAGAAGCACCAGCTAAATTTGGAAAATTCTTTGAAAAGGCTCTGAGTGTCACCAAGCAGATTTCTAAGAAAGAGTCTGATCCTGTAGCATGTGATATTTACCTGAATAGATATCAGACAAAACTGAAGTCCAAACAGTCAATACTGCCTAGTAATCTCTCCAAACTTGTCAGCACCTCAAGACATTTAGTTGAGATGGAAATGGAAGGTGTTGAAGCAGGGGATGCTTTTGATGACCAGGCTACAGATAAGAACAGGACTGAACAGTCAGGATGGGATGCTGGTGATGATATGGATGAAGTAGATGGTGAGACTGGAGGTCACTCTTGGCATGTCCCTGTTAGAAACTTGATCATTGATGATATGAGAAAATGTATGGAGAAAAAGGGGTCTAGGGGTGGTAAGTTGTTAAATAAGGGACCAAACAGTTTAGATAGTGTTCCAGAAGAGAGGGATTCAAAGAGAAATAAAAGAATGGAAATCAAAGAGACTCCAAGCAGGAATGATGAAGATGAGATATCTTTTTCAAAGCGTGAAGAGAAGGGGGGGAAAGGAGGACTGTATGACATACCTGAAGAAGTAGATACAGGTAATAATGATGATGTTGTTGGTACATCAAATCCATCTAAAAAGACAAGAGCTACAGGTGTTCGTAAAAGGAAAAGAGCTGATGAGTTAGATGAAACATGGGATGGTGGTGTTGATATAGAAGATGGAGCCTCTGGAAATGGAGATGTGGAAGAAGAACAGACAGGGAAGAAGAAGAACAGGTCAGATAAAACAAAAGGTGTACCTGTTAACAAGCGGAGAAAAGCAAATACTGGAGGTGCTATAGGGGTAAGCAAATTTGTATCATAATCAAGAGTAGTAGTTAAAGTTCAAAAGAGCAGGATGTTCTTTTTCAAGAGAAGATAATTTTGTATGGTTAGGGTAACTGGGCACCTAGATGGTATCTATTTGGCATTGCTGTTAACATCCTCACCTTTGCAGGAGTTAATAATTTGATTTTATACGCCCGTCGAAGAAGGGACCTATTATGGATTCACCTATAGTGTGTGGGGTGGATGGGCAGCGTCCAGTGATGTTGTCTGCTCTCTAACTCAAACAAACGTGAACCAGTTTTAACCATACTTGGTCACAATGTATATGGGCACAATATCTTGGTTTCTTTCGATAAACCAGCCACATTGCCCCAGACACTGCAGTTACAGCCCTTGAATTGATGAAAAATGGTCAAGTTAACAATGTCCACTCTCTAACTCGTACACACGTAAACTGATCTTAACCATACTTGGTCACAATGTATATGGACACAATATCTGAGTTCCTTTCGACAACCAGCCACTTTGCTGCAGACACTCCAGAGTTATGGCTCTTGAATTGGTGAAAAATGGTCAAATTAACAGTGTCCGCTTTCTAATTTGAACGCTCGTAAACTGATCCTTACTAAACTTGGACATAATGTATATGGGCACTCTTGTCTTGGTTCTTTTTGATAACCAGCCATATTGTTCCAGACACTCTGGAGTAATGGCCCTTTAATTGATGAAATATGCTAAATCACTTTTTTACTCAAACAAACATGAACTGATCTTGTTAAAACTTGGTCACAATTTGAATGTGCACAATATGGTAACTAGGCTTTGTAACCAGCCTAAATATCTTGAACACTGTAGAGTTATTGCCCTTTAATTGATGAAAAATTGCAAAATTAACAGTGTCTGCTCTTTAACACTGACAAACCTGAACCAGTCTTTTCCAAACTTTGTCACAGTGTGTATTGGCACAGTATCTCAATCGAATTTGAAAACCAGTCAGAATATTCCACTTTAGAGTTATCACCCTTGAGTTTATAAAATGGCAGGACGGGCATATTTTGCGGTAACCAGCGCTTTTGTTCTAAGTCATTATTATATATTATGAATGTTTCTAAAGGAACTACAGATCTCTTGTCTGTTTACTTAATACCTTTGTGTGTCTCTTTCTGTACTGGGATGCTGGTGCTATCAAGCATCTGGTAATTGAATCATCTCCAACAAATAAATGGACTGTACATATGATAAGGACTTCTATTTGTGACAGGAGACAGGGGGTGATGATGAGGGTGAAGTGGCCAGACCACGGGCAGTGAGACCAGCCCCACCTGCCAGGTAATGTTCCCACAGGCTTTCTGTTGTTTCTCAGTAATTTGGAAAAAGGCTCTTGTCTCTTGAAGAGAGATAATTTGTATGCACTTTGGAAATAAGACTTTTCTAAAATGTACATGATCAGAGCTTTAATATCACTAAATTTTTAAACAACAAAATTAAAATCAAGTTGCTGTTAAAGATTTGCCAGTTATTATTTCAGATTTGCCAGTTATTATTTCATGTTTATATTCTTTATTTAATTTTTATTGTTAAGTATGTAAAATAGAATGTAGGTTTAGTTTTGATTTAGCTGGATGTTCTTACAAAGGTTTCTTGTCTTGTAGTGTGTTGGTTGTTATTTTCTGTCTCATGATTTTACGACAGATCTAAGCCAGTTTCTAATGACAACTTTATCCGCCTGAACATGAAGATCAAAACCTACAAGAGGAAGGGACGTCACATGACAGGGCCACAGTTTAAACGGAAGATGTGGAAAGAGAAAATGCAGGCCCGTAGCAAAAGTTACGGTGACGCCTGCTTCAAGTGTGGACAGTCAGGACATTGGGCCAACAAATGTCCAGGTAATGGTTATAGAATATGTTACATCAAATCAATGGAATATCTGATAATTGCTCAAGGAGGCTATGTTTTGTTTCATACTCAAGAGATACAAATTGCAATAAAATATGTAGTAAATTATTGAAATAGAAATGATTAGATTCTCTTGAGTTAAAGGAACACCTCCATTCCATAAGGTTTAATACATTCATGTAAAATTGATACTGATAAAATGGAGTCTGAACCTAAAATAAGATGAGATTGTTGAACTAGCACCCTGTATTGTTTAATATGAGCTGTGTTCTGCTTATCACTTAAAAGGGTGCCTGGACAGCTTAGTGGTAACATGCCTTGCTTCTCACCAATGCGTCCAAGATATGATTCCTGGTCACATACGTGAGAGGGTATAGTGGTTGCCTGTCCAGACACGTGTGTTTTCTCTGGGTTTTCCTCCCACAGTAATGACCACATACGCCTCCATCATAGCCATTGAGAGTGATTAATATAAGTTGTGATAACTTGATTCGTAGTTAATGTAAAGTAAATAAAGTTAAAACTTAAATAGTTTTATTCGTACCTTGGTGTAAAGGACTCTCCTCGTTGTGTTTCTTAATGTTACTATCTTGTGACAGACAAGTTTCAATAATTTCTGATTCCTTTAAAAGGGTTTCCTCTCCTTCATAAGTAATACTGTTTTGAACGGTACCTTCCCATTGATTCACAAAACAATTTAAACTGTTACTTCCATAATTGTTATTTAAAAATTGTTGTAAATAGTATTTCATCCTAACAGTTATATTTGATAGAAAATGTTTTTTCTACAGCATGTTATGTTGATCAGTTTTAGCTGATTTTAGATAAATGTTATGTGTATTTTTTTCTGTATTTGCCATTACAAAGAAAAATGGAAATACCATGTTAATTTTCTGTTGGCCTAAAGCTGTAGAATTTCACTTCATATTTCTCTGCTGTTTAACAGGTGGTGGAACCACATCTGCAAATAAGTATGACAAAGAACCAGTCCAGGATGAAGATTTTCCCACCATGCAAGAGGCAGCCATGTTGGCCAGAGGAATCAAAATGGCAGAAAAGAAAAAATCTTCAGCAGTTCAAGGACCAGGTAGCTTTTTCTTTTTATACGCTCGTCAAAGACGAGGCATATTATGGATTCACCTGCGGTCGATTGATGTTGTCAGCTCTCTAACTTGAATAAAGGTGAACCAATCTTTACCAAACTTGGTCACAATATATATGGGCACAATATCTCATTTTGAATTTGAAAACCAGTCAGAATTTCTAAAATCTCCAAAGTTATGGCCCTTGAATTGATGAAAAAATGCTGAATTATCTGTGTCTGCTCTCTTACACTAACAAAAGTGAACTGATCTGTCCAAACTTGGTCACAATTGAGTGGACACAATGTCTCAACCAGCCAAAATGTCTTAAACACTCCAGAAGTATGACCCTTGAATTGATAAAAAGTTGCAAAATTAACAGTGTCTACTCCCTAACACTGAAAACAATGAACTGATATTTACCAAACTTTGTCACAATGTGTATTTGCACAGTATCTCAATAGAGTTTGAAAACCAGTCAGAATTTCCAAGACACGCCAGATTTATCACCCTTGAATGAATAAAATAGCAGGACATGAAAACCAGCGCTCTTGTCAAATTTTAGATTTTTTCAGCATAGCTTTGTCGCGAATTATCAGGAGACTCTATTCACATGAAATAGAATTTGGCGGGAAAAAACTTACATTAACATTACATTAGTTCAAGATTACCACGCGTATCGCATGATTATTTGAGTATGCATATTTTTCTTGTTTCTTGTAATACATATCTTTTGTGTGTATCACATGATTCCTTGAGTATGTTCTATGCTTTTCATAAGTTTTGTGAGCAGTTTTTTTTTTTTGGCGGGTATTTTTCTTAAAAATATATATAAAGGACTCACATTGGGGAGTTTTTTTTTGTTTTTTTAGCTTTTTGCCTTTTGTCCGTCGTCCGTCGTCCGTGCGTGCGTGCGTGCGTGCGTGCGTCCGTCGTCAACAATTTGCTTTAAACAACATCTCCTCATGAACCGCTGAAGGGATTTTGACCAAACTTCACAGGAATCATCCTTATGATGCCCTCTATCAAAGTTGTACAAATTATTCAGATTGGTTAAAAAAGTAGGTCACAGGAGCTAAAAATAGATTTTAAAAATGCAAACTTTGAAAATCTTCTTCTGCAAAACTGCAAGGCCTAGAGCTTAGATATTTAGTATGTAGCATCATCTTATGGGTCATTACCAAGATTGTACAAATCATAGCCCTATGGTGATAAATGAATGACCCCACCAGGGGTCACTTGTTTTACATAGAGTTATATAGGAAAATGTTTAAAAATCTTCTTCTATGAATCCATAAGGCCTAGAGATTAGATATTTGGTATGAAGCATCATCTTATGGTTCATTACCAAGATTGTACAAATCATGACCCTATGGTGATAAATGACCCCGCACCATGGGTCACTTGTTTTACATAGAGTTATATAGGAAAAACTTTAAAAATCTTCTTCTATGAATCCATTAGGCCTAGAGCTTAGATATTTGGTATGTAGCATTATCTTATGGTTCATTACCAAGATTGTTCAAATCATAGCCCTATGGTGATAAATGCCCCCGCACCAGGGGTCACTTGTTTAACATAGATTTATATAGGAAAAACTTTAAAAATCTTCTTCTATGAATCCATAAGGCCTAGAGCTTAGATATTTCATATGTAGCATCATCTAATGGTTCATTACCAAGATTGTACAAATCATAGCCCTACGATGATAAATGACCCCGCACCAGGGGTCACTTGTTTTACATAGAGTTATATAGGAAAATCTTTAAAAATCTTCTTCTATGAATCCATAAGGCCTAGAGATTAGATATTTGGTATGTAGCATCATCTTATGGTTCATTACCAAGATTGTACAAATCATAGCCCTACGATGATAAATGACCCCGCACCAGGGGTCACTTGTTTTACATAGAGTTATATAGGAAAATGTTTAAAAATCTTCTTCTATGAATCCATAAGGCCTAGAGATTAGATATTTGGTATGAAGCATCATCTTATGGTTCATTACCAAGATTGTACAAATCATGACCCTATGGTGATAAATGACCCCGCACCATGGGTCACTTGTTTTACATAGAGTTATATAGAAAAAACTTTAAAAATCTTCTTCTATGAATCCATTAGGCCTAGAGATTAGATATTTGGTATGTAGCATCATCTTATGGCATTACCAAGATTAAACTGGTGATAAATGACCCCGCACCAGGGTCACTTGTTTTACATAGAGTTATATAGAAAAACTTTAAAAATCTTCTTCTATGAATCCATTAGGCCTAGAGCTTAGATATTTGGTATGTAGCATCATCTTATGGTTCATTACCAAGATTGTACAAATCATAGCCCTATGGTGATAAATGACCCCGCACCAGGGGTCACTTGTTTTACATAGAGTTATATAGGAAAATCTTTAAAAATCTTCTTCTATGAATCCATAAGGCCTAGAGATTAGATATTTGGTATGAAGCATCATCTTATGGTTTATTACCAAGATTGTACAAATCATGACCCTATGGTGATAAATGCCCCCGCACCAGGGGTCACTTGTTTAACATAGAGTTATATAGGAAAATCTTTAAAAATCTTCTTCTATGAATCCATTAGGCCTAGAGCTTAGATATTTGGAATGTAGCATCATCTAATGGTTCATTATCAAGATTTTCAAAATGGTGGCCCTTTGGAGATAAATGATCCCGCACTTAGTCTTCTCCTCTGAAACCATAAGGCCCAATGCTTATATATTTGGTGTGTAGTATTGTCAGGGCTAAAATGTTTAAGATTGAGTTATATCAGAATTCTTGTCTGTTTAAAAACCTTGTAATCAGTTGTAGCAATGGTACTCAGGTGAGCGATCCAGGGCCATCATGGCCCTCTTGTTTTCTTATTGTTCTGGATTTGAGGAAAGTGTATAAAAGCAGCCATAAAACCAGTGGTAAAGAGTCATTATGTTGTGTTTTCCATTGATGTGTGAGTGGAAGAATGAAAAGAGGATTTAAAAGGCATTTTTCTTTCACCACAAGCTTTCTAACCTCGTAGATGATGATGTAAGACAATGCCAATTGAAGAAAAAAGTTATGTTCCATTGTTTTTTGAGAGAACAATCAGCTGAAATAAATGCTTGATATTCACAAAATTTTAGTAAAGTGTCCTGGATGGATAACAGTTTCTTTGATAAATGTATAGTTGTTTTATCAAAACACTTTCCTTAGATCCAAACTGAAACCTGTTTCGGGCTGAACATTATAAACATCTGCAGTAAATTATAGTTTGTTTCACCATATCCATATGACTGAAAGACACATATGTCCTGTTTCATTACAATAATGTTTACTCCTCCAATTGCAGTGGGGGTGATGCTTTACGTAAAGGAATTTTTTTCTATGCTTATTTTGACTTCCCAAATGAAATGCTTTACATATAATAACTCATACTTTATATAATCATTCTGCATCCTCCCTATAGTTTTGATTTCTATATTTTTGAGATGTGCTCCCATGATAAAGTCTGTAAATCCTACCCCAGGTGTATCAGAGCCCACCAGTGTAGCGGGAAGCTCAGGAAATACAGCTGCCGAGCCCGACCTTGATGAGGAGGAGGACATTGAGATAGAGGCTGGAATAGTGCGGTCCCGACAGGATGCCCCCGATGCCCCTCCGCCCATGGAGCCCCTGGTGCCCTGCGGGGAAGGGGAACAGTTACCTGGTGAGTGAGTCAGTGGGCATTTTTTGACCATAGATAAGAGAATGTGTTTTTTTGTGTGTGTGTGTGATCATATTTACAAAGCTTCTTTGGAATTTAAGTGCTGGTCCATTATGCCAATCTTAAATGTTTCAAACCATTCACCCAGAACCATTTAATGTGATCCCACTACTTAAAGTGATTGGTTTACATGGTCACTGTCTTGGTCTACTGGTAGCGTTCTTTACCTATGGATTCAAAGATTGCGGGTTTGATCCCTCTACTTTGTGTGAGAATTTTTCAAGACTGTTCCAGGTGCAAAGTACCGGTACATTCTAGGAACTTTTGAGAGGACTTAAAGAAAAAACTTTCCATCATCTAAACGAGGAATAAGCTAAAAGTAATCTCTGTGTCTCACCAGTCTGTCTGTTCATCTTGGAGCAATAGGACGAGTAAATTTTTTTGAAATATTGTGCTCAGTTCTTAAGTTCTCTAATTGTCATGTTACCATGTAGTTAGGATGCTGTCCCAGGGTAACATTATCTCTAGGTTTGGACCACAGATAAAGAGTTTGAATGGAAATGCATTGTTTTTTAGCTCACATGAGCACAACGTGCTCAAGGTGAGCTTTTCTGATCGCCTTTTGTCCGGCGTCCGTCGTCCGTGCGTGCGTGCGTGCGTGCGTGCGTCCGGCGTCAACAATTGCTTCAAACAACATCTCCTCCTAAACGGCTTGGCCAATTTGAAAAATATTTTACAGGAATGTTCCTTGGATGAAGCTCTACTAAAGTTGTATAAATGGTTCTGGTCCATCGCATAATTAGGTCACAGGAGCTAAAAATAGATTTT
>CM037783.1:52022936-52072936 GCA_021229015.1 Solen grandis
TGTTAAAGGTATTAAAACTGCTTATCACTAAAGCATGCTGTATCACTGTATCACCCAAAATGCACTTTGCATACTGAAACAAATCCATCAAGGGGTTAATTTCACATGGTAGGACAACTTTGTAGAAAATCAGTCAATGAGACTGAATAAATCTTGGAAGTTTCTTGCTAAAACATAATTTATGTAATCAGACACACCCATAAAAGGTATAAATTAAAATGATCAGGTATTTCAGTAGACATTCCAGTATTTTGCCATCTATTTTGCTATCAGAGCTTGTGGGACCTGGGGTCGAAGTAAAAACTGACCTTTCCCACAAGCCATGATTTGAACTTTGACCTACCTCTGGGTCCAGGAACACATGACACTGAGCTGGTTCCCCGTCTCTACCCGCTCGCCCTATCTCCTGCACGTAACTCTCAAAACTCTTTGGCATGTTATAGTGGATTATCCCCCTTACATCTGACTTGTCTAGGCCCATTCCAAATGCCACTGTTGCCACGACAACTCGAAGGCGGCCAGACATGAATGCATTTTGCACACTCTTGCGCTTGGCAGGGGTCAGACCAGCATGATAAGCCTCTGCGTCCCATTCTAGTCGCGGACCTTTCTTTCCTGAAAATGAAAAAAATACTAGTCCATAAAAGTACTTGATACTCTATGTTGATTCTGTTATTGAAGAGACACTATACAAACAAGAGCTGTCAGAGGACAGCACGCTCGACTTTTCAAAATGCTTGTTGGTAAATCAAATGAAATCTATTTCAATTCTTGTCCTTCACATACCCTGTGCATAATAACAGTCAAAAATGATATACCTTAATAGTCTGATACCCCTTAATATTTTTATGAAGTCTAAAATCAATCCCATGCCTAGTTACTGAGACATAAACACAATAACACTGTGCATGCAAAACTTTAACCAAAAATCCATGCAAGAAAGGGGCCATAATTTGCATAAAATTCAGACCAAAAGTTATCTTCCTTGGTTTTCTGATGCCCTGAAGACACCCCATAACTTTCTAGTCAATTCCACAAGCAATTTCTGAGATATATGCTGGATAGAAGCTTAAATGAAAAAATTTAACCAAAATTCTAAGATAAAGGGGGCCATAAATTTTAATATATTCCATCAAGTGTTATCTTCCTTTATAGTATGATACCCCTAAACATATTAAAGATGTTTCAAATAATCCCATGCCTGGACTATGATATATATGCATGAGAATATCTTGCATGCAAAACTTTAACCAAAATTTGTAAATTAAAAAGGGGCCAAATTTGTAATATATTCCATCAAGAGTTATCTACCTTTGTTGTCTGATGCCCCTGAACATATTCATAAACTTTCAAGTCAATACCATGAATAGTTATTGAGATACAAACTGGATAGTAGCTTGCATGCAAAACTTTAACCAAATTTTCAATTGCATGCAAAACTTTAACCAAAATTTCTAAGTTAAAAAGGAGCCATAATTTAGATTAAATTCAGTCAAAAGTTATCTACCTTGGTTGCCTGATGCCCCTGAACATATTCATAAACTTTCAAGTCAAAACCATAAATGGTTATTGAGATATAAGGTTAATAGTAAGTTAGTAACTTGCATGCAAAACTTAACCAAAAGCTGCAACGCCAACGCAAGGGCAACTACAATAGCTTTCATATTCTTGAATAGTCGAGCTAATAACTGAGACATCACCAACAACTACCTGCAGTTAAACAGTCCACAGTTGTAAGAAACACTTACTGCAACACTAGTAAAACCCTGCCACATATATTGTGTGAACTTTTTCAAAATGAAGGTAGTTCTTTGACCAATTTTGATAATATGCATTGCACATGATCACACATTTGTGATTTATATAAATTCAATAGAAATCAACGCAAAATGCACCCCAATAACACATGTAATAGACAAACCATTTAGTAAACTAGCCAAGAGGCCAAGCTCATAAAAAATTCGAAAAGATGCATAATTTTCATAATTATGCATATTATTGAGCTTTAAACAAGTTTGCTAGCATGAAAACAACTTTATCAAATTCACAACTTTTAACCATTCAATTAAGGGCCATAACTCTATCATAAATACATCTACACAAAGGTTTGCCTTTAGGCATCTACCACTCTGACCAGTTTGTGTAATGGTCTTAGCTAATCTTTTGAAAGAATTAGAAAACTAAAATTAATCAAATTGAAACTGACTTCAAAAGTTCTGATACATTTTTTTTTCTATAATGTACACCATGCATTATGAAAATGAACTGAATTTTTAACTTGACACAATACCTGTTCTAAACAAAATTAAGTAAAAATGACTGAACAAGACATCATATATCTATCAATTCAACTTTTCATAATGTAGGAGTTGTCATTCTTTTGATACATCAGCCTAACAATGGTAAAAGTAACAGACTATTGAGGACTGGCACAAAATGCATTAAACCATCCAGCAAGTACAATAACTAGGACATTACAAAGAGGGAATACACAAATCTGTTGCCTTACTGAGTTAATACAGAGCTAACATATATAAGGAACACAAGGCTCATGTAACTCAAGAGCTCCACTGGGAAATCAAACTTAACCTGGACATTTTGATGAAGAGATTGTCCAATAGTTGTATTCACTACAGAGCAGTAATACCAAGTAACAGCATTTCGTAGCCTCACTGATCATTTGCATTTTTGACGTTTTTACCTTTTTTGACTTTTTTTTTACTTCTTTGCTGTTACAAAAACTAGTGCACCTTTTTTAATAGTCCAGTCATCAATATAGCATTTTCTCTCACTGATATAGTTTTTTAATGTAGAGTTTAACTATGTCCTCACACATTCAATGTATTACCTTACATAACCTTTTATTGCTTTGAATGATGAGTTTATCAATAAGGAATTCCATTTATGACAACAGCAATGTTCTGCTCATGACGACATCACATGACTTCAGTAAAAGATTTCTCAATACAGTCAGCCCTGGCTCATACTTTCTTCCATATTGGACTAGACTTCCCTATTGTTTTTAGGGTGCTATAAATTCTGACATAGGCCCTTTTTCAGTTAGTTAACGAGTTATGATAGCATAATATTCTGATAAAAATCAAAGGAATATCTAGCAAATTGCTCCAGAACTGTTAAAAAATATTTCAAATAATTTGCTCAAAACAAAGAGTAAATTTTGAAAAATCATTGTGTGAAAATTTGAAAAATCAATGGTTTGCAAGAAATGTTTGCTGTTCCTTGGGTACTAGCCACTGGCAAATTAACCACATGATTGGCTGTGTGGGGCCTACTTTCAATGAAAAATGCCTAAGTCACATCATTACTAAACATATCTAAATTGTGAATTTTATTTTTGCATCACCTCTTGTTCTGTATTCTTTGGCACATGCCAATGCCTGAAGCATATTAAAAGGTTAACCCTTTCCCTCATATAGACTCATTCTGACGCACTCAATAGGTATCACATAAAGCCTGATGTGCAGAAAACCACAGTTAAACCTTACCAAATTTAATTACAAAATACTCATTTCCAGACCACTGAGGAGCAGCGAACAGTATAAAACCTGATCAGCCTGCAAGTTACTCGCAGGCTGATCTGGTTTTATGCTGTTCGCATAGGTCTTTTCATGGTGTCCTCTATGAGGGAAAGGGTTAAATATTTTATTGCCTGATAACAAATGAAAACACCTTTATCACCCAAATATCTAGTAATAATTTAAGTCATTAATAATACAAGAGGGCGATGATGGCAATGAAGTCACTCACCTGAGAAATTTTGTCTTGATTGTCTGTACAAGTTATTATATTGTAGCTTTGTCATACTGAATATATTAATACAGTAATACAGCAATATCATTTCTTTCCAGACATAAAACAGTAACTTGGGCCAAATTTGAAGGAAGTAGATTAAAAAATACAAAAGTAGGTCACTGTGTCATGGTCAATGTAAAAGATCCAAATTGGAAGGCCATAGCCTAAAATAACAAAATTAGGTCACTCGGTCATGATCAAGGTCATTGTTAAATTTCACAAACAAAATTGTACTTCTGCTCCAAAACTTATGGGTATATCTCCCTAAGTAAGCCTATGTAAAAAAACAACAACAAAAAAACAAGAGGGCCAAGATGGCCCTAGATCGCTCACCTGAGAAAAGTATCATTCATTGCCTATACAAAACAGATTGCTTTAGAATTAAGATGATGAGGTGAAACAATGTTCAGGAATTTTCTGACCCCATCCACAAAAGATATCATCATGACAAACATTCTGCCAAAGTTTGAGGATGATTGGACCAAAAATGTTGCCCTCAGAGTATAAACAAGATTTTTCTAAGATTTGACCTACTGACCTACATTTCGGTCCGGCCCAGCCCATTTTCGAAAGGGTTCAAGATATCATCAAGACAAACATTCTGACCAAGTTTGAGAAGATTGGATAAAATTGTGCCTCTAGTGTGTAAACAAGATTTTTCTAAGATTTGTCCTACTGACCTACTTTTTGATCCAACCTGACCCATTTTCGAAAGGGTTCAAGATATCATCAAGACAAACATTCTGACCAAGTTTGAGGAAGATTGGATCAAAATTGTGACCTCTAGTGTGTAAACAACATTTTTCTAAGATTAGACCTACTGACCTACTTTTTGATCCAACCTGACCCATTTTCGAAAGGGTTCAAGATATCATCAAGACAAACATTCTGACCAAGTTTGAGGAAGATTGGATCAAAATTGTGGCCTCTAGTGTGTAAACATCAAATTGTTGACGGACGACGGCAGACGGACAATCAAGTATCCCAAAAGCTCACCCTGAGCATGCTCAGGTGAGCTAAAAACAAGTGAACATTGGGCATGGCCATTTCGACCCCAGAGCCATATGATTTGAATAAACTTGGTAATGGTCACACACCAAGTATCTAAGCTCTAGGCCTTGTTGTTTCAAGAAGTTTTATAAAAAAAAATCAAATATAAGTCAATATAAAATCAAGCGATTTATTTTGACCTCAGGGTTGTAACTGAAAAAAACTTGGAAGAGGTCCACTAGGCTATGTTACACAACAAATATCTTAACTCAAGGCCTTGTGGTTTCTGAAGAGAAAATTGTTCAAGTATTTTCCTGAGTAAGTCTATGCATGGGTCGTAACTACTGATTGAACTGGCTAATATCAGCCATAATCAAACTTAGCAAAGAGATTATGACTATAAATATTGTCATGAAGTTTGAAGAAGATTGCTTAAGCAATGTTAGAATAAACAAAGTGTAATCTGGCATTTTTTGTCATTCAAGGGAAATAATTCTAGACCTTTTTGGGCAGATATCAACCATAATCAAACTTAGCCAGGAAGTTATATTAATAAACATTGTCAAGAAGTTTAAAGAAGATTTATTGAAAAACTAAGTGTACACAAAGTGAAATCTGACATTTTATTTTATAGTTCAAAGGCCATAACTCCAGACTAATTGCAAATATTAGCCATTATTAACTTTGCCAAGAGAGTATGGCTATAAACATTGTCATAAAGTTAGAAGAAGATTGATGTAGAAATTAAGATAATAGAGTTTACACAAGAAAATGTTGACAGATAAACATACAACAGACGACAGACATTGACCACACTTTGTGCTAAGGTGAGCTAAAATCAAATGCATCAATTTAAGAATTCCCCACCCCAATGCCACAAAAAAAAAATGTATGGGTCTCTATGCTAACAAAAGGCCCATGAGGCCCTAAATCGCTCACCTGAGATAAATAGGTTGACCCAAGGAACATCTGTACCAATTTATTTTAAAATCTAGCCAGTAGTTTTGAAGAAGATGATTTTTAAAGTTTTCATTTTTTTTTCTTTTTGTTGCCATGGCAACCAGCGTTCTATATGGATCAAGTTTATTTTAGCAACTTTTGTGAAGGTTGACCCAAGGATCATTCCTGCCAAATTTAATCAAATTCTGTCAATTGGTTTCTGAGGAAATGTTGATTAAAGTTTTCCTAATATACATATAAGGCAAATAAGCCCCGCCCCTGGCGGCCATGTTTTTTTACGGATCGGAAAATTTTTAGCAACTTTGGTAGAGGTTGACCCAAGGAACATCTGTACCAATTTATTTTAAAATCTGGCCAGTAGTTTTGAAGAAGATGATTTTTAAAGTTTTCATATTTCTTTTTTCTTTTTGTTGCCATGGCAACCAGAGTTCTACATGGATCAAGTTTATTTTAGCAACTTTTGTGGAAGCTGACCCAAGGATCATCCCTGCCAAGTTTAATCAAATTCTATCCAGTGGTTTCAGAGGAGATGTTGTTTAAAGGTTTCTCTATATACATATAAGGCAAATAAGCCCCGCCCCTGGCGGCCATGTTTTTTTACGGATCGGAATAATTTTAGCAACTTTGGTAGAAATTGACCCAAGGAACATCTGTACCAATTTATTTTAAAATCTGGCCAGTAGTTTTAAAGAAGATGATTTTTAAAGTTTTCATTTTTTTTTTCTTTTTGTTGCCATGGCAACCAGAGTTCTATATGGATCAAGTTTATTTTAGCAACTTTTGTGAAGGTTGACCCAAGGATCATCCCTGCCAAGTTTAATCAAATTCTCTCCAGTGGTTTCAGAGATGTTGTTTAAAGGTTTCTCTATATACATATAAGGCAAATAAGCCCCGCCCCTGGCGGCCATGTTTTTTTACGGATCGGAATAATTTTAGCAACTTTGGTAGAGGTTGACCCAAGGAACATCTGTACCAAATTATTTTGAAATCTGGCCAGTAGTTTTGAAGGAGATGATTTTTAAAGTTTTCATTTTTTTTTCTTTTTGTTGCCATGGCAACCAGAGTTCTACATGGATCAACTTTATTTTAGCAACTTTTGTGAAGGTTGACCCAAGGATCATCCCTGCTAAGTTTAATCAAATTCTGTCCAGTGGTTTCAGAGGAGATGTTGTTTAAAGGTTTCTCTATATACATATAAGGCAAATAAGCCCCGCCCCTGGCGGCCATGTTTTTTTACGGATCGGAATAATTTTAGCAACTTTGGTAGAGGTTGACCCAAGGAACATCTGTACCAAATTATTTTGAAATCTGGCCAGTAGTTTTGAAGGAGATGATTTTTAAAGTTTTCATTTTTTTTTCTTTTTGTTGCCATGGCAACCAGAGTTCTACATGGATCAACTTTATTTTAGCAACTTTTGTGAAGGTTGACCCAAGGATCATCCCTGCCAAGTTTCATTAAATTCTGTCCAGCGGTTTCAGAGGAGATGTCGTTTAAAGCAAATTGTTGACGACGCACGACACACGACGACGGACGACGGACGAAGGGCGATCACAAAAGCTCACCTTGAGCACGTTGTGCTCAGGTGAGCTAACAAGTGGGCCATGATGGCCCTGAATCGCTCACCTGAGTACCATTGCTACAACTGATTAAAAGGTTTTTAAACAGACAAGAATTCTGAACATTTTAGCCCTGACAATACTACACACCAAATATATAAGCACTGGGCCTTATGGTTTCAGAGGAGAAGACTTAGTGCGGGGTTATTTATCTCCAAAGGGCCACCATTTTGAAAATCTTGATAATGAACCATTAGATGATACTACATACCAACAAGAGGGCCAAGATGGCCCTGTGTCGCTCACCTGAGTAAGATGGCTGTGTTAGGCATAATGACAAAAAATCTGGCATCTAAAAGTGTTTTTCTAACATTTGACTAAATGACCTACATATTGATCCTACCTGAATTTGCACTCAACTGGGAATTCATGCAGTCATCATTCATATTAAGTTTAATGAAGACTGGGACAAAAATGTTGGCCTCTAGAGTGTTCACAAGGTTTTTCTTAGATTTGACCTGGTGACCTAGTTTTTGACCCCACATTACCCATTTTCGAACTCATCAAGATATCATGTAGACAAACATCCTGACCAAAATTTATGAAGATTAGGCCAAAACTGTGGCCTGTAGGGTGTTCACAAGGTTTTTCTAAGATTTGACCTGGTGACCTAGTTTTTGACCCCATGTGACCCAATTTCGAACTCATCCGAGATATCATGTAGACAAACATCCTGATTAAGTTTGATGAAGATTGGGCCAAATTTGTGGCCTCTAGAGTGTTCACAAGGTTTTTCTAAGATTTGACCTAGTGACCTAGTTTTTGACCCCACATGACCCAATTTCGAACTCATCCGAGATATCATGTAGACAAACATCCTGACCAAGTTTCGTGAACATTGGGCCATACCTGTGGCCTGTATAGTGTTCACAAGGTTTTTATAAGAATTGACCTGGTGACCTAGTTTTTGACCCCACATGACCCAATTTCGAACTCATCCGAGATATCATGTAGACAAACATCCTGACTAAGTTTCATGAAGATTGGGCCAAATTTGTGGCCTGTAGAGTGTTCACAAGGTTTTTCTAAGATTTGACCTAGTGACCTATTTTTGACCCCACATGACCCAATTCGAACTCATCCGAGATATCATGTAGACAAATATCCTGACCAAATTTTATGAAGATTGGGCTAAATTTGTGGCCTCTAGAGTGTTCACAAGGTTTTTCTAAGTTTTACCTAGTGACCTACTTTTTGACCCCACATGACCCAATTTCGAACTCATCCGAGATATCATGTAGACAAACATCCTGATTAAGTTTGATGAAGATTGGGCCAAATTTGTGGCCTCTAGAGTGTTCACAAGGTTTTTCTAAGATTTGACCTAGTGACCTAGTTTTTGACCCCACATGACCCAATTTCGAACTCATCCGAGATATCATGTAGACAAACATCCTGACCAAGTTTCATGAAGATTGGGCCAAAACTGTGGCCTCTAGAGTGGTCACAAGCAATTGTTGACGACGGACGACGGACGACGGACGACGCACGACGCACGACGCACGACGGACAAAAGGCGATCACAAAAGCTCACCCGAGCACAAGTGCTCAGGTGAGCTAAAAATCTAAGCTATAGGCCTTATGGATTCATAGTAGAAGATTTTTTTTAAAGATTTTCCTATATAACTCTATGTAAAACAAGTGACCCCTGGTGCAGGGGCATTTATCACTGTAGGACTATGATTTGAACAATCTTGGTAATGAACCATAAGATGATGCTACATACCAAATATCTAAGCTCTAGGCCTTATGAATTCATAGAAGAAGATTTTTAAAGATTTTCCTATACAACTCTATGTAAAACAAGTGACCCATGGTGCGGGGGCATTTATCACCATAGGGTCATGATTTGTACAATCTTGGTAATGAACCATAAGATGATGCTACATACCAAATATCTAAGCTCTAGGCCTTATGGATTCATAGAAGAAGATTTTTAAAGATTTTCCTATATAACTATATGTAAAACAAGTGACCCCTGGTGCAGGGGCATTTATCACCATAGGGTCATGATTTGTACAATCTTGGTAATGAACCATAAGATGATGCTACATACCAAATATCTAAGCTCTAGGCCTTGCAGTTTTTCAGAAGAAGATTTTCAAAGTTTGCATTTTTAAAATCTATTTTTAGCTCCTGTGACCTACTTTTTTAACCAATCTGAATAATTTGTACAACTTTGATAGAGGGCATGATAAAGATGATTCCTGTGAAGTTTGGTCAAAATCCCTTCAGCGGTTCATGAGGAGATGTTGTTTAAAGCAAATTGTTGACGACGGACGCACGCATGCACGGACGACGGACGACGGACAAAAGGCAATCACAAAAGCTCACCATGTGCACGTTGTGCTCAGGTGAGCTAAAAAGCAGTCAAGTTTTGAGGAGAGAAATATTTACCCCATTCAAATGTGTAATAGACATGGAAAGATAGGTCCGTATTGAGAACTCAAATCTTTTACCAGTTAAACCAACTTAGTCTATGTGCAAAGCATAATTATATTGACACTTGACTGCAGACAATGGCTTGTCACAAAAGCTCACAGAATCAATGCCTTCGCTGTGCTCCAAACTAAATTAACAAAACATTATTCACACAAACCATAATAAATCTTAAACCAACAAAACCTTTAAACTTTGATTATCCGAAGATAATGTAGATTAGTGTGCATGTGACTGAAGAAAAAACGTATGTGTGTAGGTGGCTCTTTGCCCCTGCAGCAATAAACTCCTTTTCCAATTTCTGTCTTTATTGACTGCCAGTTGTGTGTGCACTTTAAAATTCCTAGATAACTCCTGTAATCAGAAGGATAATGAAGATGATGTCTGGTAAAATCTGCCCCAGTATAGGAGAAATAACTATGAGGCTAAAATCTGATGCAACCTTTTAACACACTCAAAGATAAAACATAATTAGAAATAAAGGTTAATTCTGTACAAAATATGTGAACAAGGGTAGCTCAAGGGAAACTGGCCTTTACATGGAGTTGGCTGTTATTCAGAGGTTAATTCTGTACAAAATATGTGAACAAGGGTAGCTCAAGGGAAACTGGCCTTTACATGGAGTTGGCTGTTATTCAGAGGTTAATTCTGTACAAAATATGTGAACAAGGGTAGCTCAAGGGAAACTGGCCTTTACATGGTGTTGGCTGTTATTCAGAGGTTAATTCTGTACAAAATATGTGAACATGGGTAGCTCAAGGGACACTGGCCTTTACATGGTGTTGGCTGTTATTCAGAGGTTAATTCTGTACAAAATATGTGAACAAGGGTAGCTCAAGGGACACTGGCCTTTACATGGAGTTGGCTGTTATTCAGAGGTTAATTTCCCATTAAAATCAGTTCATGACAACAAGTCAGTGTTCTTAATCCACAGGTTGGCTATTATTTAGTAATGACAACTAATAAGGTTTCTGAAAATTAACAAGTTAGTAAATAACAGGGTGACTAGTTTTGATCTGAGCTACCTAATATTACATACAATTTAACAATGACGATTGTTGATTGTGTCTTTCACCTAACATGAGTACAACTGACAGAATATGATATGTTCCAGGATTTAGCAGGTAAAAGTTGAAAACTTTCATATAAACTGTTCTTTTACTATCTTTTCATATATTTTTTTCCATTAGCTCTATAAAATGTAAATAAATGTTTTCTAAGAGTTTATTCACTAGCATAATTATTATTACATCTTTCTGTATATGTACCACATGAAATTATTTAAGTAAACTAGCTAGATCTTAAATACTTTGCGAGTAAGAAAGGAAACCTTGGTATTGGTGCTTTACAATATGCTTTTATTAACATTAATATCCTAAAATAATGGAATCCTTGTCATTAACCCTTTCCCTCATAGAGGACACCATGAAAAGACCTATGCAAACAGCATAAAACCAGATCAGCCTGCGAGTAACTCGCAGGCTGATCAGGTTTTATGCTGTTCGCTGCTCCTCAGTGGTCTGGAAATGAGGATTTTGTAATTAAATTTGGTAAGGTTTAACTGTGGCTTTCTGCAGATCAGGAGATACCTTTTGAGGGCGTCAAAATGAGTCTATATGAGGGAAAGGGTTAAAGAAACAGTCTTTTGATGCTTGAAATTTGACCATTTAACTATCATCACAAAACTATTCATTTCGAGTCTGATATATAAACTCTGACCAATGAAAACCTGGTAAACATGCTGACAATATACTGTTGGGGACTCTGTGACAGATGACAGATAATGATATCGTTAACCTTTATATTTACTACTGACTTAACTTAAAGCCTCCTCTAGGCTGGACTTGTCAACTAGTATAAACTAGGCAGTGAAAAAGCCTCCCTCATTCAGATGATAAACTGTAAAATTGTTGCCAATATCTGCAATCAGCATCAATATATAATTTACCCAGAACACATATATAAAGATAAAGCATACACAGACCATTCTCACCAGCAATTCCTTGTTAAAACAGGTTTTCTTTTTGATAATGACTTGTTTCAACTTGATTATTGGGTGTGAAACAGACATTTATGCCATAAAACAAACTTGGTATTTGAAGGAATTTAATTCCTAATCTGCTATCTTTTGGTATTTTGGGATCATATCAGATGCTCATGGGGATCAATACAGATACATTTGTTATTCAGACACCATGCAGTGTCTCCGTAGTCAATTTTTTTCTTATTAATTAAACCAAAATGGAATCTTCATGATTACTAACGAGAAACAGTCATATCCGCTCTGGAAAGGATCACAGGTGAAATGGGATGTGATTTTTAAAACAAGTTCCTTACCATCATGAACTAATATTAAGTAAAGTATTTTTTAAGCACACAGTCATTCTGTGATGAGCCCTCATGGCTTAACCCTTTCCCTCATATAGACTCATTTTGACGCACTCAATAGGTATCACATAAAGCCTGATCTGCAGAAAACCACAGTTAAACCTTACCAAATTTAATTACAAAATCCTCATTTCCAGACCACTGAGGAGCAGCGAACAGCATAAAACCTGATCAGCCTGCGAGTTACTCGCAGGCTGATCTGGTTTTATGTTGTTCGCATAGGTCTTTTCATGGTTTCCTCTATGAGGGAAAGGGTAATGTCCAGATAAACATAAGCTAGGTGATTGACAACAGTGAAGAAATCTCAAGAAATGCTTGGGTTAAAGTCTCCATTTTTATCTCTCAGCATCATTCTATGTTCTAAATTTGAAGAGAAAATCTTTTGTACTTATTCTGTCAATCCACACACACAAATGCAGAGAAAGAGAGAGAGAAATGTCTCCAGGCCTCAAAGGCAATGGTGTAGATTTGTAAAAGCGGCTCTAACTTTTCCTGCAAGTGATAGTTACATATTCCAACAAGTGACACCATGTTTACCATGTTAACAACATTGCAGTGTTTATGGTTCACTTCTCATTCCATACTATTTGGAACAGAGAATTATAAATTAAGATTCTTCTAAAGTTGTTCCATTCTCTATCATAGAATGACTCATTCACTATTAAGAGACAAATATGATGCATGACAAAAACAATTTTAAAATATCATCTGACAGTTATTGGAGCACTTAACATTTTTCATACTTTTGCAAATACTCCCTATATATTTTTCCCTTAATGCATATTATGCCCTAAGAAAAGGGTAAAAAAATAAAAAATACTTTATAAAATATTACCTCAGGGAGGAATATTTACAATAAATATTTTTTAACACAAAATTTGCATCTGAAAGAAATAACTTCATATGATAATGAATCCATTTTCTTAAAATCATCATTCTCATCTGTCTTTATTCTGAAAACTGAGAGACAACAAAACATATTTGTTTTCTTTGTAACCATAAAACAGGGTTTTACATTAATAAGTTATATGAAACATTCTGTACTTTTTACATTTACAAGTTATGGGACTCTTCTTCTATTTCTGCTCTTGTTTGTATGTTTGGTTTAGCATCTCATAGACATTATTTCAGTCATTTGGAGACGATGTCCACTTAACCCTTTCCCTCATAGAGGACACCATGAAAAGACCTATGCGAACAGCATAAAACCAGATCAGCCTGCGAGTAACTCGCAGGCTGATCAGGTTTTATGCTGTTCGCTGCTCCTCAGTGGTCTGGAAATGAGGATTTTGTAATTAAATTTCGCAAGGTTTAAGTGTGGTTTTCTGCACATCAGGCTTTATGTGATACCTATTGAGGGCGTCAAAATGAGTATATATGAGGGAAAGGGTTAAGTAAGATATAGTGCTGCCATCCTCAGTATTACACCAGACATGTGGCAACCAGACCTTGAACTACCCATACATAATGAGTGCCAAAGCAAAGGAGCTGTACCAGTAACATTTCTTGCAACTTTGGTATGTTGCATATGGGGATGGAATCCACAACCTCCCGATTTCGGAGCGGACACTCAAACCACTCGGCCACCAGAATCATTATTTCTTTCTAATTAATACCTCTGTACATTTATAAAGGAAGTTATATGGCTCACTTCTGATTTTTGCTCTTTTCTTGCATTCAACAAAATTACGTCTTAAATTAATTTTGATCCCTATAATTCAAGTTGAGAGCTTACATTCACATGGATGTTTTTACCCTACAAGTTAAAGAAGTTTACTCACTGCTTTCTTTTTCAATTTAGTGACAATCAACAAGTTGAAAAAAAAATCAGCCTGATTTTCTTTCTTTTTTACCATCTGAAATAATGACCAAGGTTTATACCAGTTTTATGCCAATTATGATCAACTCTCTACTTGTAAAAGACTACTTAATTCAGCCAATTTTACAGAGTTACAACATGGGGATGCTGAACAAATTACACCAATGTTGAGTTTCATGTGGTCAAATTCAACAAGGACCACCATATCGAACATTAAAACCATTCAGTATCAACTTAAAGAATGAGTGAACAAACTTTCAAGTAGCAACTTACTCACAAGTGGCAGGTCCTAGACCCTTTAAAACATTCAAGTAATTAATAGATGTTAGCCCCATTCCACTGTTTTCAAAATGGTGTCAGTAATTAATGTTTTGTTGGTGACTTTGAATTATAGCACTGGTGTGAATCTCTTGGGAAAAAATCATTTCAGATGAAGCCATATTTTCAAATATACAAATTTGAGAAACATGAAGGGATGAAGCACATAACACAGAATTATATTGAATAATGTCAGGTATTTGAACTATGGGTTTTGGAGGAACCAGGATTCGGCTGTATTACAAAACAAGAGGGCCAAGATGGCCCTGTATCGCTCACCTGAGTAAGATTGCTGTGTTAGGCATGATGAAAAAAAAAGTGGCATCTAAAGTGTTTTTCTACATTTGATTAAGTGACCTAGATTTTGATTCTACCTGAATTTGCATGCAGTAATCATTCTTATGAAGTTAAATGAAGACTGGTACAAAAATGAGGCCCCTAGCGTGTTTACAAATTTTTTCTAAAATTTGTCATGGTGACCTTCTTTTGACCCCATGTGGCCCAGTTTTGAATTCATCTGAGATTTGATGAAAACAAACATTCTGACCAAGTAACATTAAGGTTAGGCTGAAACTGTGGCCTCTAGAGTGATACAAGGTTTTTCTAAGATTGACCTGGTGAACTAGTTTTTGACCCCACGTGACCCAATTTCAAACTCATCCAAGGTATCATGTAGACAAACATCCTGACCAAGTTTCATGAAGATTGGGCCAAAACTGTGGCCTCTACATTGTTCACAAGCAATTGTTGACGACCCACGAAAAGCGGTCACAAAAGCTCACCCTGAGCACAAGTGCTCAGGTGAGCTAAAAAGTGGCCTTATTTAAATACATTTTGCATTGCAATGTTATTTTTACCACAACTTTAACCAACCAAAGTGTTTTTCTTAACATTTATTTTCTTCATTTCATTCAAATCTCTATCTTTGAGATTGAGATCTAAGCACATTATAACTTGATTGTACAGCTGACGTTTCAAGCTAATAATCTCAGCTGGATTCCGCAGCAATCATTCACATTTAATAAACCCCTACTTTTCATTCTAAAAATCTGCCTGAATGCCCTTATAACTTGAATAATATCTTAAGAAAATATGGGATGTTTTGAGATGCGTGATTAAACAACTGGAAAGCTCATCTGTGCAGATTTTATTAGTTTAGAGTACTTTCCCTTTGCATTGTAAAATACTTCCACAGCCTGATCTAAAAATAAAGAACACTTTAAAATGTTTTCAGATGAACATTTAATAAAATTTCAGTGAACATCAGAGAAAATTATGGAGCTTAGTGTTTCCTTCTCCATCAGGAACTTTATTTTTCCCCAATCTGTTGATGTATTCCTGGGCTTATTTACATCCTGTTGACACTGTTTCAAGTCTTCATGACTTTATTTAGGTTTACTTTTTATGAACTACCCTAGCAAAATGTGCCTCAATCAAGTGAGGGTTCATTTTAACAGTTAAAGTGTCTGATCCTATATTTAGCAAGAATATTTCTAGACTTTCCCCAGACACAAAGTAAAAAATTAAGATACATCCCAGGAAACAAACTCCTTAGTTACATTTTTGAATCTTTGGCATTTAATTGCTTAAATTATATATCCACTAAAAATGAGCACTGAAAAAAATTGTCAATAACATTTGCTTCATTTGGTTCTACAGGTTTAATATAGGTAATGTTGAACATGGTCTCAAGAAGTAGACAGCATAGTATAATAGTAAAGCAATGAAACAGGTCCACCATGAGTGAGATGGAAATCAGGATTCTCCAATTTGAATGCTACATCATATAATACTTTTAACTAAATAGATTTTTCATAGGAATTCTACATTCAATATTAAGAAATGCACCTTTGCCTGCTTTACTGCTCGTGGCCGAGCGGTTACAGTCGTGGACTACAAACCTCTCAGCCCCTCACCGCTGTGGGTTCAAATCCCAGTAGGGACTTCAGATTTTCATGTGAGGAAGCCTTCCAGCTGGCTTGCGGTAGGTTGGTGGTTCTACCTAGATACCTCTGTGTATTCAGGGTCTTCCTCCACCTGTAATTAGCTGGACGTCGATATATGATTGAAATACTATCGCAGCAACGGTACTCCCAAATACAACAACAACAATACTATACAACTTGTTTCAGCAGTCCATTTCTATACACATGCAATGAGTGATAACGGTCGAAGATCAGTACCCCCTTACCAAAATGTGAGTTTGATTCCCAGTTGCAACATACCAAAGACATTACAATGGTTCTGGTATATTTCCCTTGTGCTTGGCACTCAGTACATGGAGGATGGTCCAGGACTGCTTGTGCCTGTGTCAGGATACTGTGTGACTCGGTGTGCTATAATGCCATGTGTATGGCATGACATGGCAGTGAGGCAACACTAAACCAACTTTAAAGTGAACATAAGTCCCTGATTGACTTAATAGTGTAACAGTTGAAATGGCATTAAACCATCACTAACAAATGCATGTCACTTATATACATATGCACACCTAGAGAAATATATTTTTTGCCTGCATGTCTACAGATGTCCAAATAATGTCTACTAAATATACATGAACAAATTTGAAATATTGTTTTTGAATTGTGCTCAAACATTTGATATGATAAAATGCTCATGTATCTCAAGATATTATGATTGTAATACTATTTCATGGCTGTAAAACTATTCCACAGCAAGCATGCTTTTAAATTGAGCATCATTAAAAAGTTAGGCAGAAGCTCACATGCTAAGTCATTACGACAAAGCACTGCCAGTTAAATGGAATCTAAAAGCAAAAATTAAATAGTTCACCCAAATTGATGAAAATATAGATGAAATTGAATTCTGTATTAAAATAGAGTTGTGCACTGTTATGGTGCCTGAACATTTCCTCTTTCATTTCAGAATCCAAACAGATGACAGCATGCACATCTTACATTGACTATAAATTTTGAACATGCTTAATCTTATTTTTGATTAAGAACAATTTTCAATTATCTTCAAGGCCATGTAATTAATTAACTGTAAAAATTATGTTTTATTAGCATCTTTTGAAAGGTCTTGCTAAATTACAAATTGCTTTTTCATGTGAAACATTTCTTGTATTTCTACTTCAATGTCACACTGTAAATCAATCCACCTAAACATAACTACAATACGCACTACGAGACTTTATAGTTATCTATCTTGTGATGCTTCATCCAATTTAAGCCAAATGTTTTGGATATAAAGTGTGGAAAATTACTGTATCAGATACAAAGGGGCCATAGCTCTGTGAAAATCCATATGACCCAAACATGCTGACGATATGCACATCTTGACTTGATACAGATAAATCCTGTGCAGTTTCATCATATTCAAGCCAAGGGTTTGGAGATGAAAAGCAGACAAGATTGATTTTACAGACAGATGGACAAACAGACTGCTTCAAGTATACCCCCTAACTTTGTTGCAAGGGGATAAAAAGCCCTCACAATGCTCTACCCATTCTACTCTAAATTTGTTCATTTTTGTAAAAGCCCTCACTCACACTACATTCTATCCACCCCCTTTAAATACATACCATCAATTTGTCTTACTCCACTCTCTTTTAAACAAGGCTCTCACTCTGTTCTACCAACTCCTTTCTAATAAAGGCTCTCACTGTTCTACCCATTCCCTTCATATTAACGGAATTCTATCCCTTCTTTAAGACATTCTTTTCTCCTATTCCCTTCAATTTAATATTAATTTTCCTCTCACTCTTTTCAAATATTCTAATCCACTCTCTTCTAATAAACACTCCACTCTGTTCTACCTCAAGTAAAAGGCCCACTTGCCAATTAATTTTTTCTGTTCTACCCACTCACTCTATTAAATACCCACTCCTAACCCTAACCCACTCCCCTCTATTAAAGAGTCAACCTCTATTCTATCAACTACCTTTTGATAAAGGTCCCCACTCTGTTCTATCAACTACCTGTTGATAAAGGTCCCCACTCTGTTCTATCAACTACCTTTTGATAAAGGTCCCCACTCTGTTCTATCAACTACCTTTTGATAAAGGTCCCCACTCTGTTCTATCAACTACAACTACCTGTTGATAAAGGTCCCCACTCTGTTCTATCAACTACCTTTTGATAAAGGTCCCCACTCTGTTCTATCAACTACCTGTTTGATAAAGGTCCCCACTCTGTTCTATCAACTACCTTTTGATAAAGGTCCCCCACTCTGTTCTATCAACTACCTTTTGATAAAGGTCCCCACTCTGTTCTATCAACTACCTTTGATAAAGGTCCCCACTCTGTTCTACTATGCAAGATGTAAAGAATATCATGGTGGTTGGTTGCCTGTTAGGGCATACAAAGTGACCCAGTCTCAAAAAAAAAAAAAAAAAAAATCCCTGAGTGAATAACCTTTATATCTAAAATATTTCAGTCATGCTTATTTAAATCATTTTCAATATTGGTGTTCAATCATTTAAAAACATTTTTTTTCCAGACTGTACATTAGCATCAATAACTTTCAGATATCATGTCTGAATTGTAAGTGAGACAGTCTGGAATCAACAGTACACATTTTCATCATAACTGAAATGAATGAATATAAACAATCAAAAGAGAGCCACATCATCAGTACCCACCCATTGTGTTACAGATAAATGTAAATAAATGATATATAAATTGCATTTATTTAGTCTGAAAGTTTTTTTCCATAAATAAACATCTATAAATTAATGAATATATAGTGGTATGGTATCTGTTTGTATGATCAGACCTTTCCGGTCCTATTGGCTCAACTGAGTTCCCCCACACTGCTCTTACCTCAGGCTTAATTGCATTATACAACAACATTTTTTTCTATCTATAAGTGGTACCAAGTAGCTAGCCAATTCACTATTTGGAGAAATTCTTCATGATTTTCTGAGAGGTTCCATCGCAACCATTCAAACTCCTGGCAAACACAATATTAAGACTTTTACCAAATTTTCCTTCGTGTTATCAATATTGTGACAAGAGGCTCAATTTAACAATACATCAGAATGAGGCAGACATACAGGCTAATGAGTGAACATACGTCTTTTTTCAGATGATGGGAAAGGGTCCCTATACTATAATTTTGGGAAAATATGGCCAATTATTAAACATTTGGGACAGGAAAATCTTACTGGCAATCTGACCTAATGTTCTTAAGATTGACAGGCTGAACTACAGCTATCACTGAAGGCAATGAGTTATTCTGATACAACTTGACAAACCAGTATTTGAATATATTGAATTTGCTGCTGGACAGTTGTGTGATTCTTTAAGATGTAGCCACCATCTCACTGTGTGATACAGGGGTATAACAACAACACTGCTGTATGATTTATTTCCCATGTCAAACATTTCCATACTATACTGTATGTTCTCTTGAACTAAATAATAATGTATGAAGAGGACCAGTCTCAGGCCTCACCTTAATATCCCCTATTCTGCTTTTTTCTCAAGCTTAAATGCACTATAAAACAGTATTTCTATTTCATTCTTAAGTTGTACCATATGGTGGACCCATTCAAAATTTCAAATGGTTCCCCCATTTCACGGTTTAAAACATTACCATACTGAATTCATTGACAATCTAATGAGAAGGAAAGAATGGTATTTTTTATTATGCCTTTTATCTGAAAATGTCAATATAACATGAATACCCTCGCTTGCAAAAACATTTTCTGCAGAAAGGTTTTAAACCCAAGGTCCATTAAATTCCAGCATAAAAATCACAAAGTGGACAGAAACATTTTATCAGTATAAGTGGCTTCTCACTGAAGGGGTGAATACTCCCCACCCCACACACACTGCCATGCCTCAACAGTGTGAGAAAATAATGAACTTTTTGTAAAGCTGAATGTGGCACAACACAGCAGGGAATGGCCCATGATTTCCATATATGGCCTACTTCACTTTATATTGAAGGGGTAGAACTAAGGGGCCATCATGAATCTAAGGATTGTCCTCTTAAAACAAGTTGACAACTAAACAAAGGTTGAAATATACACTGGTTTGACTATGTTCTACATTGCTTCAAATAAAAAATGTTACAAATGAACTCAAAAGCTTTAAACTGTGTTGTGTGACCAAAGACATTATCTGAAGAATCTAAACAGCCATTATAAAAATAACATTTGAAACAGACTCTCTGTTCTCGAAGGATTTAAATTTCTCAGATTAAGTTACTGCGTCATGTTATACATCTAGTGCAGAAATATAACATCTCCTACATTATATTGAACTCACACCACTTAACAGTTCCAGTGCATATCATAATTGTTGTTTCAAAGAGATGGGGAATTACATATTGAGCCTTTCAGGACACATGTCTGTTCCTCAGATTCTGTCACAATGCCTTTCTTACCACAAACCAGATAACACGTTTGGTAGTCAACTTAAAATACTGATCTTTTTTTTTTGGTTGAAAATATTTCAATTAACATCTTTGCAAACAAATATCTAATGTAACTTAAATGAACTATATGGTAGTTAACTTTTAGGTTAGATCTGAGTATGGACAATAGTCCCTTAACCCTTAACTAACCCTTGCTAACTGAAAATTGAATGACTGAATAGTGAACAGTACAGTCTATGATCAGACTGCACTGATGTGCAGGCTGATCTTGGTACAGCGATCGCAAAGGCAGTCACAAGAGCCCACAGTAATGTAAGGTTTACATAAGAGGGACATAGTGACCCTAGTTGTCTCACCTGAGTATCATCAAGACCATAGTTATATATATTACTCAGGTGACTGCATGAGGTGGTTTCAGAAAAAATAAATATATGAGGATATATACCTGGGAGCTACACATTTTAAGAAACAACTTTGCAATTCTTGACATGGGCCTTAACTCTGTCAATAAGAGGGCAAAGATGGCCCAGAATAGCTCACCTGAGAAATTTTGCCTTTTACAGCATAGTCATACTGAATACAATATCCATGCAGAAGAACAGCAAGATAATCATAATTCCACACAAAAACTGCATAATTGGTCCAAAATTTGATTGCCTTAGCTATAAAATCAAGTGACCCCTTAGGGTGGGACCAATTTTGAACCTAGGGCTGCGAATGAAAAAGTTTAAAGGCGTATGTGACAGTTTGCTACATTTTCTATATAGAAAAAGATGGAAGATTTTAACTGTGCAATAAATTTTTTTAAACTTTGCAAGATTTTAGAGAATCATAAAAGGAACATTTTTTTGAAGAAAAAAAAGTGGGGGTCACCATCCTATTTTTTTGAGTTATTTGCCCCTGAATTAGATATTTTAGCACTTTTAGGCCATTTTCAAGGGCAGTTAACTCAAAATAAATTTTACTGATACCTTATATCTCATTTATGTTTTTGATTTCAAGTCATGCAAAATTTGAAACCAATTGATCTTATAGAAGTTCTGTTATGTTTAAAACTGTAAATATATTGCTTTAAAAAAAAAAAGAGGAGACAGTTTGAGGAAAATTGATATATATTTTCATGAGTGATCATAGTATAAAATCTGTTGCATAGAATTTCTACAAATTTTGTACAGAGACAGGGAATAATGTTGTGACCATAGATTTTAAAAACTGATGAGGTGCTGTTTGCCATCATTTGACCTTGAAATATTACTGAATTTCCCACTGGCAACTCTTATCAATGTAAAATCAAGTGACCCCTGGGGCGGGGCCAATTATGGCTCAAGGGCCATGATTTGAACAAACTAGGTAGATGTCTATAAGGCCATGTTTCACACAAAATGACAAGATGATTTTTCTAGTTTTTCATATATATCTGTAAGCCTACATAAAAAAAATTGACCCCTGTGGCAGGGCCAATTTTGATATCAGAGTCATGATTTGAACTAACTTGGTAGAGAATGCTACGCACCAAATATCTAAGCTCTAGGCCCTACAGTTTTACAGAAGAAGATTTTCAAAGATTGCATTACTTTTAATCTATTTTTAGCTCCTGTGACCGATTTCTACAACCAATAAAAATTTGAGCAATTTTGATAGAGGGCCTCATAAGAATCAATCCTGTGAAATTTAATCAAAATCCATTCAGTGGTTTAGGAGGGGATTTTTCACAACAGACACCACAGGCCCACCATGAGCACCTTGTGCTCAGGTGAGCTAAAAATAGTATGTTACAATAACTGATCCTGGTTTGTGTGTTTGTTTCTCGGGTTTAACATCCCACCGACAGAATTGCAGTCATTTGGAGACGATGTCTACTTCAGACAGATATAGTGCTGCCACAATGATAACTGATCTTGAGAGAGATATATATATAAATATTAGTTTTACAATTACACAATACAGATTAAAAAACTGCTCAATTATCTTAAAATTAGGGAATTAGAAAATATTTTATGCAATCCTTTAATCTATTCCAAAAAGATAAAATTCCAATTAAATAATGGCTTAGAATAAACTCTTAAAAAAGTAATTTCAACTGAGAATCTTGAGACAGAGCAGTTTTTCAAAAACATTTTATTACCCACATAAGTCTTTCGATGGACAAGGTACTTCAAAATACAAAGATATTAACTAGGGATGGCAACGGATATTCGAATATTCGAATATTCGGTAACATTTAGAATATTCGAATCCTAAATTAGGATTCGAATATTCTAATAAAAAAAATAAAAGTTAGATAAATTTAAAAAAAATATAAAATTAACGTTTTTAATTTCGCCTCTCATATTATGTTTCGTATGCCAGCGTTAACCGTGAAAGTGTCAACCAATTAACACTGTCGGGGCCCTGTGGATATTATCATGGTGACAGTTTGCAGCGATTACGCAATTTTTAATCGGGATGGCTAATTGGACGATTGTTTGCATTGGTTAGGTATATTGTATATTCCTACTAGTACTAATTAAAATCGCCGGGACAATTAAGTGGCAGGCCAGAGCCAGGGCATGATAAGGGTTGTCAAGGTAAATCGTTACTTTTCGGTCGCTCATTGGTCAATTGATTAAACTGGGTGTGTCAAAGTGGCATTTGGCCGCGAATATGGAAGGGGTCGAAAAGATGACAGTTTGCAGCGAGTATGCAAACCTTGAATCGGGATTGCTAATTGGACGATTGTTTATTTAGGTGTATATACCAGATGTCTACTAGCACTAATCTAAAACGGCGGGACAATTAAGTGGCAGGGCCAGGGCCTGGCAAGGGTTGTCGATTATGCAATTTTTATTGTGATCGTCAATACCGCATCATTTGATTGGTTTGTTTTTTTTCTTCCCAATTCTGCTGTGATAAATAATGTATATATTTAGCTAAACACTAGAACAATCTTATGTAGTCTTAGGACAACAGCCATACGTTCACGTATCATAATCAGCAGCTTCAAAAATGCCACCTACTGTAACATCCGATGTATGGAAGTTTTTCCAACGGTCAGAAGATCGAAAGACTGCTAGGTGTACGCTGTGTGAAGGGACGTTCACCTACTCAGGGACGACAACCAACTTGAGAAATCATCTTAGAAACAAACACCCTTCAGCACTCAACCATGATAATGAGTCTAAGAAACAAATGCCCATCACCAATTTTGCGAGAACACCTAAGCGAATATCCCAGAGTGAAGGAGAAAGCATCACTCAGGCAATAGTGACAATGATAGTCAAAGATTACCTCCCTCTTAGCCTAGTAGACAGTCAAGGGTTCCGACAATTGATGACGCTAGTGGCTCCTGAGTATCATGTACCGACGCGGAATACGATTAGAGCGCGCATAGAGAAACGCTACGACGAAGAGAAGAGTCAGCTGGTGACTGACCTGCAGGATGTACCCAGCGCTGCCATCACCACGGATACATGGACTTCTAATGCCACGGACAGTTACATCACCATCACAGAGCACCACATCGACCGTGAATGGGAAATGGCGAGTAACGTGCTCGTAACACGTGCGATGCCAGAGCGGCATACGGCAGATAACATCGCCAACAGACTAAAAGACACAGTCTCAGAGTTTGGTCTGCAGGGAAAGGTAGATACATGCGTGCATGATAATGCAAGAAATATGGAGGCCGCCGGTAATAGGTGCGAGGAATGGGGTGACCTTGGGTGTTTCGGTCACACACTACAACTGACAGTGAAACCAGCTTTAGAACTGCCAAATGTAACTAAAGTGTTGTCTAAGTGTCGCAGACTCGTGGGACATTTCAAGCATTCTACAACCCTAACAGCAGAAATGCGTACACGCCAGCAGATTCTACGTACTCCGAGACATGAGCTAGTACAGGACGTTTCAACCAGATGGAACTCCACACATGCTATGCTGAAACGCCTCCTGGAACAGCGCCGTGTTGTGACGGACATATTGTTAGACGAGAGTGTAACTAAGAAAACGGATACTCATCTCCTACTGAAGGACACTGAATGGGACATGGCTAGCGATTTAGTTAGTGTGCTCAGCGACCTGACTGATACTACTGAGTATATGTGTACGGAGACAAACGTGTCTTGTTCGGAAATATATCCTGTTGTATGTGGATTAGTAGAAGGCCCTCTTCGCTCCAAGTCTGATGACAACTCAGTGGTCTCGAAAGTGAAAGAGGCTATCCGTGAGGATTTTATACGCCGTTTCCGGCCATCAGAGTCTGAGACTGCGCGCTCCACTGCAGTGCTGGCATCACTTCTAGACCCTTGGTATAAGGACTTGGACTTCCTCTCATCCCAGCAGCGCCGCATCGCAGAAGAAACCCTTGAGGCTCGACTTGACGAGGTTCCCCTGAAGCTACCAGCACGCGAGGAGACACAGTCGACACCCTCCAAACGCCGTAAGCTGACATTTATTGTGTCACGTTCCACAGAGAGGGCAGAAGCTGACGAATTCCGCCGCTACTTGTTGGAACCACCTGAGGAGCAGGCATCACCCCTATGCTGGTGGAAACAACAAGAAGCACGGTTCCCGCGTGTTGCACATGTGGCCAGGCGTGTGTTGTCGATTCCGGCAACATCCGTCCCATCTGAAAGAATCTTCTCCAAAACAGGAATTCTGATCAATAAGTTGCGAAACAGACTATCCCCAGATCTTGTTGACAAAATCATCTTCATCAACAAAAACGCTGCATTCTGTAATGCGGACGAATAAAGTGCAATAGATATCAGCGATTGTATGTGTGCTATTTATGATTTGATATTATGTGTGTCTTTTATTTTCTAAATCTTTAGATAACTATAGGAATAAATAAATAAAAAAAAAAAACGATATACTCTTTCTTTTTTATTGAGAGAGAGAGAGAGAGAGAGAGAGAGAGTCAGAGAGAGACATAGACAGACACACAGACACGATTTAAAATTAAAGCAAACACTCATTGAAATTATAATACAACATGCATGCACACACACAAACGCACGTTCGCATTTTTTTTATTATCTATTTCTAAAAGGTAAACTTATGACCGTGTGAATTTCATAGGCACCGTAACTGCTTACGCTTAGTCATACTAAAAAGCAATATTAAAGGTAAATAAACTATGAGTATTTAATTACGGAAATTGATTAGAATATTCGAATATTCGCTCGTAACCTCATCCGAATATTCGAATACCAAAATCGGTATTCGTTGCCATCCCTAATATTAACATTAACCCTTTCCCTCATAGAGGAAACCATGAAAAGACCTATGCGAACAGCATAAAACCAGATCAGCCTGCAAATAACTCGCAGGCTGATCAGGTTTTATGCTGTTCGCTGCTCCTCTGTGGTCTGGAAATGAGGACTTTATAATTAAATTTGGTAAGGTTTAACAGTGGTTTTCTGCAGATCAGGCTTTATGTGGTACCTATCGAGTGCGCCAAAATGAGTCTATATGAGGGAAAGGGTCAATCACAAGGCTGTAAAGCATTTGTATGTTGTGCATGCAATAAATTATCACCCAAGGTCCATATTTTAGATAACATTTTATGGACAACTAATAGACAGGATATTCAAGGATATTAGAGTAGAATGTTTAGCGTGATCCTGAGACTAGAGATATAGGCAATCTGCATGACAGCAGGACTTGGCATTTATGGTTGCCCAATTTTCTCGGAGAACCAAACCTTGAGTGAGAGCTGAGACAGATTGTCTGACAGGACAACTAATTGCACCCCTTCAATTTTTGCTGTCGTTACTTTGTTAAGGGCTTATTTTCGACTCATGGCTATGTCAACTGCGCATCAACAATGTCACAAACTCATGTGTTCTTTAGTGAAAGCCAGGTCTACTAATAATCCAACGATATTCCAGTGTAGGGACTAGGTAATTAGATGACCCATTTTAATGTCTTTAACCACTGGAAAAGTCCATTTTTTTCTGAATTGGAATCCATTAATGACAAGTGGAAAATTTGTACACTTTTTGTTAAAGGTTTTTTTGTCCTTTAAACTGATGATGTCCAGGCTCAAGCAGACTTATTTTTAATCTGGTATAACTTCTATGTCCTTCAATGGATTGTTTCAATATCTGGACAGTTGCTAAAGTGGATGGACCTTTACATCATTCAGGTGACCTTGACCTTTGACCTACTTTTGATGAAAAAAGTGTCATCTGGACAGGTTTACTTTTGGTTAATCTGCTATAACTTCATTGTGCTTTACTGAATTGGTTCAATCTTTGGACAGTTGCTGAGGTGGATGGACCTCTCCATTATACAGTTAATATATACATATATTTTGAATATCTTTAGTAATGATGACTAATGTGTGAAGTGATTACAGATATGAAACCCATGTAAAGACCTACTTATTCCCCTATTTTGAGGTCTGCAGATAAAATGTTAAGGTCACTTTGACTTCTTTTAGATTTTTCCCTTCACCTTTACTATTTCACTTAATAACAAAGGGCAATAACTAAAAAAATTTGAAAGGTAGACTTATTATTCTTGTGCACTGTATTTCTCCTCAATCCACCTATGAAGTTTTAAGTTGATATCTCAAATACTTTTTGTGTTATGCTTCGGACAAAAATTTTGCCTGCAAATAACAAAGGGCAATAACTCAAAAATTATGAAAGGCAGAACTAGAACTGTCGCCTAAGGGCTTACTAATACCCCCCCGCAAGTGTTTTTGTCAAACATGGCTTTGGAGCATGAAATAGGGGAGGTAACCAAATGATATATAGATAACGCGCTTATACAATGTCTAAGGATCACTGCCAGCAAGTTTCATCAAAATCCTTCCAGTAGTTTAGAAGGAGTAGTCCGCAGAAGTTTGTAATGCAAAAATCATCAAAGGGGCATAACTTGGTAAATAGGGGAGGTAACTCAGTGCTATATAGATGTCTAAGGATCATTGCCAGTAAGTTTCATCAAAATCCTTCCAGTAGTTTAGAAGGAGTAGTCCGCAGAAGTTTGTAATGCAAAAATCATCAAAGGGGCATAACTTGGTAAATAGGGGAGGTAACTCAATGCTATATAGATAACGCGCTGCTACAATGTCTAAGGATCATTGACAGCAAGTATCATTAAAATCCTTCCAGTAGTTTAGGCGGAGTAGTCCGCAGAAGTTTGTAATGCAAAAATCATCAAAGGGGCATAACTTGGTAAATAGGGGAGGTAACTCAATGCTATATAGATAACGCGCTGCTACAATGTCTAAGGATCATTGACAGCAAGTATCATTAAAATCCTTCCAGTAGTTTAGGCGGAGTAGTCCGCAGAAGTTTGTAATGCAAAAATCATCAAAGGGGCATAACTTGGTAAATAGGGGAGGTAACTCAATGCTATATAGATAACGCGCTAATACAATGTCTAAGGATCATTGCCAGCAAGTTTCATCAAAATCCTTCCAGAAGTTTAGGAGGAGTAGTCCGCAGAATTTTGTGTCTACAGACGGACGGACGGACAGACGGACGGACAGACGGACGGACAGACGGACGGACGGACAACCTGATTCCAGTATACCCCCCCCTAACTTCGTTGCGGGGGGGTATAATAATCATTTTTATGTCCTGCACTCCTCCTCAATGAGATCTATCCACTCATGAAGTATCAAGTTGAAATCTCAAATACTTTTTGACTTATGCTCCAGACAAAATGTGGGATGGAAGGATGGATGGACAGAGACTATTACCATACCTCCTGCCACCTTTCGGCGAGGGATAAAAAAAACCATCTATAATACCATCATGTCTAGTTCTAGAGTCCAGTTTCTAGCAGGTACTTAATTATCTGATAGACAGTCTGCATTTGTCATCTCCATTTCCACTGGACCAATGAAAATACTTAAGAGATGTCTTAAGTTGGACTTTTCTGAAAAGATGCATTTTGGTGCTCATAAATCAAGAGAACATCACCCTTTGTGGCATTGTTAATTATTGTGTTGAGACTTTATATGATGAGGACTCATTTTTGTAGAAGATTTAAGTAAATAATCATCCATTTGTATGACTTTCTTTTCTTTTTTTTATTCATTCAACCTTTTGTTTCAATCTTATAACAATTAAATTTATAAAACAAACACAACAAAATGAAAAACAAGAGGGCCATGAAGGCCCTGAGATTGCTCACCTCGGAACCAGGTGTTAGTGGGGAGAAAAGAAACAGCAAATATTTTATAATATAAAGGAAAAACGGCTCCTGTTATCAATGAATGCCTTTAACATTATAATTTGGTATACAGGGTAGCTGCATACAAAACTTGCGCCATCAGCAGACTGACAGGTGTGAAACATTTTAACGGCTTGATAAGCATTGTTGGAAATTAAGATAAACAAAACTATAATATGTTACACTATCAAGCAAGGGTCCAAATTTTCAATATACTGGATCCTTAAAAGGTATTGTCCTGACATAACCATGCATTTTAACCCTTTCCCTCATAGAGGACACCATGAAAAGACCTATGCAAACAACATAAAACCAGATCAGCCTGCGAGTAACTCGCAGGCTGATCAGGGTTTATGCTGTTCACTGCTCCTCAGTGGTCTGGAAATGAGGACTTTATAATTAAATTTGGTAAGGTTTAACTGTGGTTTTCTGCAGATCAGGCTTTATGTGGTACCTATTGAGTGTGTCAAAATGAGTCTATATGAGAGAAAGGGTTAAAGTCAGTGTTGTTTTTTAAATTGAAATTATAGAGAATTAAAATAACCTGGAGGACTGAAGGTTGCATGGCTCTGAAACTGACGTTGGTCAGCCAAAAATGTTTGACTGTACAGATAAATAATTCAAATGTCTGTCATATGTGTTGAAATCAGGCCAGTATTCAAAATTAACAGTAACAAATAGCAATTCTGCTTCCTAAAATTGCAATTTGCTGTCTGCCCAAGATAATGGTAGCCAACTCTTGCTACCAGAAAAAAACTAGAACTATCACTGAAGGTGATACCCCCACCATTTTACAGAATAAAACTTGTCTAGATGGACAAACGGATATCTTGACTTTTACAACGGATGAATGAACATCCCCACAAACAAATCCAACCCTCTAAAACTTTGTTTGCAGGGGTATGATAACCTAAATTCTTTTTTCAATTTTTTCTCAATGCTTCTATTCATGTTTGTGCTCTTCTGAACAATCATGATAAATGGCAACATTAATACAATCTGCACATCCTCATAGAAGGTGGGAGGTTACAGGTCCATCAATGCTTAACAATATACTTGCTACATATAAAAATTTCTACTTACTTTTCTTTCAGCCTTATTTTTTTTTCAAAGCATTTGACAAAGAAAAGTGACAATCTCTCAAATATGCATAAATAAATATCAACATGGTTAGGAAAAATGATTTTCCAATATAAGCTAGACATGTTGATTCAATATTCAAAATTCAATATAAAATTCTGGACATAACATTTTGGTTCAGCAAATAAAATTTATCTAATAACTAGAATTTTATCAAAGAATACCAAAGAAAATAAGATAATTTTTCACCTCTCAATTGAAACAAGACTGAAAACTATTATGAAATTGCCTCCTTCAGTAAACTGATGAATGTAAATACTGAATAACAGGTTCTTGGCTTGAAGATAAAACAAGCTGGTTTTAAAGTACTAACTTTAAAACGCGTTGAGAAATCACCTTCATATCAAAAATCTTTCTTAGCAAGAACCGAAAATAAAGCAGTAGCTTCAACAGTTTTTCATCAAGCTCTCAATTTTGAAACGTATCAAAGTGTGACTTCTCAATGCATATGTGTTGCAAATCCGCAACAGGAAGCAGAATTCCACACCTCGAGATTTCTCAATATTCAAGATAACCCAATAACCCATCAATTTTCACTCAAATTATTCCACTGAAATCCGTGAAAACTTCATCAAGGACCAATTCCCAAAGCAATCTAGCCTGGATTTTCTCCCAATCACAAATATTATTCCCAATCCAATGGTTTACCCACTACTGAAATGATCTACTTGTATATTTCAAACTAAATGAGTTCTTGAGGCCAATACCTCATCTTACATACCAGATGTCTTTCCTCCAGAAAAACAATCATATACTCTTAATTGGTTGCATTTAAACAGAACTGAACAAAGCATAAGGAATACTGGTGCATAGAGGAAATGACCATAGATTAACACAAATATTTCCAGTGACCTTTAACCTTAACATGTGACCTTGACTTTGGAGAGACAAGACTTAAATTGAATATACCATCATTGTACTGCTCATCAAATTTGACATTTTACCAGCGACCTCTGTTACTATATATAACTGAGGTGAATGGACACATATTTTCAATTTTGGCTACCATGGGGGGCCTTTAAGTGGGTATTAATTATGTTCGCAAAAAAGTAGGTCCAAAACTTTTGTTGATGATCTGTCAAATTCTTTCAATAGGAACCAAAGGTAGAGTCAAATTTGACAAGCATTAGCTAACATCCTAACAAACTTATTGAACATTCTACTAATAAAGAATGAATACACACTATCACTTTGTTTAATTATTGGAAGCTTGGCATTGAAAAGACATGAAGAATATTCTGTTCACCACAGTCTTATTGTGGTTGATATTTGTAAGAATATTTGATCAAAATTCAACCCTGTTTCACACCAACAAGTATGGATACAACAAGAGGACCATGATGACCTTATATCACTCACCTGAGTACCATTGCTCTAAAGGCAATCTAAAGGTAGTATGGACCATAACCTCTATACAAGGCATAATAATCCTTGGTTTATTATCATTATGTATACATCTGATCAAAAATGCTTTATAAATGTGATGCTAGAATCTAAACAAAGTTAAATATGACATTTTTATACTTCAAGGGCCATAATTGGAGAAAGTGGTCCAATACATAGTCTGCCTTGCCAAGATAATAGTCATTAAAATTACCATCTTGGAAGAGGGTTGTCCATTGAACATCTGTGCCAAAACATTTTAAAATCTGGCCAGTAATTTTGGAGCAGAAGTCTTTTAAAGTTTTCACTATATACATTTAAGGCAAATTTGCCCCACCCCTGGCGCCCATGTTTTTTTTACGGATCAGAATAATTTTAGCAATCTTGGTAGAGGGTTACCCAAAGAATATCTGTACTAAAACATTTTGAAATCTGTCCAGTAGTTTTGAAGGAGATGTATTTTAAAAGTTTAAATATTTTTTTTCTTTATATTGCCATGGCAACCAGTTTTACATGGATCAAGTTTATTTTAGCAATTTTTGTGAAGGTTCACCCAAGGATCATCCCTGCCAAATTTAATCAAATTCTTTCTAGTGGTTTCAGAGGAGATGTTGTTTAAAGCAAATTGTTGATGACGGTCGATGCAGGGTGATCACAAAAGCTCACCTTGAGCACACAGTGCTCAGGTAAGCTAAAAAACCTTAAAATGACCTTTGACCTCTCTATGCAACTGCCTTTGGAACCTCATCTCTGTGCACTCACTCACAGCAGACAACATTTGTGATTTTTATTTTCAAACCAGGGGCTTCCAGGAATATACAGCAGACAAACAACTGAACAGACAGATGGCCAATCATTTCAAATCAAACATTGCTGGTGTAGACATAACAAAACATAGTGATCTTGTATTCTGTTCTGTTAAAACAGTTTTGCCCAACTCCAATTCTTATACCTTAACAAGAGTGCCAGTACTGCCAAAATATACGCCGCCACACAATATAAAGACCAAGAGGGTCCTTTTAATTATTGCCTTTTGAAGTCTGTGAAACCAATTAATTTAGCTGAACAGAGATAGAACCCTAAAAAGGCTTCCAATATGAAAGTAGGTCAAATAGCAGTATCAATATGAATTCTTTTTTCTTTCTCCGCATAACTCTTGCAAAAATCACTGTTCCAGAAAATCCCTTCTTTATGCACTTTTACCAGTTTAGAAACTTGAGTTGTGTTTTCAAGAAACCATGTTTAGAAAAACATAACTATTGCAAATACTGATGAACATAAAAATCCCTGCTTTGTGCATATCTACCCAGTATAGTAATGACATTGACCATGTTTTGAAAAGATTAGGTCAGAAACATACAAGGAATTGCATTAACAAGGCTGAAATATCAATCAGCTAAAGAGACTAAGTTTCAAGGGATATAAATCTTGTAAAAATCAATGAACTGGAAAATTGCCACTTCAAGCACATTTACCAATTTTAGTAATGACATTGACCAAGTTTTGAAAAGATTCATTCAGAAATGTAGGAGGAGTTGCTTTCACAAGGCTGCAATATCATTCAGCTACAGAGACTAAGTTTCAAGGGACACAAATCTTGTAAAAATCAATGAACCGGAAAATCGCCCCTTTATGCACATCTACCCATTATAGTAATGACATTGACCAAGTTTTAATAAGATTCATTCAGAAATGTAGGGGGAGTTGCGTTAACAAGGCTGCAATATCATTCAGCTACAGAGACTAAGTTTCAAGGGACACAAATCTTATAAAAATCAATGAACCGGAAAACCGCCACTTCATGCACATTTACCCTTTATAGTAATGACATTGACCAAGTTTTGAAAAGATTCATTCAGAAACGTAGGAGGAGTTGCATTCACAAGATATGGACGTATGGACGTACGTACGTATGGACGGACGGACAGACGGAGAAGATGACGCCAATATACGACGGCCTCCGGCGGCGTATAAAAACAAACAACAAACATTAAGTAGAAAACAAGGCCCTTTTCTGGAAGTATCTAGAAAATACAATTAGTATACTCACTACTTCTGCCCGCAGCTTGAAGGGGTGGACCAGTGTTTAGACAGGTGCGTATAAGTGTTGCAATCTTCTCTGTTACATCCCGGCGTGTGCAGTAGATAATAATGGAGTCCAGCTTCCCAAACCTACTGCCCTGCAACAGTCCTATCAGGCCCTGTAAGGGAAGACAACTTCTGTATCAGCCAAGGGATGATTATCTGCTACAGTATGGAGACATATACAAACCTTTTATCCTTGCAAAGGGGGATAACTTCTGTCAGATAAGGGATGATTATCTGTTACAGTATTGAGACACATACAAACCTTTTATCCTTGCAAAGGGGGATAACTTCTGTCAGCCAAGGGATAATAACTGCTACAGTATGGAGACACATTTAAGCTGTTTTTCTTGCAAAGGGAGAGAACTTCTTACTAGCCATAAAGGGACAATTCTGAACTGCCAGTAAATGAAATACTGAAAGTCACTAGTTTTCCTTGAAGACAATTAAACTGACATCATACCATATTTATATGTATAGATGTCCTTGCTTTTGCCAAAGTTCAACAATTATGTTTATAACATTCCTATATAAAAAGTAAATTTAGCTGCAGTAACTGGTAATTTCTACAGATAGAAGCTCCTGCCTTGTTTTCCTGAACCACAATTTACACAAGTTCATTAATCATGACATGACATGCTTTTGACACACTTCATTTTCAATGATTTTGAAAAACACAAAATTACATACACCCTCTCTCTATTGGAAAATTTAAAATGCATTTACTGGTGTGATGGCAGAAATGTTGTTACTTCTGAAAGTTTCAATATGGTCATATCTGAAGCACCCCTTTTTAAATAGGATCACTCCTTACTGGCCAATACTTGAAATTATGTAAAGCAATTTTTTTTGACAAATCTGGGGTTGAATTTGCTTCAATCAGTGATTTTTGAACATGCATTTCTGCTTTACCATTCCTAAATTTTGATAAAAAGGTCTATCATGGTAGACATGTCCATCTGGTAAATTAGCTGTTTGGTTTGAGAGTTTCATGCCTCAAAGAACATTTAATTTGAGAATTTCTTTCAAAGTTACGAAATATCTTTTGACATACTGTGAATATGGCCTCTGTCACAAGTCTGACAGCAGACTGCTTCAAGCATCTGGATGATGTTTACCATTTTACTTGTGTTTGTCCATTGTATAAGAATGTTCCTTTTATATATAGTCAGCACTCATCATCTTGATTTTCTCCAAACCTCTCCAAAAAGGTCAAGATGGAAAAAAGATTGATATAAATAATTACCTAGTTATTGGACGTCCATAAATTGCACACAATCATGAGATTAAATGAAAGTCGAATTGAACTGACAAAGATCAATGTTTCATACATACAAGATTTCATGTGACGTTATCCTTCACAGTATTCATTTTGGACAATATTTATGCATCACACGAGTGTATTCAATATAGATGCATAGTGAGTTTAACTCAAACAATATAGATGCATAGCGTGTTTAACTCAAACAATATAGATGCATAGTGTGTTTAACTCAAACAATATAGATGCATAGTGTGTTTAACTCAAACAATATAGATGCATAGTGTGTTTAACTCAAACAATATAGATGCATAGTGTGTTTATCTCAACAATATAGATGCATAGTGTTTTTAACTCAAACAATATAGATGCATAGTGTTTTTAACTCAAACAATATAGATGCATAGTGTGTTTAACTCAAACAATATAGATGCATAGTGTGTTTAACCAAACAATATAGATGCATAGTGTGTTTAATCAAACAATATAGATGCATAGTGTGTTTAACCAAACAATATAGATGCATAGTGTTATTAACTCAAACAATATAGATGCATAGTGTGTTTAACTCAAACAATATAGATGCATAGTGTTTTTAACTCAAACAAAATAGATGCATAGTGTGTTTAACTCAAACAATATAGATGCATAGTGTGTTTAACTCAAACAATATAGATGCATAGTGTGTTTAACTCAAACAATATAGATGCATAGTGTGTTTAACTCAAACAATATAGATGCATAGTGTGTTTAACTCAAACAGCTGGATTAAATATGTTTGATGCAACTAACATTTGATTTAAAAAAATGCATTATTCATATGATGTTAAAAATGTATGAGAAATATACACGTTAAATCATTATTTTTAGTTATTATTTGAAACTATTTTTTTGCTTTAAGTTTACAAATAGTAATTCCTTCATGGTCCATTCATTCCGGCTTTTTGTTTGTTTGTTGTTATATATGTGAATGCTTATAAATGTATGCACACAATATGCATTGTTCATGTAAATTTTAGGTTTAAATTAAACCTCATTTGCATAAATCTTTCTTAATTCAATGTGACATAATCCGGTCCATATAATGTTATTCTGATCAGCACTGCAGGCCAATATAATGTTACAATGACCAGATGACATCATCGCTCATTCTTCACAACTTGTAGATTTCACATGCATTTATCTGATCAGCAAGTAAGATTTAAAGACAATTGAAAAAATAAACATTCAACAAAAAAAAGGTTTAAGGTTAAAAATTAAATTAAATTATTAGTTAAAATTTTTAAAAAAAAAAAGAATTGACAAAATTGAAAATTTAAATAAACAAATATTCAGTTTAAACAAATAATACATGCCATTTCAGGCAAACAAGTTTATTTTATACAAGGCCAGTCTGACCTAGAAGGTATATGGACCTCAGCTTCATACCTTCCTTAATCCCAATGACCAGTCCATAAACTTGCTTATAGCCATCACTGCCATGTATTACCTGTTAAAATATATTAGGTATGGGCTTGAGACCTAATCATTATAAACTTTGTTTCTTTGACTGCTTCATATAGAGAACTAATACATTTCAATTCAATTAATGTTTGAATTAAACTCATTAATTCAAGACTTTCTTAACATATTTAATGGATGGATCATCCGTATCTTTAACAGTTTCAGTAAATTGCAAACAGGAATGTTTATAAACGAGAAGCTGATAGTGATCGGTAGCTTTATATTCTATACTGAGACTGGAGAACAAGATAATTGGAAAATCTAAAGCAATTTGTGCAGTGTGCATCATTAGATTAGGAAGTTATGCAATAATAACTCAAGAATCAAATATAACCTCGGCAGTCAATTATTTGACTTGATTTACAGTTAACCTGAGAGACATTCATCATTTGTCAATGTCTGAGAAAGACTTATAGAATAGAAATAATATTTAGAAAATGCTATCTTCCAAATTAACTGATGGGCAAGAAAATTTTACATATTACTGCTATCCTGAAGAAGAAACTAGTTATATTGCAAACTGAATCCTTTAACATCAAGGAGATATCTTATCTAATATTTCTAAGTTGTAAACATGTACCTTATATTACACACTTTTCTTACACTGTCCAATGAGTCTTTCATTATGGGACCTAGTATTATCATGCCTGCAAGAGTGTCATTTTCTTTTTGTCAAAATCTTTACCAGCATTGTCTAAACTTTATTCCAGGGAGACAACTAAATCAAAGCCAAAATGCAACTACGGCAAGAGTTAAGTACCTTGGCATCATTAAATGTGCTGGAAAAGAGGACTCTTTTCTGTTAACATTGGTTTGACAGAAAATCTTTCTACTGAGAGATTTAATGTATTTCATATCTCATCCTTGTTAACCCAGGCTATTCACTACCATTTAATACCCTACGGAATAAACACAAGTTTGTAGAGGTGTGTCCTAAAGGCTGCTCATCTGATTGGTCTTTCTGTGCAGATAAGGCAATCAGTGTTCGAAATAAATCTGATATCCAACTTGCCCATAGGACAATTTAGCTGTGATTTCAACTTGCCCCCATTTGTTTAAACTTGCCCTACTTTATGTATGTGGAGAAATTGAATTCATGGAATCAACATAAAAACATAATTGAAAAGTGGTTAAATTTATTTATGAAATTAACTTAAATTTCATGTCTTTTTCTTATTACTATAATTAAACACACATGTATTGTGCACATATCTATGGCTTCAAATTCAAATTAGGAGAAGAGGTGCGCACAATAAACAAGAATTCAGTTTTTTCGTAGTGTTTCAAAACTTCACCCCACCCACTAAGACGCCATACCAGCAACCAGCGAAGTCTATATAAGTGTATATTTTAAATCGGTATTAAATCTTTATCGTATATACTTGCCGGAAAACTGTTGTCTTTTTGTGATTTCTACAATATAATTGTGTAATAAATGCTTACGAAATCATTGTTCTCGTGTTCATATTCATTTTGTTTATATCGCTGTGAATCTCCCAGAACTCGTTCAGTACTGCGCTGTACTTTACATAATAATTAATTTAAGATATAAACCTAATACGATGTTTGCATCGTCATTTCTGAGACAAATCATGACTGCCATTATGTTATGGTTATACAATTAGTTTATTGTTTTAGTACATTCAGAAGATATTTTAGCTAGTTAGTTCCAATTGGGACAGAACTGTTCTATTAAAGATAATTGTGTACTTCAAATTTCAGTTGGAAAGGGACTTGTGACAAACAAATAACATTAGTTGTCAACATTTGAAGACTTTTACTCAAACTAATGGCCATAATGAACATCAACGTAACAATGCAAGCTGAAAGTGGATACTAGAGGCGTGAATAATAATCATCACATGACTGACTTGTGGAAGCAGTAAAACTTTTGTTACCTGTAGTTCAATTGAATATCTGCTAAACAAAATGGCGGCCTCCTCAAAGAATGAGTGTGCAATATAAAAGGGAAATAGATTTTTACCAAGGTTTTGAACCTCAAACTTGGGATGTCCACTATACATTAATGCGCACAATACATGAGTGAGTAATTTTTAAGGTTGCCCATCGGACAACTTCATTGGCATTTTAACTTGCCCTCTGTAAGTTTTTACTTGCCAGGGCAATTGGGCAGGCGGCTATTTCGAACACTGGCAATCCATTTTCATTGGCTAATGGGAAATCAAATCATCAGCACACTATGGAGATTTTACAGAGCAACTGCCCAGGGCCATTTAGTGGCCTTTCAGTCTACTGTTTCAGGCCTGGGATACCATGGCTGTTCATATGTTTGCAGGATACAATGAATGAACTATTTCATACTTATATACTGTGAAATCATTAATTTTAGTGGGACACTTATTTTCGTCAATTTCGTGGAGGGTTTAATCTACGAATATTAATCCCTACACAAACTTGTCTGTTTATTGATCCACGAATATATGTCCCCACAAAATTCTCTTAGGTACATAATAAGCAAATTTTAATGTCAGCAAAAATAAATGATATTACAGTAACACAAAAACCAATGATAAATGTGTCCAATTGATTTAACTGATTTAATTATTTCTTTGAGAAAAAAAGAACTCCTTTTTGAATTAAGACAAAATGTCACACAATATTACCTCATCTCTATTGTCATCTCTTGACACAGACAGGAAAAGGTTTTTGGGGATTGGCGATCCTCGTACGGTGGCCCGCCGAAAGTCTGTAATTTCAAGGTGTCTTGACACATCTGCTGCTGTCGACAGTGTGGCTGTTGCTGTCAGACCCAGGAAGCAGCGAACGCCAAGTTTATCTTGCAATACCTAATAGAAAAATATCTTGCAGCATCTGATATAGAAACATATCTTGCGACACCTGATAATATAAACAAGTTTTATCCAAAACTCATCTGTATCAGTTTTTGGTTCAGTCATTTGCTGATTATATAAAAGATGGCTCATTCTGTTTCTATCTTAGAATACTGATTAACACTCCAGAGACAAAAACATACAAAAAATGTAATTTCCAGGTTTCATATTTATAACATGTGAACTAAGTACACAGCAGACTTGTCATCCTGCGATAGCAAGCTGGTATGACAGCAGATCAGGTTATGGGTTTAAACCCTGTTGGAGGTGGGTGCAATAATTTTTTAACACCTTCTCAGGCACAAATTACTGGTCAAACCAAGAAGAAGCTGAGAAGGACAAGTATGATATGCAAAATTTGCTTCCAATCAAGGCAGGAAGAAATGAATTGAAACCTGGAAAAATAGCTTATATGTCTATACATGTATTACAACATGCTATACGTTTTAAGATCAATCAAATTATGAACTTTTACAGGAAAAACAATCCAGCTGAAATGTTGATATTCCAGCTTACCCTACAGAGACGGAGGTAGGAGGGACGAAAGTTGTGGGACCACTCAGACAAGCAGTGGGCCTCATCTATACACACGAAGGCGATACGCGGGAGTGTTGCCATGGAGTTGATCAGTGACATGCTGCCCCCAGCAATGGACTCTGGAGAGACAAGAAGAAACTGAGCTTTCCCGTCCCGAACAGCAGTCAGAACTTTCTCTCGCTGGCTCACTGTCATGTTGGTGTGAAGACAGACACCACACACACCTTGTGGAAGACCTGTCACCTGAAGAAAAAAAGTTTAAAAATATTTATATATATTTATTTAGAGGATGACTGTACATGTTAGAGGAAATCTCCTCCATATTTTGAGGAAAGTAAAAATTAAAATCAAAGTAAACAAGAGCCATGTTGACATGGCCATCCCCCGCCCAACACTTGCTCTTTAGAAGATGTGTTGGAGAGTAGAATATATGATTTTTAAAAGAAAATATTTGGTAATGAAGACTGATATTTAAAGTGATTATAGATATGAAACCCATGTGAAGACCTACTAATTCCTCTATTTTGAGGTTCACAGGTAAAATGTCAAGGTCACTAAGATAAAAATTAAGCCTGAAAAATAACAAAGGGCAATAACCAAAACATTATGAAAGGTAGAGCTATCATTCTTGTGCACTGCACTCCTCCTCAATGAGATCTATTCACAAATGAAGTTTCAAGTTGATATCTCAAATACTTTTTGAGTTTTGCCCCAGACAAAATTTAAGCCTGAAAAATAACAAAGGGCAATAACTCCAAAAATTATGAAAGGTAGAGTTATCATTCTTAAGCACTGCACTTTTCCTCTATAAGATCTATCCACCTGTGAAGTATCATACTGATATCTCAAATACCTTTTTACTTATGCTCCGGACAAAAATTAAATCTGAAAAATAACAAAGGGCAATAACTATAAACTAAAAAATTATGAAAGATAGAGTTATCATTCTTGTGCATTGCACTCCTCCTCAATGAGATCTATCCACCTATGAAGTTTCAAGTTGATACCTCAAATTCTTTTAAACTGGGGTGAATATCAATTTACAGAGCTTTAAATGGTACATAAAACCATCCAGACTATAAAGAATCTGAGCTTAAATAGTGTATGAACAAACAGAGGAGACACTAATCTGGGTCTGCTGTCTGCAAAGGTGTGTTCTTCATAAGGTTAAGAATTAGAAGTGCAAAAAAAAAAAGGAAAAGAAAAAAAAAGCTACTATAATATCATTTTTAATAAAAGATGTAATATGAGTGTAGGACAGGGCAGTGCATGCTGGATGGGACGCAATGAGCATGATTCTTATAGAACTCCCACGTCACATAATTGGGGGTATAATTAAGAGGACTAGAGATGATTTTTGAAACACAACCAAGTTCTAGACAGGTGCCTTACCTGATCCTCCATGAGGGAGACCAGTGGGGATATGACAAGGGTGATGCATGATTCTCGTTGGCTGTACAAGTAAGCAGGCAGCTGGTAACACAGAGATTTACCTCCACCAGTGGAGAGTACAACCAAGGTAGACAATCCTGAAAAACACACACACAAAATACAAGTAACTTTTGATCGTTAGAGCAGGACTTTTAATCTCTGATCTCTTAAAAAACTCCATTATATCACCTGTGGAGAGTACAACCAAGGTAGATAATCCAGCAAAATCACATACAAGAAATAAAGGAAAGATGTGTGGCCTTGATGGAGATTACAGTAATAAACAAGGTAGAACAGTTATATGATGTGCAAATTATCTGTGAAGCATTTTAAATTTCAAAATATACCCCTAAGCATCATCGTGGGAGTAAACATTGTTGTTATGAAGAGGACTATAACCGTCTCTTAGTCATACAGTAACAGACTATAATATGCTCTTTGATTGTGCAGACACAAGTGAGACTTATTATCTCAACATCAATGAAACCACCAGTTTTATGTCGAGATATAAATATGCTGACATGAATTTACATGTACTTGGAAACGAGATCATATATAAACATCCTTTCACAAATTGCCAATGTATATGAGATAATTTGTCTATAAAGGCCCCATATATCTAACATAAACAAACTTAAAAAAACAACTGTCAAAATCCAACAACAGTCAAAAATGTTATTTCCAAAATGGCATCTGGAGTTCTCAACAATGAACTGAACATGAGTCTGCCATGAGTATGTTGCACATATAGAGACAAAATCTATAAACAACAGTTGCTTTTAAGTTCTGTGTCCATCACGGAACAGACTGATTTGTAAAATATAAGATGATCAAAATGAGAACAAGAAACACTATCACACTCAAAGTGTCCATTTTATTATAGGGTGCCCTCCGAGTTTTGCAATTTTCCTTAACTTTGTATACTTTCAACTTGAGAGTCCTACAATATTTGGGGTATATGGCCAATTTTGGGTATGAAAACCCTATACAAAGGATAAATGGGCATGCTGAATTACAAATTATCAGGAACTATTTTACTATCATATTAATAACAGCTATGGCTCTAAATGACTTCCTTACATAGTGTTGTTGAGAAGTGTATTCATAATCAAACACACTATTTTAAGAACATATGTTGGTTTACTTAAATCAGTGATCAACTGCTTGCTGAGTTTTAACAGTAGATTTAACAAGTGGTTTAAAAAATCATAACAAGAGCTGTCAGAGAACAGTACGCTCGACTACTCAAAATGCTTGTTCGTAAATCAAATGAAATCTATTTCAATTCTTGCTCTTCACATACCCTGTATATAATAATAGTCAAAAATGATATACCTTAATAGTCTGATACCCCTTAATATTTTTATGAAGTCTAAAATCAATCCCATGCCTAGTTACTGAGACATAAGCACAATAACACTGTGTATGCAAAACTTAAACCAAAACTCCAAGTTAGAGAAGGCCCATAATTTGCATAAAATTCAGTCCAAAAGTTATCCGCCTTGGTTTTCTGATGCCCCTGAAGACACTCCTTAACTTTCTAGTCAATTCCACAAGAAATTTCTGTGATATAAGCTGGATAGTAGCTTGAATGCAAAAATTTAACCAAAATTCTAAGTTAAAAGGGGGCCATGATTTTCAATATATTCCATCAAGTGTTATCTTCCTTTATAGTATGATACCCCTAAACATATTAAAGATGTTTCAAATCAATCCCATGCCTGGACTCCAAGATATAAGCATGAAAGTACCTTGCATGCAAGACTTTAACCAAAATTTCTAAGTTAAAAAAGGGGCCATAACTTGTAATATATTCCATCAAAAGTTATCTAATTTGATAGTATGATACCCCTAAATGTATTTTAGATGTTTCAAATTAATAGCATGCTTGGATACTGAGATATTAGCATGAAAGTGCCTTGCATGCAAAACTAACCAAAATTTCTAAGTTAAAAGGGGCCATAATTTGTAACATATTCCATCAAGAGTTATATACCATTAAAGTATGACATCCCTAAACATATCAAAGATGTTTCAAATCAATCCCATGCCTGGATACTGAGATATAAGCATGAGAGTATCTTGCATGCAAAACTTTAACCAATATTTCTAAGTTAAAAAGGGACCATAATTTATAATATATTCCACCAAGAGTTATCTACCTTGGTTGTCTGATGCCCCTAAACATATTTATAAACTTTCAAGTCAATACCATGAATGGTTATTGAGATACAAACTGGATAGTAGCTAGCATGCAAAACTTTAACAAAAATTTTTATTGCATGCAAAACTTGAACCAAAATTTCTAAGTTAAAAAAGGGCCATAATTTGTAATATAATCCATCAAGAGTTATCTACCTTGGTTGTATGATGCCCCTAAACATATTTGTGAACTTTCAAGTCAATACAATGAATGGTTATTGAGATACAAACTGGATAGTAGCTTGCACGCAAAACTTGAACCAAATTTGCAATTGCATGCAAAACCTTAACCAAAATTTTTAAGTAAACAAGAGGGCCATGATGGCCCTGAATCGCTCACCTGAGTACCATTGCTTCAACTGATGTCAAGGTTTTTAAACAGACAAGGATTCTGATATAACTTAATCTAAAACATTTTACCCCTGACAATACTACACACCAAATATCTAAGCAATGGGCCATATGGTTTCAGAGAAGACTTGGGCGCAGGGTCATTTATCACCGTAGGGCCAAGACTTTGAAAATCTTTGTAATGAACCATTAGATGCTACTACATACCAAAAATCTTAGCTCTAGGCCTTATGATTCATGAAGAAGATTTTTTAAGATTTTCCTATTTAACTCATGTAAAACAAGTGACCCCTGGTGTGGGGTCATTTATCACCATTGGGCTATGATTTGTACAATCTTGGTAGTGGCCCATAAGATGATGCTACATACCAAATATCTAAGCTCTAGGCCTTATGCATTCATGGAAGAAGATTTTTTAAGATTTTCCTATATAACTCTATGTAAAACAAGTGACCCCTGGTGTGGGGTCATTTATCACCATTGGGCTATGATTTGTACAATCTTGGTAGTGGCCCATAAGATGATGCTACATACCAAATATCTAAGCTCTAGGCCTTATGCATTCATGGAAGAAGATTTTTTAAGATTTTCCTATATAACTCTATGTAAAACAAGTGACCCCTGGTGCGGGGTCATTTATCACCATAGGGCTATGATTTGTACAATCTTGGTAGTGGCCCATAAGATGATGCTTCATACCAAATATCTAAGCTCTAGGCCTTATGCATTAATGGAAGAAGATTTTTTAAGATTTTCCTATATAACTCTATGTAAAACAAGTGACCCCTGGTGCGGGGTCATTTATCACCATAGGGCTATGATTTGTACAATCTTGGTAGTGGCCCATAAGATGATGCTACATACCAAATATCTAAGCTCTAGGCCTTATGGATTCATAGAAGAAGATTTTTTAAGATTTTTCTATATAACTCTATGTAAAACAAGTGACCCCTGGTGCGGGGTCATTTATCACCATAGGGCTATGATTTATACAATCTTGGTAGTGACCCATAAGATGATGCTACATACCAAATATCTAAGCTCTAGGCCTTGCAGTTTTGCAGAAGAAGATTTTCAAAGTTTGCATTTTTAAAATCTATTTTTAGCTCCTGTGACCTAATTATGCAATGGACCAGAACCATTTATACAACTTTAGTAGAGCTTCATCCAAGGAACATTCCTGCAAAATATTTTTCAAATTGGCCAAGCCGTTTAGGAGGAGATGTTGTTTGAAGCAATTGTTGACGCCGGACGCACGGACGGACGCACGGACGACGGACGACGGACGCCGGACAAAAGGCGATCAGAAAAGCTCACCTTGAGCACGTTGTGCTCATGTGAGCTAAAAAGGGGCCATAATTCATATTAAATTCACTCAAGAGTTATCTACCTTGGTTGTCTGATGCCCCTGAACATATTTATAAACTTTCAAGTCAATACCATAAATGGTTATTGAGATATAAGGTTGATAGTAACTTGCATGCAAAACTTAAACCAAAAGCTGCAACGCCGACGCCAACGCCAGGGCGACTACAATAGCTCTCATATTCTTCGAATAGTTGAGCTAAAAAGAAGCATTAGTGAAAATGGTAAAAAACAGGTCCTCTTTATTAAAGGTTTAGAAACAAGAGTCAATCAATTTTGTTTATTATTGATGGTTTCTCTGTAAAATTACATCACACATGACGTCAAATATTGCGTTTGTGTAAATAGCCCGAGAATACCAATATGGCGAGAACTCAATACTTGAGGATACTACCATATGGCATTGACATTAGATCTGCAGTGTTGTGAAAATAATTCAAAGTTTTTCATAATTTAGTTTAGCTTGTATATCAGAATTCCCAAAAATTACAGTTCAAAACATTATAATGTAGTAATTGAGAATACTTGTGCTTGTTGGGGAAATGAAAGTGTGAAAATTTACTGCGGCAATACTGATTTTTTCGCACCTCCATGGGATTACCCACACATGTCAAAATAAACACATAGTTTCACTTAACAATATACCAATCAGGACCAAAGAAATATGTTGAGATACAAATATAGGTTGAAATACAAAATGTTGAGATATGAATGCATTTTATCATGTATTTTCATAGAGAAAAAGATTTTCAAAGTATGTTGAGATATACTAAATGTCAACATAATGAGTCTGAACTGTATTTGTAACATTCAGCCAAAACAGGTCTCAATGTTCATCTAGGAGATATAATTTTATCAAAATTTCGTAAAATATGAAGCATATAGCTTAACCCTTTCCCTCATATAGACTCATTTTGACGCACTCAATAGGTACCACATAAAGCCTGATCTGCAGAAAACCACAATTAAACCTTACCAAATTTAATTATAAAGTCCTCACTTCCAGACCATTGAGGAGCAGCGAACAGCATAAAACCTGATCAGCCTGCGAGTTACTCGCAGGCTGATCTGATTTTATGTTGTTCGCATATGTCTTTTCATGGATTCCTCTATGAGGGAAAGGGTTAAATAGTACATATCTCAACAACTGTACCTATCCTTTTTTCTAAGTGTAGGCAGTTTCTACCAATGAAAATTGTTCAAATATTCATTTCTCTTGTGTCATCATCCTTAAATGAGTCAAAAGTAAGGTTAAACTGCTTTGCCAAAAATACAAGTAACAACTGATTTTTTCGAGTTGGATTTTTAACCTTTAACTTTACAAAAATAGTATTTTACAACCTGCTAGTTCTTTGAAAATTCAACATTGATAGTATGGTGAACAACAAAATCCTATAGATCAGCCTGTGTTGAAGCCACCTGTAATAAACAGACATTTCATTATATGATACATAGTACTTCTCTCCTTTGTGTTTATTGTGAAACTACTTCTTACCTTATCTGTCGAATAATGCACCTGCCAGTCACCTTCCTACCAATCTACCTCCTTCCAGAATAAATCACCTGCAGAATAATGCACCTACCACTCAACCTACCTGACAGAATAAATCACCTGCAGAATAATGCACCTGCCACACAACCTACCTAACAGAATAAATCACCTGCAGAATAATGCACCTACCACTCAACCTACCTGACAGAATAAATCACCTGCAGAATAATGCACCTGCCACACAACCTACCTAACAGAATAAATCACCTGCAGAATAATGCACCTACCACTCAACCTACCTGACAGAATAAATCACCTGCAGAATAATGCACCTGCCACACAACCTACCTGACAGAATAAATCACCTACAGAATAATGCACCTGCCACACAACCTACTGCACCTGCCACACAACCTACCTGACAGAATAAATCACCTACAGAATAATGCACCTGCCACACAACCTATCTGACAGAATAAATCACCTGCAGAATAATGCACCTGCCACACAACCTACCTGACAGAATCCTCATCACTGCCTCCTCCTGGCCTGGACGGAAACTATCAAATCCAAATTTTTTCAGGCCCTTCATCACAAAGTCAGGAGTCTCTGGTGGTAGAAGCATACAGAGGTTGTGTTATGAACTCAAGTATACAGAGGTAGTGAAATTTAGCCCTTAGTGAAATACAGCTATTTCTGAAGGCGGTTTATACACTATCCCAATACCTTGAATCAATAAATGATAAAAATACATGTATGAACAAAATATGTGGAAATTAGAGGAGGTATTCAAGTTATAGTAATTTGAAAATAATTTGACAACAAGGGCTCACCTGAGTATCATCCGTCTAAATAAGCTTTAGACATTTCTTTTAAGACATTTGACCTTGTGACCTTGCAAAATAGAATTAAATTCTGTCCAAAGAATTCCAAATATTTCTTTCCAAGGGGTTAACTTTGCTTCTGCAAAATTTTGTAGAGGACAGTGACGTAATAATTTGTGCATATTAACATTAAAATTCTTCCAAATTATATCAGAGAACTTACAATAAAATTCTCTCAATTGCAAGGTCACCAGATATCTGCCTGAAACCCTGTTTATTATAGAAACTTTTGTGACGGACCCACCATAGTTTGACCATGTCAAATTATATAAATCTCTGCTCCTTTTCCGAAAGGATGTCATAAAAAAAAAAACTCTTGATGATGCTGGACAGTCAGAAGACAATTACAGACAAAGGGTGATAAAAAGTTAATCTTTTGAACATTGTGCTTAGGTAAACTGAAAGCATGATGCCATGCAATTAGACTAGATGTGACAAAACAGGACATAGTGTTTTAACCCTTTCCCTCATAGAGGAAACCATGAAAAGACCTATGCGAACAACATAAAACCAGATCAGCCTGCGAGTAACTCGCAGGCTGATCAGGTTTTATGCTGTTCGCTGCTCCTCAGTGGTCTGGAAATGAGGACTTTATAATTAAATTTGGTAAGGTTTAATTGTGGTTTCCTGCAGATCAGTCTTTATGTGGTACCTATAGAGTGCATCAAAATGAGTCTATATGAGGGAAAGGGTTAAATTATGCTTCACAACAATGTTTTTGATCCGTGTATAAAAGGATATTCCATCTACATCACTAAAAACATTGAAGTTTTCATTGTACACCAAGTTTCTAGCTCAACTGAGACAAGTTACTATTCAAAATGTCTTCATTTATTTTTTCTTAAACTGCATAATATCAGAATAATTGATTTAAACAAGAGGGCCATGATGGCCCTGAATCGCTCACCTGAGTACCATTGCTTCAACTGATGTCAAGGTTTTTAAACAGACAAGGATTCTGATATAACTTAATCTAAAACAATTTACCCCTGACAATACTACACACCAAATATCTAAGCAATGGGCCATATGGTTTCAGAGAAGACTTGGGCGCAGGGTCATTTATCACCGTAGGGCCAAGACTTTGAAAATCTTTGTAATGAACCATTAGATGCTACTACATACCAAAAATCTTAGCTCTAGGCCTTATTGATTCATAGAAGAAGATTTTTTAAGATTTTCCTATTTAACTCTATGTAAAACAAGTGACCCCTGGTGTGGGGTCATTTATCACCATTGGGCTATGATTTGTACAATCTTGGTAGTGGCCCATAAGATGATGCTAAATACCAAATATCTAAGCTCTAGGCCTTATGGATTCATAAAAGAAGATTTTTTAAGATTTTCCTATATAACTCTGTGTAAAACAAGTGACCCTGGGCGGGGTCATTTATCACCATAGGGCTATGATTTGTACAATCTTGGTAGTGGCCCATAAGATGATGCTTCATACCAAATATCTAAGCTCTAGGCCTTATGCATTCATGGAAGAAGATTTTTTAAGATTTTCCTATATAACTCTATGTAAAACAAGTGACCCCTGGAGCGGGGTCATTTATCACCATAGGGCTATGATTTGTACAATCTTGGTAGTGGCCCATAAGATGATGCTTCATACCAAATATCTAAGCTCTAGGCCTTATTGATTCATAGAAGAAGATTTTTTAAGATTTTCCTATTTAACTCTATGTAAAACAAGTGACCCCTGGTGCGGGGTCATTTATCACCATAGGGCTATGATTTGTACAATCTTGGTAGTGGCCCATAAGATGATGCTTCATACCAAATATCTAAGCTCTAGGCCTTATTGATTCATAGAAGAAGATTTTTTAAGATTTTCCTATTTAACTCTATGTAAAACAAGTGACCCCTGGTGTGGGGTCATTTATCACCATTGGGCTATGATTTGTACAATCTTGGTAGTGGCCCATAAGATGATGCTAAATACCAAATATCTAAGCTCTAGGCCTTATGGATTCATAAAAGAAGATTTTTTAAGATTTTCCTATATAACTCTGTGTAAAACAAGTGACCCCTGGTGCGGGGGCATTTATCACCATAGGGCTATGATTTGTACAATCTTGGTAGTGGCCCATAAGATGATGCTTCATACCAAATATCTAAGCTCTAGGCCTTATGCATTCATGGAAGAAGATTTTTTAAGATTTTCCTATATAACTCTATGTAAAACAAGTGACCCCTGGAGCGGGGTCATTTATCACCATAGGGCTATGATTTGTACAATCTTGGTAGTGGCCCATAAGATGATGCTACATACCAAATATCTAAGCTCTAGGCCTTATGGATTCATAGAAGAAGATTTTTTAAGATTTTCCTATATAACTCTATGTAAAACAAGTGACCCCTGGTGCGGGGTCATTTATCCCATAGGGCTATGATTTGTACAATCTTGGTAGTGGCCCATAAGATGATGCTCATACCAAAATCAACTAGGCCTTTGTTCGAAGAAGATTTTTTAAGATTTTCCTTTAAACTCTATGTAAAACAAGTGACCCCTGGTGCGGGGTCATTTATCACCATAGGGCTATGATTTGTACAATCTTGGTAGTGGCCCATAAGATGATGCTACATACCAAAAATCAAAAGGCTAGGCCTTGTGGTTTCAGAGAAGAAGATTTTTTAAATTTTCATTTTT
>CM037783.1:52073036-52123036 GCA_021229015.1 Solen grandis
ATACCCATAAATGTTAAGTTGGCACTAAGGAAGAGTGCAGTGCACAAGAACTGTGTTTATAGAACTATTCCCATTTATTGCATGGCCAAGTACTGGTGTAAACCAGGAGTTTTGGAAAGATATGAGTGAACATTGGGAAGAACTTGTTTATGAAAGAAACATTAACTACCAATAATTTGCATTTGCCTTAACCTTGGAGAAAAAGTCAGGATGTCAAGAAATCACATGATTTTTCACATCATTTAAGTCTGACATGATTAAACAAAAATGAGTAAAAAAAGAAAAAAGAAATTAGAGCCCGTTGTAACAAGTCATTTGTGTCACTCAAATCCCATGTCTGGCAGCCTGAAGGTCTCAAGTCTTGTGGTAGCTGTCAGTTCCACTCCAAGACCACAGGGTCTCAGCTATTAAATGAGGAGGGCATGCCATGTTAGCCAATAATTGCAGCAGCTCCTGATCCACCTGGTAACAGGAGTCTCGATATTTAGAGCCCAATCATTGACTTGGTCTGAACATTGTGGTCTCAAGCTTGTTGATAGAGTTATTATACCTCTGCTTCCAACATAGTGAAGTGTGGGCTATGTAGGAATCACCCATCATGTATCTCACTGTTGTTTATATTGCCTTCATTTTTGGAATAATGATTTATCATAATAAGACTATTCAGCAGACAAGTGCAAATAACTCTGTAAAGGATTTGTTGGAATTTATCCTTTTTGTGTCACCTGTGTAAGCAGAGGTGACACATAGGGATAACTTTCTGTCATCTGAAAATTCTTCACTTCACCAGGTGACATATGTTCCAAAGAACGTTCTTGTTCTGTGTCTGTATGGTTTGCGGAGGTATTCATCACCGTTTGTGAGAGTTTTAGTCTGGCCTAGTGTTCTTTGAAAATAGATCCTACACTCAAGTATGTTTTATTGCTTTAAACTCAAAACCTGGCATTTGAATTGTATGTTGATTTGAGTATGACATTTGAGTTTGAGCCAATTTGAAAAAGTCCTTTAGGCCCCTCATCATAAAAAAATCATTGTACTTAAGGGCATATGCTACAGTTTATTTTCTTCAATAGAATATCCTGATTTTCACATATGTTTTGTAAAAATATGCTATGAAAACAAAAATGGAAAAAAATGACAGGTCACCATGCATGTTTTTATGCTAATTTTTGTTTGTAAATCTATGGTAAGCATTGTTAATAAATAGCTAAAATATATATATTTCATTAAAAAGAAAAGAAGGAAAAAAAATTCTATAAATTGAGGACACACATACTAACAGTTCATTTATGATAGTCAACTTATCTGAATGAATGGTTTAAATCCTCAGGACTTCATTTTTACAGAAATTTGGGATAAAAAAATGAATTTTGGAAAAGGGAGAGAAATATATCTGATATTTGTTCCTTCATCTGGCTAATCAAATGCTTTGGTCTGAGAATAAAGTAATTTTCAGAAAATGTAGGCTGTAGATAATTTCCAAAAATGTCACAAGATGCATGTTAAGGGCCCTTAACCCTTTCCCTCATATAGACTCTTTTTGACGCACTCAATAGGTACCACATAAAGCCTGATCTGCAGAAAACCACAGTTAAACCTTACCCAATTAAATTATAAAGTCCTCATTTCCAGACCACTGAGGAGCAGCGAACAGCATAAAACCTGATCAGCCTGCGAGTTACTCGCAGGCTGATCTGGTTTTATGCTGTTCGCATAGGTCTTTTCATGGTGTCCTCTATGAGGGAAAGGGTTAAAGTCATCAAACTTTCGCATTTATATATGAAGTATATGGGAACTATATTGGAATCATGTCCGTCCGTCAGTCAGTTGGTCGATCCATCTGTAGATGAGATTTGTCCCCCTTATTTTTCAGTTACCTCTTGTTGGATTTTGATGAAACTTTACAAGACTGAAAAGTACCAAGCCTAGTTAAGCATATTGTTGGCACGTCATGATTCACTTGATTTTGAATTAGTTATGGCCCTTTGTTATATTTCTCAAGACTGACATAGTAACAGTTAATGTGACAAAGCGGTATCTGGGGGTATTCATCATCTTCAGTGATAATTCTTGTTCAGTTTAAACTCCTAACATCCAAATTTTCAAAGTTGATATTTGACTATATCAGTGCATTTTTCATGGACAATGCAGTCATACACTTCTTGATATGTAAATGTGTTCTGAGTTACTTAGAAGCATTGAATACTTTCAATTTCTAAAATCCAGGATCTGAGTCTTATGAAGTATCGTTATGATGGACACTCCTCATCTGTAGCTTGCAATTCTGTTAGAATTTTCAATACCAAAATTCTGATTTTTAGACAGATATTTCATATTTTCTAACAAAAACCAGCGTGAATTCAGTATATCTGCTGTAAACCTGATGCATGTTTGCCAGTTGTGAAGTGTAGTTCATATTCTTTGGATACACACCTCCGTGACAATGCATCTGCTTAGATTGGAATCTGAATCTATGGAAATTTCTTTGCCATTTTCCGTATATTTCACATAAGAACACATTATAACATATCAGTTAAATAAAAGTGCATATTGTAATTAGTCAGACCATTAATGAACCTTCTGTAATATGTCAGTGCAATAAATGAACACATGGTTACAGGTAAATCCATTATATTGCATAGAGTTTCTAGACAGAAAAACTGGGATATATGGCAAGTAGGGCATATTGTCTTTCTGAGATGCATATATTTGTTAGAAAGAATGGATTTAGACATAATTATCAAGTTATTATAGTCAGAAAACTGACACATGATCATATATTACTTGAAAATGGGTTTACGGAATCATAAAATATCATATCCCAGCAGTGGTTTGTAGACACTGAGAAAATTTGTCAGAGAATCCTGAGTGATGCCATGCAGTATATCCTGAAATAATTGAACAATATTCTGCAACACAGGAATGCTTAGATTCATCTAAAGTGTTGAAAACTCAATTTTGAGTAAAAATAAATATCTAAGGTGTGCACAATAACATGTGCAGCAGAACAAATTTCTCTATGATGTTGCATAACTGTCACTTTACCATGCTGAGGAATATAATTTCTTTTGATGCAAAGGTGGCTTGGAGGTGAATTTGGATTGTTGATGTGCAGGTTTCAGTCATTTAGTGGTCATATAGAAAACTTAAATTCCTATACAAATCTGTGTAACTTACTAATAATCATATCAAGCTAACTACCTTAATACCTCCAGCCCGAGTTTATTTGATGCACTTTACAATGGGCGATACCTGTATATCTTCTGTCAAAAGTTGCTTAGGGAACTTCTGATATTTGCATCTATAAATAGTGCTGTCATTTGGTTATATGAGATATTGAGAGATCAAATCAAAGCGCTGATAGTGCTGAGAGAACAGTATTGTCGCATTTCTTTTGTTTATCAAAGTATATTTTAATAAACTGGGGTCAAATTTTCAACAAAAAAAAAAAAAAAAAAAAACTGCTTTAAATTTGCGTTAACAAGGTCATTACAAGAAATTAAAGATGAATGCACAATTTGTTTCCACAAACTGTTAACATTTAGCACATCGCAAATGTTACTCTCAAAAGGAAACAAATCTAAAACAACAATCTTTCTTTATTTTGATAGTAGTTAGGTATCTGGCAAATACTAAGTTACCCTGCATATCTGCAGCTTGTCAAACTCTCTTCCATTTGAGACACAGATAACTTCAGTGCCTTCAGTGCTTTGATTATGCATTAGTTGTCAGAGCAGACCCAGGAGTTGTCTATTGAGGGTCTTTTGCGATTCTTAACCCTTTCCCTCATATAGACTCATTTTGACGCACTCAATAGGTACCACATAAAGCCAAATTTAATTATAAAGTCCTCATTTACAGACCACTGAGGAGCAGCGAACAGCATAAAACCTGATCAGCCTGCGAGTTACTCGCAGGCTGATCTGGTTTTATGCTGTTCGCATAGATCTTTTCATGGTTTCCTCTATGAGGGAAAGGATTAATATTGTTGGTCAGATTCTAAACCGTCTGCATGGCAAAGAACCATTCATTGTTTCATATACCATTTAAATATCAGTACATTTAATATTCATAAAATCATAAATTTGTACCTGAATATTCATGAGGTAATATAATGGTTAATATACCCCTGTTTCAGAAAGTGAAGTGGGGCCAAGTAGGATGATTGCATGAATTGTCTCGTCCCATGGCGTCATAAGTTTGTTGTAAAAAATTCAGTGACAGTTCTAGTTTTATCTGACATTGTTTTGGAGTGTTTTTTTAAAGTAAGTATGGTTTCTGATCAACCAGACCAATCATGGAGATATGACATTTTTTTGCGTTACAGAGGTTACTCTTGAGCCTCTGCATATTTCTAAGAAAGACGTCACAGAATAAATTGATAAAAAAAAAATCCCATGTTTGGGAATGACATGGATCACTTTCTCCTGAACTTTCTCATAATATTGTAAGGATAGAGGGAAAAAATCATCTGATAGACAACATGCAGAAGATAGGTTTTTGGGCTGTGTTTGGTTTCTTTTTATGTATTAATTTATATAGTCCCCCCAAAAAAAGTTTTTTTAAATCATCTTTTATTGTTTTAATGTTTTTTTTATGGAAAATTGTCTGCTGTTGGTGGCTTTTATTGTTTTCTTTTCATGAATGAATTTATGTTTTTCCCTATAAAAAGCCTTTTAGAATATTCCTGGAATGGTCTAGTTCATTTCTGTAAATGTTTTTCAGGAATTAACTTCTATTGTCGTTTTGTGTGTTTTCTTTTTACTCATGCATAACATTTGTATGCCAATAGAATGTGCAAAATTTAAACCAAAAGAATTAGTCGGAGAGCGCATGGTGCTGCAAATATTTGATTATTGTGTCATTAGAGGATTTGCCTAATATCATTTAATTTCACAGGAGTAGTGCATGATTGAACAGCAGATAACAGACAGCTGTGATCACCAGTATTCTGTGTATAACAATAGTACATGTCTCATTTAATCCTGTTTAAGTTGATCTTGTGTTAATGCGTGATTTCTGTGAACTAAATAAACAATATTCTTTGACATGAATATTGAAAGTTGTTCGAAATTGCTTGCTAATAAACATGGCTGCCGGAGGTTTGGTGTCTATTGTTGTTTTTCAAACTCCACCGCAGTAGTTACCTCCCCTTACAGTTTTTGATAACCACTGCCATCACAAGTAGATTTCGGCTGATATAGGCCGCATTTACTATTTCACTTTTGACTTCAGTTTTTAATATATCATATCAGTTTCATCATATTCTACGAAAATATCATTCGTGATTATGAGATAAGTAAAAAATAAATATTGATTAATAATATTGATTTTTAAAATTATGAGTGTTGACCACATGGTTTCAACTATCATCACGTGACTTGTGTGGTGGCAGTGGTTAAAGTAGCGTAACGTGACGTAACCCGTGCGCGGAGTTTGGTTGTTTTTGTGTGTTTTCCCATCCTTCACTTACATAACATCAAGACAAGGTGGAATGTGGGTCCGATCTCCTGTAGTAATAGTTTTAGTTTCCCTCATTTTTAGATGGCGACAGCTGTTTTATGCTGAAAAACAAATACAGGCCTTGCTGATTTGCATATTTTCCAAGGCAAGTTTAACTTTACCTCTCCGCGCTTAGTGCAGATCCATGCACTGCTATTCTGCACTAACGAATACGAGTGGAATATGTTACACAGACGTTTAAATCATAATCGTAACTGCTTATAATGTGTTATTGTTTGTTAACATGATTTCTTTTACGATTATTTTGCACTGGAAACATCCATTTTAAGCGTGAACAAAGGCAACCCATTTCACATACATGAAGATCTACTCCTGTAAAAAGAAAAAGTAGCTCTCCACATGATGTATATAATTAACCCAAAGTAGTCCACACGTAATTTTGCATGATGGCGAATTCCTCCCAGAGCATTTCTTAACTTGAAATAGAAAGGCAAACATTCTAGTATCTTAAATAATCAAATACCTTGTCAATTTCAACACATACACAACAGCAGATAGAATGTAATAATCAGGTTCACTAAGTACTGAAGAAAGAATGATCTACTTAGGTATGCAACTTTATGAATGAAAGATTCATGACCCTAACTCCAGGTTATTATGTAACAAACAGAGTGATTGCAACTACCTCTGTAGCAACAGCGTGGGGAGTTTTTGTCATCATATGACCATTGCCTCTATTGCTTCAATATCTTCAGAAAAGCTGGGTTTAAAAATATAGCTATTTCATGTTCATCTTGTTGCCATCTCTCAGCACATTGTGTACTTTGATTTTTTTTTTTGTCATCACAACAGTCAAGGGGTAGAAATTTTTAAGTTACTTTTTCTTCATTCTAGTTGGGCCAATAATCTTAATAAAAAAGTGGGATTTTATTTCTTTGTTAAGAAAAATTGCTCAGCAAAGTTTCACAACTTGAACAAATTACTCTTGATTGGTGGGTTGGGGTGTTAAAACTCAGGAGACTTTGTCTGGACGGACAACCATGGTACCCTGTCACATACGTGACCAGTAATCTCCCTGAGACACCATTGTAAAAACCTAAGTGCATTTGTACTATCCCAGTAGCCATGCAGACAAGTATAAAAACCTTAGGGAATGTTGCTAAATCATTAAAGTGCATTTCTTAATCAGAATATGTGTGAGACGAGATATTCCTGAAATCAGTTCTGAGATGTTTAGAACTATTTGTTGCTAATTACACAAAATCAGTTCATGAGATTAATGAATTTCTGCCAGGTTTTCATGCATTATACATGATTTTGCAATGACATTGGAATCTAATGACTAGCATTGATGATTTTATCAACTTCTATATTTGTGTGTGTGTGTGAAATTAAACACCTCAACAATCAGGAAAAAATCTGATGAAGAAATGTAATGAAATTTTACACATGCAAGAAAGCTGTTGTATTTCAGTGATGTTTGTTTTCCACTCTGTTACCAGTATTGCAAGCAGTACTTGTTATTCTATAGCCACCTGATGCCCAGTTTTCAAGACATGTGCCAACTGGTCCCTGTGGGCAAGTGGTTAGATTGTCAACTCTGTGATAGAGAGGTCATGGGCTTAACCTGTAGCTGCAACATCACCAGTGATTATCATTGGTACTGGCATATCCTCCATGTACTTTGCACTCGTTACATGTTGTGTTAGTTCCAGGACAGGTTAGCCCGGGTCAGGATGACGTAACTGGAATTGGTATTATGGCATAATACAATGAGGCAGTACTATATCCATCTCATGTAGACAAAGGTCCCTAAATTACTGAACTATTGTTGGTGGAACATAACAACTAAGCAAACAAACATACTTATGCCTCAAGCTTTTGATTATGTTTACTGAGCTATTAAATTACAATCTCTGTGCTTTTGTCAACATTCAACATTATATTCACTGTACAACTAGGAAATCAACTCTTTTAAAGGCTGTCCTAAGATACAAAAAATGGCTTTTGATGAGGTGAACAAGAGGTCATTGATTTTATGAAATGCCCAATTATTATACACATTTTCTGCTACCATATGATTCAATTATGGACCCCAGGCACCTATTCTACCTTGTATGAACAAATGTTATCTTGGTCGTAAGAAGTTCCTATTTGCAAAATGAAACTAGAAAAGTGACCCATTTCATTATACAAAGTTATCATTGTTTGTGAATAAAAAATTACCAGAATTATTCTATTTAACATCTGTGAATTTAGATATACAATGATTTTTAGCTCACCTGAGCATAGCTCAGGGTGAGCTTTTGGGATACTTGATTGTCCGTCGTCCGTCAACAATTTTGATGTTTACACACTAGAGGCCACAATTTTGATCCAATCTTCCTCAAACTTGGTCAGAATGTTTGTCTTGATAATATCTTGAACATTTTTGAAAATGGGTCAGGTTGGATCCAAAAGTAGGTCAGTAGGACTAATCTTAGAAAAATCTTGTTTACACACTAGAGGCCACAATTTTGATCCAATCTTCCTCAAACTTGGTCAGAATGTTTAATCTTGTTTACACACTAGAGGCCACAATTTTGATCCAATCTTCCTCAAACTTGGTCAGAATGTTTGTCTTGATGATATCTTGAACCCTTTCGAAAATGGTGGGTCAGGTTTGGATCAAAAAGTAGGTCAGTAGGTCAAATCTTAGAAAATATTGTTTAACACTAGAGGCCACAATTTTGATCCAATCTTCCTCAAACTTGGTCAGAATGTTTGTCATGATGATATCTTTAACCTTTGAAAATGGGTGGTTGGTCAGAAAAGTAGGTCAGTAGGTCAAATCTTAGAAAAATCTTGTTTACACACTAGAGGCCACAATTTTTGTCCAATCATTCCTCAAACTTGGTCAGATTGTTTGTCATGATGATATCTTATAGTGGTTGAAAATGGGTGGGCTGGAAGAAATATCAGTTTCAATCTAGAAAAATTGTATACTCTGGTGGGCATTTTGTAATCATCCTCAACTTTGGCATAATGTTTGTCAATGTATCTTTTGTGGTGTCAGAAAATCCTGAACATGTTTACCTATTAGGTCCATAATCTGGTGGGCTGTATAATAGTAACAGCCCATAACTTTACTATTTCTAGTCCTGCTTTTAAGCATTCATCATTTAGACTTCATATGGATCTGTCCTTATATATGGTTGGTGAAAGCATGAACTATAGGAAAAGTCTGAGACTCAGCTTATTTGCTTCATTCATATTGAAGTTGCTAAATGGAAGCCTTCACTGACCTACTTATGATGAAAGAAGAAAAGCCCCCCAAAAAACACATCTATAATGCCATCAGGTCTTTGGATGAAAATTGTGGTTCTTATGGTATTGGAAATATTCAAAATATGGCTTTAACAGATGGATCCTTTGATGGCTCAAGAGGTATACAGGTAGATTAACAAAAATTCAAAGAGACATGCCCGAAAAGAAACCACCAGTGTTTAACACCTTATGTTTTCAAGTTAATTCAAATTGCAGTGCAATTTTTAGGCATATGATGAACTTTTCATTTGAGAGTGCAGGAGAAGCACATCACAAGTCATTGATAATTTATGGTCAATGTCATATTGTGACCTCATTAGTAGCAGCAGTCTTGTTTAGATGTCTTTTTGTTTGCCGTGAGGGTTGGAAGGCTTTTTCAAATCAAGCTTGTGTCTGAGTTGATAGAATATTTCCAGAGTCAATTAATGTGGATTACAGTAGGAATATTGGATGTGATTCCCTCTAATAGATTTTCCCTGATCCTAATTGTTGTTGGATGTATACTGAGGAAGATTGTCCAGTGATCGATGATATTCAAAGTTTGCTCAGTACCAATTATTTTACACATAATTGTGGAATTTGCTCTTTTTGATATGGTTAGCATATTTGAAAGCTAATACAAACATCAAGCTAAAGCAAAATCTTAATATAAGAAATTAAGAAGGTAGGCATTGATGGAGATTTAAGTATTGCATATGATATATGATGTACAAAAATAACTCTTTTCTTACTTGGAAGTCAAAATAAGCATAGAGAAAGCCTCTACTTCACTGCAATCAGCAAAGTAGACGTCATTGAAATGAAGTGGACTATAACAGTTGCTCAGTGATACGGAGATGGTGAAACAGACCATAGCATACTTTTTCATAATGCAGATATTTTCAAGGTTAGACTCGAAACAGGTCTTGGTGTGCATCCTAGAGAAGCGTTATACATTCTTTAAAGAAAACATAATTCAGTCAGGATACTTAATCCAAATTTCACAAATAAGAAGCATGATTATTTTTTCATGATTATATATACATATAAGCACTTATTCTAGTTTCGCTCTCACCCTAGTAATGTAATTTTGATTTTCTGGCGAGGAAAGGACATAATGAACAAGATACTATTTATCAAATTTGTCAGTGATTCTTGTTCATATATCTCTATTATGAACGACCTTGTGACAGATAGGCCTAATGGTGGGTGTTTCCATGGTGATGAGATGGAGAGGACATTCATTAGGAAAAGGCCTGCATGGAAGCTGATCATGTAAATGGTTCTGAGGATGATAAATCATTCAAAATGGACAAATCTCTTGGCTTTAGAGTTGTAGATAGAAACATGTAGGGGATTCTGATCATCGTTATGTATTCATGTATTTAGGTCATAAATAAAATATCTGGATATCATGTAGATTCAGGGATTAATGATAATCATGTACCAATCTATTTGGACAATTATAGATGCAACTTGTTCTGCAAATAATTTTTTGAACAGGCAAACTCCTGAAATAACAGATCATAAAAAATCATTTTAAGGTATTTTTTCAGCTTTGAAATACTCCTAAGAAGTTCAATAGGTTTGCTGAGACATAAATATATCTTTAAAAATATCATTCAGCCAAAACTATAATTAAAGCACACATCATATGACTGGTTTCTTACCTTTAACCCCTATTAGAGCTGTCAGATCAGGGTCTCCTCTGTTTACTCAAGCAATATTGTAGCTCAGTTTACATATTTCAAGTGGCAAAGAAAAGTTCATGATTTCATATAAAATTTTAAGTTCAATTCATTAATATTCTTGAAGTCGTAAATTTGTGTATGAATATTCATGAAGTGAATGACGAAGACAACAATGGTTTGGATTGAAGTTATGGTGGCCACTTACTGCTGTGGGCTTGAGACCCATAGAGGTCACTCAGTTTTTTTCTACTGATAAGAAGCCCTACAGTTGACCAGCTGTAGGTATTGGTGGCTCTATGGGTTTTCCCCAACCTGCATCTTTGTGACTTAACATGTTATTGCATTGATAGTGAATATTACCACATGTGTCCAAGGTGTGGCAGTTAAGCTCCTTTGGATAAATACCAGAAGCGGAGGCTGTATAGGAATCTCATGTGCTGCCCTGTCTTATCCCATCCATTGTATCCAGTTCAGCATCACAAATAGTTAAATACCTTTTCATATATTCATCAACTTCAGAGATAGCTCTGGTTGGCTGTATGGTATAGGCCTATCATACCTCTGGCATGAGCTACAAGAAGCCCTCTTGCTGTTAGTAGGGAATTTTTATGACCTTAAATGCTCATATATCCATACAGGCAATACGCTACAGCAATATAAAGTATTAATCAGACTAGTGTTCGTTGAAAGCATGCTGATTTCTGAGTAGGGGATTATTTTAGTCATATTTTCCTGTGTAGGTTTAATCATGAGAGATCAAAGGTTCTGCTTATGACGTAAATAGGTCATAATTAATGATTTTGGATTAACTGGATGGAGACTTTCATACATTTATCAGATTTATGGAAGAAAAAGCTTTTTAGATTGATTTTCTCAAAGAATAAGGGGAGATGGACTACTTCCTCACACTTTAACATATAGCTTTGAAACTGGGAATACTTCATAAATTGACCACCACCTGTAGGCAATAGTTCATACTCTGTTATGTGTATTTTTTTGTTTACCTTTTCAAAGGTGAGCTGTAGTCGTGACTGATGAATGTCAATCATTGATATTTAACTTAAAAATAACATCTTCTCCTTAACTACTTGGCTTTTTTTCAGAAATGTTCCTTGAATGATCTTCATCCAAAGTTCTCCTTCTTCTTCTATGGTAATGGCTAGCAATCATTTTCTGATTATTATGGCCATAATTTAGACCTTGGGGCGAAGGATAACCTCCTTTTTTGCTTGAGACAGCATCAGAAGATAGAGTGGTTGGATACAAGGAAATCTGGGTGCAATGACTTAGCTCATTTTGCGAATAGACCCCTTGGTTCCTTTACCTTCCTTATCCATAGCAAGGATACACGGGAAACATATTCTTGGGTAGAACCATAGTAGATCCCATAGCAACCCCATTTTGCCGAGTTGTTCTAAGAATCAAACTCCAAGCTGAAGTCTTGTTACCATGGCATCCAAAAGGGGGGGGGGGAAGGTGAAAACTTCATGTCCAAACCAAAATTGTTAAAAGATTTTAGAGCCATTGAAAGACATGGCCACCAGGGAGCGGAGCTCATTTTCCTTAATTGCTGTTTCTTTCCTATCACTCATATTACCTTGTTCTCAGGTGAGTCATATTTTGGAGCCTTCTTGGCACTCTTGTGCACGTAGAATCTTAGATAGGTTTTACATATCACCTTTTTCACTGAACCCTTTTAGGTATTGATACCTCTTTATGATCATCACCTTCCTTTGTAGGGAAGAGCACATAACTCAGACATGCATTTTAACTTAATTATGCCCTTTTTTGCCTTTTGCAAATACAGAAATTTTTTATACGCTCGTCAAAGACTGGACGTATTAAGGATTCACCTGTGGTTGCTGGGCTGATGCTGTCCACTCTAACTCAAACACCAACCAGTCTTTACCAAACTTAGTCACAATGTATATGAACACAATATCTTGGTTCCTTTTGATAACCAGTCAGATTGTGCCAGACTCTGCAGAGTTATGGCCCTTTCATTGATTAAAAAAATAAAAATATATATATTAACGGTGTCCACTCTCTAACTCAAACATGAACCGATTTTTACCAAACTTGGTCTCAATGTTTATGGCACAATATCTTGGTTCCTTTTAATAACAATTCAGATTCTTCTTGCGATCGGGAATTATGACCCTTAAATTGATGAAAAATGGTTGAATTAATGGTGTCCACTCTCTCAAAACAAACATGAACTTATCTTAACCAAACTTGGCCACAGTGTATATTGGCAAAATATCTTGGCTATGTTTGATAACCAGCCTAAATGTCCCAGACACTCCAGAGTTATTGCCCTTAAATTGATGAAAAGTAGCTAAATTAACAGTGTCTGCTCTATAACTCTAACAAACATAAACCAATCTTTAACAAAATAAGAAATTTAATTTCATTTTAAGTAAAATACTACTTTTAAATTTTGTAGTTCAAGTGTCCTAATATATGAAATTTGACAAAAGCTGGTCCAAGTTAAAACGAGGCTCCTGCGGGGAAGACTTGTTCACCATTGCTCAGCTGTCCATTTCTGGATCCATTTTGCTTTCATCCTGAAAAGCTTAAAAAAAACCACAGAATTGTACATCAGGAAAAGGCCAAAAGTCATGGTTCCATTCTGGTAAATACGATTCTATAACACATCTTCGTTGTTGTTTTTTAAAAAAAAAAAAAAATACACTATGTAAAAAAACGTCTGACGTAGTTCTGAGCTCTCCCATGTCTGCCACAGTGATATGGTGGATGACTGTACATCATATTTAATCTGAATAATGTAATATATTTCTCTGTTTTGGTTCCTGTTATTCTCAGATACTGCATATGAGATTATTTGAATGTGTGCTTAGCTTGAGAAAAGCTGACATAGCAGCATCCTAGGAAGAAATAAATGTATGTGTTTATGGTCAAACATACATGATTGTGTAAATCAATTTTTATCATACTTCATATTAAACATGCTTTGGGGTTTAAAAAGATCCTAGGAAATTTGTCTTATTGTTTTTTCTCTATGATATAAAAGACATCAGCTAATATTTAGATGTCCCTTAAATTTAACCTAAAATTTTGTGTCTAATATCATAATATAAATATAATACATAATGTAATAAGAGTTAATCTAGTTGGAGAGCAGTGCTACGTTTTATAGGGAGATAAAGCAAGTGTCAAGTGTCAGGTATGAGAATCATCATGGTTTAAGCCCTGGTTGGATATAGAAAGTATTAAAACAGGAACCATACTCACCAGTTGACGACATCAGACGATTATGTCATTATGCTTCTTCCCTTATGCCTTTTTACTCCAGACAGTCCTGTTTCTATACCCTGTGACTTCATGATTGGAAACAAGCACAAGATAAGACTTCTAAATATGTAAAAACGGCACAAAATATGACATTACAGACAAATTTTATGACCTTTAGATAAAGACCTGAATTTTTCTATTGAAAAACAAACCAGGAATCATCACAAATTTTAAGTAGATTAACTGCATTATTGCATATGTTTAAAGGATTACACTCATCTATTTATTTTTGGATTCACTGAAATGGTCTTTGTCAAAGATCTTACTCTATTAATGGCCATTTTGTAATCTTTTCCCTTTTCTGTCCAGGACAAAGTTTATACAAATTTTATCAATAAACTAGGCAAGTACCATTAAAACCACCATTCCAAATTTGTATAGCCTGTTTTGAACAAGGTTCTTTATTAGTGCCTCAGTTCAATATTATGAATTCTAGTAATGGTATTTTTAGGAGAACATTTCTCATTTCTGGAATTGAATAAAAGCAGTTAAGACAGAAGCATCAAATTGTAAAAGTTAACAGTTCTCAGTCCAGGCCAGTGATACAATCAGAAGTTGATGTTTGTCTTGTAACCAAGTAAAATCCTACTGCCCCGGCTGGAATCGAACTCGGGACCCTTGGTTTGCAAATCGGACACTTCCACATCGCCACAAAAGCTAGCTCTATGGCAGGACAGTACAAGTGTCAGTTTATACCTCTACTACAGTCTGAAGTTCTTTGTTGTGGAAAAACAACTGATAGAATCCCAAGGTTAATGAACGGTTCTAATGTTTACAGATATATGCAAATTGATTTATCAGATCATTTAATAGCAGTGCCAGAATGACAATTGGTAAATCATTGACCTTGGTTTGTTAAGTACTCTTAGGCTGTGAATCTTTCTAGTTTTAGCTGTGAAAAGTTATTCAGGAAGAATAAATGGTATAGTTAAAATTTTGATCTTTTGAACTTGTTGATAATTCTGTGTGCAAAAAAAAGCAAACATATGCTAACAATGGTTTTGAATGGAACAATAAAAGGTTTTTATAGGGTTATTAGTTCATTTTATTGGTTTTCTGCTCTCTGTCTTTCATAACAGGAGAATGATATATTTCAGATAGTTTAAAGATAGCTTATATAGAGTGGAAAGGTTACTTTACAGCACTTCGAGGTAAATGAAAACAATAAAGTTTCAGTAGTGGAAATTCATGATTACGAGATTAACCCTTTCCCTCATATAGACTCATTTTGACGCACTCAATAGGTACCACATAAAGCCTGATCTGCAGAAAACCACAGTTAAACCTTACCAAATCACTCGCAGGCTGATCAGGTTTTATGTTGTTCGCATAGGTCTTTTCATGGTTTCCTCTATTAGGGAAAGGGTTAAAGATAGCTTATATAGAGTGGAAAGGTTAGTTTACAGCACTTCGAGGTAAATGAAAACAATAAAGTTTCAGTAGTGGAAATTCATGATCACGAGATTAAAGTCTATGTCGATAGTGTTTATTTATGTATTCTATATGCATTTACCAACCAGTTGATGTCTAGATTTTTATTTCTGGCAAAATTTGTAAAAACATGTGACATTTGCTGACAGGTATATACCTTGCTGTTTTGGGGGAAATGTTGAGAAAGCATTTTCTAAATTAATTGAAGGTATGATTATAAATAAATTTAAATTTATGTGTGACAGTGTATTTATATCATGTGTAGCACAGCTGTTTTGCACCAGTGGCTTATAGTGGTTAGAGTGTCCGCCTCGGGAGCAGGAGGTCATGGGTTCGATCCCCGGCCGTGATATACCAAAGTCATAAAAAATGGTACTGTTATAGCTCCCTTGCTTGGCGCTCAGCATATAAGGGTAGTTGCGGGACTGGTTTGCCCGGTGTCAGGATAATGTGACTGGGTGTGGCGTTATGCCACATGTCTATGGCCTGATACTGAAGTGTGGCAGCACTATATCTGTCTCAAGTAGGCTTCGTCTCCAAATTACTGAAATACTGTCGGTGGGACGTTAAACCAAACAAACAACTCTTTTTGCAGTTTTTAAACTGTGCCATTACTCTCATAATACTTTAAAATACACACAATGTCATGAATCAAGGGAAAGTTGCATCAGTAATATTCAAAGTAGGTCAGAGTCTTATAATATTTATGTATTTCTTTATTTTATTGTTGCAATTATATGTATTTTTTATCAAAGGCAACCCAACATTTATGCTCATTACACTTCAAATGTAACCTAAATTCTAGACACCCTCCCCTATCACTGACTCGTAGGAATATTGTAAAATCTCCACACACAGGGAAAGTTGTGCCTGTTTTTAGCTCACCTGAGCACAACGTGCTCATGGTGAGCTATTGTGATCGCCTTTTGTCCGTCGTCCGTCGTCCGTGCGTGCGTGCGTGCGTGCGTGCGTCCGTCGTCAACAATTTGCTTTAAACAACATCTCCTCATGAACCGCTGAAGGGATTTTGACCAAACTTCACAGGAATCATCCTTATGATGCCCTCTATCAAAGTTGTACAAATTATTCAGATTGGTTAAAAAAGTAGGTCACAGGAGCTAAAAATAGATTTTAAAAATGCAAACTTTCAAAATCTTCTTCTGCAAAACTGCAAGGCCTAGAGCTTAGATATTTGGTATGTAGCATCATCTAATGGTTCATTACCAAGATTGTTCAAATCATAGCCCTATGGTGATAAATGCCCCGCACCAGGGGTCACTTGTTTTACATAGAGTTATATAGGAAATCTTTAAAAATCTTCTTCTATGAATCCATAAGGCCTAGAGATTAGATATTTGGTATGAAGCATCATCTTATGGTTCATTACCAAGATTGTACAAATCATGACCCTATGGTGATAAATGACCCCGCACCAGGGGTCACTTGTTTTACATAGAGTTATATAGGAAAATGTTTTAAAAATCTTCTTCTATGAATCCATAAGGCCTAGAGATTAGATATTTGGTATGTAGCATTATCTTATGGTTCATTACCAAGATTGTACAAATCATAGCCCTACGGTGATAAATGCCCCCGCACCAGGGGTCACTTGTTTTACATAGAGTTATATAGGAAAATGTTTAAAATCTTCTTCTATGAATCCATAAGGCCTAGAGATTAGATATTTGGTATGTAGCATTATCTTATGGTTCATTACCAAGATTGTACAAATCATGACCCTATGGTGATAAATGACCCCGCACCATGGGTCACTTGTTTTACATAGAGTTATATAGAAAAAACTTTAAAAATCTTCTTCTATGAATCCATTAGGCCTAGAGCTTAGATATTTGGTATGTAGCAAAATCTTTAAAAATCTTCTTCTATGAATCCATTAGGCCTAGAGCTTAGATATTTGGTATGTAGCATCATCTTATGGTTCATTACCAAGATTGTACAAATCATAGCCCTATGGTGATAAATGACCCCGCACCAGGAGTCACTTGTTTAACATAGAGTTATATAGGAAAATCTTTAAAAATCTTCTTCTATGAATCCATTAGGCCTAGAGCTTAGATATTTGGTATGTAGCATCATCTAATGGTTCATTATCAAGATTTTCAAAATGGTGGCCCTTTGGAGATAAATGACCCCGCACTAAGTCTTCTCCTCTGAAACCATAAGGCCCAGTGCTTATATATTTGGTGTGTAGTATTGTCAGGGCTAAAATGTTTAAGATTGAGTTATATCAGAATTCTTGTCTGTTTAAAAACCTTGTAATCAGTTGTAGCAATGGTACTCAGGTGAGCGATCCAGGGCCATCATGGCCCTCTTGTTATAATAAACTTATGAGTTTAGCTGAATAAAGAAAATATGTCCATTAGTTTTATGTTTCCCAACAAAACCTGGATTACATTCAAGATAAAATATTAACACGCAATACAATACTTGACATTGGCACCCTGGGAAGACATTTTTTTGTTCTCTCATTTTACTGTTTCACCATTTTATATTGGTATGTTAGGCTAGCCTAGCTTTATTGGAACATGTCTTACATGTTTGATGTAAATATTTCACTATGATATATCTATATATATCTATGCATGAATAATTGATTTCTAAAAAATTTTGTAGATTGCTTCAGAGGCAGCTTCTTTGTAGAAGACATACAGTAATTATGAAAGGCAATCCATGTACAGGAGGTTGACTGTCTCTAAATTAAACTTTCAGGGTTTCTTAGATGAAGGGGAAGCCAGGTTGAATCTTTCTTATGACTTTGAACCAAAAAATGCACCTCACTGCTGTGGTTTCACAGACAGATATCATAGTCAAACCATTAGCATAAGAGAGGTCTTCAGAGCTTGATATTGCAGAATAGATTGTTTGTTAAATCACCTTCACGAATTGGATTGCTGATTCAATGTCATTGAAGTACAGATCCATTCTCAGTGTAGCTGCCAGCCATGATTCTCCAACCAAGAATTTGCATGGTTTATGTCAAACTTTGTGAAAATTTGTCAACAGATAAAGTGAAAAAGAGAGACTTAATTGTTATTTTCAGATTTAGGTCTGTTCATTGAATTGTTTGTTGCTATTTTCAGTCTATGTATATAATATTTCCTCACATTTTTATGACAGTGTCCCATCATAATATGAATGCCAGTATAACCAGATTCTGAATATGGACCTTTCAAATGTGATTTTTTATACCCCTCAGATACAAACTATATGGGGGCTATATTGGAGTCACATCCGTCAGTAATGAGATTTGTCTGCCCTATTTCTTGGCTACCTTTGGACGGATTTTAATCAAGTTTTACAAGACTGATAAATACCAAGTCTAGTTGTGCATATCGTTGATATGTCGTGATTCGCTAGACTTTAAATGAGTTATGACCCTTTGTTATATATTTCTCAAATAATTTTTGTCTGGGCTATTTCTAAGCTATACATTTGTTATATATATTTTTAGCTCACCAGAGCACAACGTGCTCAAGGATCACCCTTTGTCCATCATCAGCAATTTGCTTTAAAAAACATCTCCTCTGAAACCGCTTGGTAGAAATTTGATGAAACTTTGCATGAATCATCCATTGGTGAACCTCCACAAAAAAAAATTCTAAAATAAACTTGATCCATGAAGAACTCTGGTTGCCATGGCAACCAACACCATTTTATTTTGAAAAATTAAAAAATCATCCTAAAACCAATTGTCAGAATTTAATTCCCTTTGGTACAAATGGTCACCCCATATTCATCTACCATAATTGCTAAAATGAAGTTGATCCCTTTAAGAATGAGGCCCCCATGGGGTTAGCAAATTTACTTATATACTTTATATAGAAAATCTATATAGAAAATTTCAAGAAACAAATGGTCAGAATTTAATTTCTTTTGGCACAAATGGTCACCTTTTTTTTCTCTACTGACTTTGCTAAAATGAAGTTGATCAATTGAAATGTGAGGCCCCCACAGGGTTGGCCAGTTTCCTTATATACACTATATAAAAAATTTAAAAAATCATCTTCTCTGAAACCAAACGTCAGAATTTTAATTTCATTTAGCACAAATGGTCACCTAATTTTTTCCTTCCAATATTTGCTAAAATGAAGTTGATCCCTTGAAAAATGAGGCCCCATTGCAGGTTTTAGTTTCCTATTTTAGTACTCTGTAAATACACAGTTTTGATTAACTCCCTTTATTGAATTCATTTTTGTATAGTTGTCATATATATAAATATCATGGGAATTATTTCAAAGTTTGATTTAATTAATATATGGTATAAGTTTCCTTGACTACATTGTAAGTAATAGTGAAATAAAGCAGCTTAAGATTTTCTGTCCATCCTACTTTTTTGTCTGGAGCACAACTCAAAGAGTATTTGAGTTTCATAGGTGGATAGATCTCATTGAGGAGGAGTGCAGTGCACAATAATGATAACTGTACCTTTCATAATTTTTTAGTTATTGCCCTTTGTTATTTTTCAGGCTTAAATTTTGTCCAAAGCATAAGTCAGTAAGTATTTGAGATATCAACTTGAAATTCATAGGTGGATATATCTCACCGAGAAGTGCAGTGCACAAGAATGATAACTCTACCTTTCATGATTTTTGAGTTTTTGCCCTTTGTTTTTTTTCAGGCTTAAATTTTGTCCGGAGCATAAGTCAATAATTTTTAAATTTGGGGCTCATGGGGTGCAGTGCACAATAATGATAACTCTACCTGCCATAAAAGATCTGTGATAAGAATAAGTGTATAAATAAAAGATACAAAGTGGAAGGGGTATAGTTTTCTTTATTGAGTTTTGAATCTGCTGTGCTGTATTTTGAAGTAATTTGTTCAATAATTGAAGACAAGTCCTGCTGATGGTTGGTTAGTTATTTTGTTTTTAAGTCTGTATAGAAACTTTGAAATTGTATTATAATCTGTATGTTCAACTGAATTGTGTAATTTAACTGATGGTACTCAGGTGAGCATTCTAGGGCCATTCTGATGGCCCTCTTGTTGATTTAACTTCACAGTATTAATAAGTACCAAGCCTAGCTGCACATATCGTTGGTACCTCATGATTTGATTGATGTTAAATGAGTTATGAGTTTTTGTTATACAGTAGAAACTCACTTAGCGGGCACCTCAATAATACGGGCAACTTCTAATTACTTTTTTCCCAAAAAAGGGCCTAGCGGGCACCTCAATAATACGGGCAACTTCTAATTACGGGCATTTTCGGTCCCGATCGGTGTTTACAGTACAAAATGAACCTAGCTAAAGCGGGCACCTGTCCAAGGGCGATAACACTTTCGATTTTTTATCTGACTGGTTACGTGAAATACCGTCGTAAGTTATGTTAACCAGTCTCAGTATTTTGCAAACCAGTCTGTGTGTTTCACGTGCCCGACATTTTGACACTTTCTTTTGTTTTGATAGCAGTACACAAGGAACAAACTGACAACAGGTCCAAGTGTCAGTTTGTTTCGAAAAATGGGACGTTAATGGATCCCTTTATCAAAAGCGATGTGTATGATGTTTGCATCTTTTTGTCCAATAAATTTAGCAAAATGCGTTTGATAACGCTATGTTTTCGATGCATCGTCATTATCAACATCGAAATCAAACTGATGGTAATTAATACTTTAATTAAAGTATTAGGGACATATGAATTGATGATTATGGGTAATTGATAGTCGGCATTCTGTTTTGCAAACTTTATAGCTAATTAGTAAATATTCATATTAAAACGATGATAAATAATGTGCACTTCATGAAATGCATTCAGAATTCATTATGCATTTCTTACGTTCACTGTAACTATCAAAACCATGAGTAAGAAACGTAAAGAACTTTCTCTCAAAGACAAAATTTTATTGATTAATGATAGCCATGGTAAATCTCATCGTGTTCTAGCTGAACAGTTTGGCAATGGAAAGACTCGGGTATAAAACATGAATCAATATTCATTATCATTAACAGCAACCTTGATTATAAGTTTTATTTTAAACAATATGATTTTTTCTTCGGAGTCTATGCCTAAATGACTTCCGATATGGATGCAATTATTCTTTTAGATTTTCTTTTTAAAAAATAAAAAAAATAAAACTTATGAAAACGAAACTTAAAATAGCTTATTTAATGAGTTATTGAATAATCAATTGATTACACAAAACTCACATAGCAAACACAACACATAACACAAAAGTGTAGGGTTGATGTGTCAAAGGGACATAAGGGACATAATCCCTTTTGACTTTATGAAACCTTGCTATTAAGGCCAAATTTCAAATTAAGGCCACTCGTGCCCGGTCCCATACGTGGCCTTAATATTGAGGTTCCACTGTATTTCTTAATTGTATTTTGTCATGGCTATTTCTCACCTACTTTTGGTCTCATTTTGATTTAAGAAGTACTTAGCATTTAGTTGCACATATTGTTGGCACATCTACATCTACACCTGCTGTTATTTAATGAGTTATGGCCCTTTGTTATATTTATTGAAGATATTTTGTCCACAATATTTGTTTTAAATTATTTAACTTCACAACAATTATTCATACCAGGCCTACTTGATAATGTTGTAGGCATGTCATGCTTGCTTCAATTTTCACTCAGTTGCACATATCCTTGGCATGCCAAGATCATATTCATTAAATATTTTTTGTTGATGATACAGTCATGTATAAGTGTATCAGAGCTTTACTTGGTTATTATGCACGTTTTAATCTTTAACCAGGTTTTCCAAAGGAAGACTCTGGTTATTAGATTGGGGTATGTCGGCGAGCGGGTGGGCGTAAACAATTTCTTCTGTGCGCAACTCCTCCTACATTTTTCAACGGATTTGGCCCAAACTTTTACAGAAGCATTATTACATAGTGACCTGGTGTATATTGTCAGGGTTTTGTGGTTTGACTATTTTTGATGCAGTTATGGCCCTTTGCCCCTTAACAGATGTAATATAAAGGGAAATATTCTTTCGTGCACAACTTCTACATTTCTTAATAAATTTTGTCCTTACTTTAACAGAAGTACCTTCACTAAGTCACCCTGGAGAATATTACCTGTGTTTTGCAGTTTGACCATTTTTGATGGAGTTATGCCCCTTTGATAAAATTCCTTGTCCGGAGTATAACTCCTACATTATAAGAGGTATTGACTTGAAACTTTATAGGTGCATACATCTCATTGAGGCGGAATGCAGTGCATAGGAACCTCACTCTGTGGTTCATAATTTTGGAGTTACATGTTTGCTCCTTCATAAAAATTCCCGAGCATAACTCCTTAATTTTAAAATATATAGTAATGACTGGTTTTGCAGTTTGTCCATTTTTGAATTTAGTTAAAGTGAATGCTTAAGTGACATTTTCAGAAGTAGATTGTTGCATCATATTCATGTCTTGTTCAAAGTTAATGTGGATAAATGTAAGTTAAAAATCCTTGTTGCACATATTATGTATGTTTGCTTTATACAGAAAGCATTAGATTTAATAGACATTGAGCACAAATTATTTGACTGATACAAATAATCTGTACTGGGACAAAACATGTGAAAAGAAAACCTGATTTTGTGACAATTCCTGTCACTTGTTATTCTTCAACTTAATTTAGACTGTCTGACATGGTAGCAGTAACAAGAGGTGTGGGGTTTTACCGGTATAATGGTAAACCACGGTCCGTAGGAGCTTGTGGTATGAACCAGCACAGCACAAGGATGAATAATACAGGTACTTCATTGTTTTCTGTATTACGGAAATGAAAGAGTACAATTTTTCAATAAATTTGTCGTTACTGATAATTTTATTGCTTTACAACATCAAAAACCTGCATAGATATGTTATAAATTTATCAGTTTCCATTCAAATCGAAGATGATAATATTTCATATTTAGAAATATTCACTCATTACTAATGAAGACCTTGAATGGAAATAAAAAATGGCTGACGGCGACAACTTGATTTCCTTTGCAAAATTGAAATATATGAATAGTCTTTAACAAGTTCCGGAATATTTTGTGCGGTATATCGTGTTGTTAACCATAGTATTTACAAAGAAAAAATCGGTATACGATGGTATAGGTCCAATCTGCAGTTACCAGTCCTAGCAGTAACTGTGTAATAAAGATGATTTTGCTCTATACACAGTAAAGTAAGACATGATCTTGCATGAAATAAATTATTATCTTGCACTTTACAAAGTGAAATAAAATATGTGAAGTAGAATATTATCTAACACTAAACTTTGTGAAATGAAATATGATCTTGCAGTAACTCCAATTTGTTTTCAAACAGGGATCAGTTTTACAATAATGCAACCCTCCTCGTCAGTGCTTCTTTGATACAAAACTTTGAATTATTCCAGTGTATGAAGCTTCTCTCCCATAGAGATTGGTCAGTTATCAGACTTGTAAACAGACAAGTTCCATTAGAAGAATTATCTTGACAAATAAACTTGACAGCTGCTGTGGAGCGAATGATACAGGAAATCGCATTAAATGTGTATAAAAATAAGAGTATTTGTTTCTCTTGGACAACACTTTAAGTCATACAAGAGCTTGGTTTTGTCATGGAATGCATTAGTATGATTGAGGTGAAATGCATCAATGTCATGGAGGTGCTTTCTTTGATTGTGCATAATGTATTTGGATGAAAAGCAAGATTCTTTATGAATGCACAATGCAGATTACCTTGCACATTTATTTTGAAATGCAATTCTTATAGGAAATGGCAGCAATTCTTGATAACCAGAATAATTGACTTAAACAATTTATTATAAAGACTGACAAGTTCTGCAAATATACATTTTTTTGTGGAATAATTAACTTTTTAAAGAAAGATATGATAAAAAAAATTGAAAATGATTTTTTTTTTCATAAATTATTTTATAAATTTATGTGACATTTAATGCATAACAAATTAAAATAAAAAAGGTGTGTAAAAGGAAAACCTAATTCACAGAATGAAAAAAATCATATTGTTTGAATACTGTAAATGTATTCAACTCAGAAAAGGTAAATTATAAGACCCTATGTTAGACTGCTGACATACCAGATGAAACTGACAGAAGGTCCAGTGGTGACATACCAGATCATACTGACAGAAGGTCTAGTGTTGACATCCCAGGTCATACTGACAGAACGTCCAGTGGTGACATACCAGATCATATTGACAGAACTTCCAGTGGTGACATCCCAGGTCATACTGACAGAAGGTCCAGTGGTGACATACCAGATCATACTGACAGAAGGTCTAGTGTTGACATCCCAGGTCATACTGACAGAACGTCCAGTGGTGACATACCAGATCATATTGACAGAACTTCCAGTGGTGACATCCCAGGTCATACTGGCAGAAGGTCCATTGGTAACATCCCAGATCATACTGTCTGAAGGTCCAGTGGTGACATCCCAGATCATATTGACAGAAGTCCAGTGGTGATCCCAGATCATACTGACAGAATGTCCAGTGGTGACATCCCAGATCATACTGGCAGAAGGTCCAGTGGTGACATCCCAGATCATATTGACAGTCGTCCAGTGGTGACATACTAGATTATACTGACAGAAGGTCCAGTGGTGACATACCAGGTCATACTGGGTAAGCTTTTTTCGTGACTTTTCCAGTTGCAAAATTTAAAAAAAAAGTTCAACCCAGTATTTGACATGACAGATAAACATTAATTCTAAGGCCTTGATTATCAATGTACTGAAATACAAAAAACAACTTCAAACCAGACTCTTAAGTATGAGTTCGTTAATTATCAAGTGAGGGCGATGAGTAACAATGAGCATGAATCTTCTCTGTTGGTGATTTGCTTGAGGGTTTGTTAGGGGTTGCACTAGTAACATCAATCTTTTCCTACAGAACTGTTGATGGTTCATCAAGACAGTTTTCCGGCCATGTCACCTGCATTGTAGTTGTAGATTATCCATTTCCTTGGCCTTCAGAAATTGCCAGCGTTTCTACAAGATTACATTTTAAAATACGAGGCAGCATAAAGCCATGTGGCGTCCCTTAAACATTTTTAGATTCAAATCAGGTTTTCTGCCCATCAGAAGTTAACTTTATTAACTCACTAGCCATCAATTCATGTTATAAATTGATAGAAAGTGTTCCATTTTTCCACAGGGCCTACTCATTTTCGTTTGATTTTTCTCGATGATTTGCTGTAATGTACCGTCTAAGGTTATAGCAGTAAAAATCCAAAGCTGGACAGTCCCATTTATAGTTCGGTCAACTGTTCAAAAACAATATCACTAACTAAGCCATGTGTTCTTTTGTGTAAACCAGGTCAGCCATTGACTAATTATTATTTCAGTGTAGCTTTGGGATAGTAGAAAAGTCTGTTAACACTGATAAGGTCTGTTGTGCACACAAATTAAAACAGATTGGTCATTTAGTGTTTGTTATAAACAATAAGAAAATAACTTTATCTATGCAATCAGAAAATAAATCAAAGCGCTCAATGCGCTGAGAGACGGCAGCCGGATTAACAGGAAAAAAGCTGTGATTCTTAATTATTGATACAATAGAGGCAAAAGCCACATGACGCAAAAACTCCACACACTCTCCTGCAACTATAGTCGGTAGTAAGACAATCGAATTTGCACCCTGTTTGTTACAAAACAATCCAGAATTAGGGTCATGAACCTGGCTTATGAACTTCAGAAGTAGGTCGTTCCCTAGGACTCGATTCTTATACACTATCTTCTGTTACTTAAGTATAGAATTTGACAAGGTACTTGATATTTAAGATACTTAAATGTTTGTTTCTATTTCAAGGTTACGAAATGCTTTAGGAGAAACCTAACTTGCTTTCATGCAAAATTACGAGTGAACTACTTTAGGTTAACTACAGACATTCGAAGCGCTACTTTTTAGCTCACCTGAGCACACGTGCTCAAGGTGAGCTTTTCTGATCGCCTTTGTCCGGCGTCCGTGCGTGTGTCCGGCGTCAACAATTGCTTCAAACAACATCTCCTCCTAAACGGCTTGGCCAATTTGAAAAATATTTTGCAGGAATGTTCCTTGGATGAAGCTCTACTAAAGATGTATAAATGGTTCTGGTCCATTGCATAATTAGGTCACAGGAGCTAAAAATAGATTTTAAAAATGAAAATTTAAAAAATCTTCTTCTCCGAAACCACAAGGCCTAGCCTTTTGATTTTTGGTATGTAGCATGATCTTATGACTCTCTACCAAGATTGTTCAAATTATGACCCTGGGGTCAAAATTGGCCCTGCCCCAGGGGTCACTTGATTTAACATAGGCTAATATAGAAAAAAACTTGAAAAATCTTCTTCTCAGACAATTGATTTTTGGTTGAGCATGTCTATGATCACCAAGATTGTTCAAATTATGACCCTGGGGTCAAAATTGGCCCCGCCCCAGGGGTCACTTGATTTTACATGGGCTAATATAGAAAAAAACTTGAAAAATCTTCTTCACAGAAACCACAAGGCCTCGAGTTTAGATATTTGGTATGTAGCATGGTCTTATGACTCTCTACCAAGATTGTTAAAATTATGACCCTGGGGTCAAAATTGGCCCCGCCCCAGGGGTCACTTTATTTAACATAGGCTGATATAGGAAAAAAACTTGAAAAATCTTCTTCTCAGAAACCACAAGGCCTGGGGTTTAGATATTTGGTGTGCAGCATTGTCTAGTAGATCACAACCAAGTTTGTTCAAATCATGGCCCTGGGATCAAATTTGGCCCCACCAAGGGGTCACCTGATTTTACATAGGCTAATATAGAAAAAACTTGAAAAATCTTCTTCTCTGAAACTACAAGGCCTAGCCTTTTGATTTTTAATATGTAGCATGATCTTATGACTCTCTACCAAGATTGTTCAAATTATGACCCTGGGGTCAAAATTGGCCCCGCCCCAGGGGTCACTTGATTTAACATAAAAAAATTTTCGATTCTTACCAATTTGTTCAAATCATGACGCTGGGGTCAAAATTGGCCCCGCTCCAGGGATCACTTGATTTTACATAGACTTATCTTGGAAAAAAAAACTAGAAAAATCTTCAAGGTCTGGAGTTTATATATTTGGTATGTAACATGGGCTAATAGACCTCTACCAAGTAGAGTGTGGTAGTGTGTAGCATTGTCTAGTCGATTCTTACCAACTTTGTTCAAATCATGACCCTGGGGTCAAAATTGGCTCTGCCCCAGGGGTCACTTGATTTTACATAGCCTAATGATACCAGGTGAGTGATCCAGGGCCATCATGGCCCTCTTGTTTCTTTTTACAGGAGTAGATCTTCAAGTATGTAAAATGGGTTGCTGTTCTTATTTATAAGTGTTCACGCTTAAAATGGATGTTTACAGAGCAAAATAACAAGTTTACAAAAAACAGCACATGAATAACAGTTACGGTAATGAATAAAAGGTGTGCGTAACATATTCCATTCGTATTCATAAGTGCAGAATGGTATTGCGTGGATCCGCACTAAGCGCGGAGAGGTACAGTTAAACTTGTCATGGAAAATATGCAAATTAGCAAGGTCAGCGATGCCTGGTAAGCGTTTCTAGCCACTAAAGACGACAGCAAGCTGCCGTCTAAAAACAGCAAACAAATCAATGCTGAATTTTTACAAGATATTGTTTTAAGTTATTGTGACAGGTATATAACCATGAGATAGGTATCTTTTTCTTTTTTCAAATAAGGAGAAGTGTTAAGTGATACATCATAAGAATAACAGAATGCTGTCTGGGGGCAGGGATAAAACCTGTGTAAATGACTACCTGTATTGAGCTGCCACTTGCATATTCTGAAGTGACCGTCTGTATTGAGCTGCCACTTGCATATTCTGGAGTGACCACCTGTATTGAGCTACCACTTACATATTCTGGAGTGACCACCTGTATTGAGCTACCACTTGCATATTCTGGAGTGACCACCTGTATTGAGCTACCACTTGCATATTCTGGAGTGACCACCTGTATTGAGCTACCACTTGCATATTCTGGAGTGACCACCTGTATTGAGCTGCCACTTGCATATTCTGGAGTGACCACCTGTATTGAGCTACCACTTGCATTTTCTGGAGTGACCACCTGTATTGAGCTGCCACTTACATATTCTGGAGTGACCACCTGTATTGAGCTACCACTTGCATATTCTGGAGTGACCACCTGTATTGAGCTACCACTTGCATTTTCTGGAGTGACCACCTGTATTGGGCTGCCACTTACATATTCTGGAGTGACCACCTGTATTGAGCTACCACTTACATATTCTGGAGTGACCACCTGTATCGAGCTGCCACTTACATATTCTGGAGTGACCACCTGTATCGAGCTGCCACTTACATATTCTGGAGTGACCACCTGTATCGAGCTACCACTTACATATTCTGGAGTGACCACCTGTATCGAGCTACCACTTACATATTCTGCAGGCAGCATTCAGTTAATAACCACCTGATCTTATTAGCCACTTTATCTTGTCCACGTGCCCAGGCTTCTATAGACAGGTTTGTATGTCACAATCTCAGGATATTTTAAACACCTGCCCCAATGAAGTTATTCAAGTTTTCTTGTTTTGTTATTTAAACTAATAGTAGATTACCAGTTTTCCTGGTATTATTTCTTTCTATAGACGCAAAGGTTTTAAGTTCATTCCCTTTTTATTTTTACTTTAATTGGATTTCCCTCTAATTCTTCCATGATAATCTTTCTTACAAGATTTTTAATGTCTTTTGTCTGAGGTTGAAACCTAAAGAAAAAGAGTGAAATCCATGGTCTTGTTTATTCCTTGATAGATAACATATTTCTCACACAATATTCCTTAATGCATGCAAGAATTAATATTCATTGATAAATTATGTAGATCTAGAACTCATTTATTTTTCAACGTAGAGAGGAGACATTTTTCTCTTTTATTATTAAATCTTCCAGTACAATATCTTTATTTTCTTCAAAACTTTCCAAATTGTGAGGGTATAGAATTTGAGATGTCTTAGTTGAGATGCAAATTGTGAGGTTATAGAATTTGAGATGTCTTAGTTTAGATGATTTGTGAAAGGCAGGCCTGTTAAGTGTGTGATTTATTTTTTGTGTGTGCTTTAATCAAGTTAATGAAGTTCCATAACAAACATGCAATTTATCTTTCTTTCTTATTCATTCCTCTTTTCAATTCTTTTCAAACCTTTGTTATTTCCAAATCAAGGATGCCAAGCAATAGATTATGTTGTTATCAATAATTGCTTTGATGAAGAAAAATTGCTGAAGGAGTACAAAACGAGAATAATTTTTCTAGAAAAATCCAACAGACAAGCTGACATTCAAACCCAAAATATCTGAGTTCAGTTTAATGAGGTGGGAATGACGATAATGGATTGATTATCTCCTCAGTGATTAATCAGGATAGCAGGATGTTGTTTTTTTATTGGGGTTTACATGACATATTGTTGCCATGGTACTCTATTTTCACTTTTGTCATTTTAAAATCAGCACTGAAACTAATATGAAATTTAGTGTGGTTAGCACTGCTTGATAATCAGTATATATAATCCATTGGTTAACTTGAAAAAAAGTAGTTTTTATATAGGAATTCTGTCATTACAAGTGATTTGTAATATAAATAGAAATAGCCAGTTAAGGGCTTATGCTGCAGTTTTTTTAACTCACCTGAGCAAAGCTCAGGGTGAGCTATTGTGATCCCGTGAGCGTCCGTCGTGCGTCATGCGGCGTCAACAATTTTTAGTGTTTACACTCTATCACCTTTATTACTTGAGCAATCATCTTCAAACTTTAAGACAATGTTTATGACCATAATGTCTCGATTGAGTTCGATTATGGCTGAGATCCGTCAATAAGGTCAGGAGTTATGCCCCTTTTAATATTCAAAAAATGCCATATTTCACGTTGTTTACACTCTAGCATCTGCATCTTTTGAGCAATCATCTTCAAACTCTATGGCAATGCTTATGACCATAAGGTCTCGATTGAGTTCGATTATGGCTAAGATCCGTCAATTAGGTCAAGAGTTATGCCCCTTTTAATATTCAAAAAATGCAAGATTTCACTTTGTTTACACTCTAGCATCTGCATCTTTTGAGCAATCATCTTCAAACTTTATGGCAATGCTTATGACCATAATGTCTTGATTGAGTTCAATTATGGCTAAGATCCATCAATTAGGTCAGGAGTTAAGCCCCTTTTAATATTAAAAAAATGCCATATTTCACTTTGTTTACACTCTAGCATCTTCATCTTTTGAGCAATCATCTTCAAACTTTATGGCAATGCTTATGACCATAATGTCTCGATTAAGTTTGAATATGGCTTAGATCGGTCAATTAGGTCAGGAGTTAAGCCCCTTTTGATATTAAAAAAATGCCAGATTTCACTTTGTTTACACTCTAGCATCTTCATCTTTTGAGCAATCATCTTCAAACTTTATGGCAATGCTTATGACCATAATGTCTCGATTGAGTTCGATTAAAGCTGAGATCTGTTGATTAGGTCAGGAGTTATGCCCCTTTAATATAAAAAAAAATGCCAGATTTCACTTTGATTACACCCTAGCATCTTTATTTCTTGAGCAATCATCTTTCTCAGGTGAGTGATCAAGGGCCATCTTGGCCCTCTTGTTTTTCTCTATTCTGATTAGAACATACATAAATACTTGTGCTGAAAAGGAAAATTAAAAAAAGAAAATGATAGGTCACCATGCTTTTTTATGCTATATTTGTATATCCATGGTAATGATTTTTAATAAATAGCTAAAATGTACATCTATGGTTAAAAGGAAAAAAAGAAGGAAAAAATAAAAAATAGAAGACAAACATACTAACAAATAGGTTCTTAATTTTTACTGAAATTGACAAAAACCTGTAATATTTTTGGAAAAGGGAGAGAAGTGCTCATAGTGAGCTATTAGGATCACCCTCTGTTCGTTGTCCATCGTGCTTCGTACATCGTCAACAATTTGCTTTAAACGACATCTCTGAAACCACGGGACAGAATTTAATTTAACTTGGCAGGGATGATTCTTGGGTGAACCTTCACAAAAGTTGCTAAAATAAACTTGATCCATGTAGAACTCTGGTTGTCATGGTTATTACTGGCCAGAGTAATGACTATTTTCTTGCCAAGGATGACTTGGTATTGGACCACTATCTCCAATTATGGCCTTTGAAATATAAAAAATGTCATACTTAATTTTGTTTAGATTCTAGCATCTACATTTATAAAGCATTTTTGATCAGATGTATACATAATGATAATAAATCAAGGATTATTATGCCTTGTATGGAGGTTATGGTCCATAATACGTAAGGTTGCCTTTAGAGCAGGTGAGCATTATAGGGCCATTTATAATGGCCCTCTTGTTTCAGGTGCATGGTGCCCAGTATTTCAGTTACTTATGGACTTAGTTTACATGAGACATATATTTCATCCAAACTGGGATGAATAGACAAGTGACATGATACCATGACCAGTCACAGTATCCTGACACCAGGCCATGTTTTCCTGGAATTATCCGTATATGCTGAGCACTAGAGCTATACCAGAACAATATTTGACAACTGGGGTATGTCACAACTTGGGTTCAAACCAGGTCCAGGGTATACACTCAAACAACATTGAATCTTGTAATGGTTACTTAGGAGTCACCCTAAATTTCTGGCCTATTAGTCCCCATGGTACTGAGGAGTAGCAAAAAAAAAAACCAAAAAAAAACACCTGATTAGCTTGCAAGTTTTTTGTAGGTTGATCTGTGCTTAAAGTGGACCTCTCCAGTCATTACTGTTGCAGAGAGTTCATTTCTTTATAGGCTAATTTAAATGTCTTTCACTGTTTACAATTTGAGATTCAGAAGAAAACTTAGGTTGTAATGTAGCTCATTCTAATGACTTTTTAAGCAGTAATTGATCCTAAAAATCTTCGTTTGAAGTTAAAAGAGCAATAAAATCTATACTATAGATTTTTGTTCACTATATTTAGCCTTTACACCATTAAATTCAATTAATAAGTTTTTATTGTCAAAGATTTTTTCCCCATTGAAACAGAGCCAAAGCTTGGTAGGCATATTGAGATTGTCCATTCTATACTTAATTTCAGAACTATCAGACATTTCAGAAGTGTACGGACTCAGTTCTATGATATATGTGTTTAATTGGTTACAAGCCTTGGGGAAAGGGTAACTTAAACTAATTTGATTTAGTAATCGTAGAAAAGTTCATATTGGTGAAAAAAATGAATCCATTTATTGATTCATCAAATTAAAAATATGTTTGATTGTAGTAATTTTTTTTTTTTTTCCTTCTTAAAAAAAATTTGGAAAAAAAAAAAAACCCCCCCCCGGGGGGAAAAAAATTTTTCCTGCAGTAAACAGATGTGAATTGGATCACTTTTCAGTTGTCTATCCATCCGTCTGTCTGTCACACTTTTTCCATCACACTTCAGCAGGTGACACATATGCTCCAGAGAACACACTTGCTCTTAACGATGGCCTTGTCACGTCCCATCAGGTCCCATTTTATGAAACACTCAAATATGTTCTCATATTTTTAAGTCAAGGCAATATAGTATATGCATCACATAATTGATACCTCTTAGATTTTTGTCACGTCCACGCTTACAGATCATGTTTGCTGATTGAAAAATAAATGGGACCAAATGGACTTTAAAATATTACACCTGGAAAAAGTCTGACCTCATAAGAATGATTTACCATCACGCTTAAAGTTTTTATGAGCAGAATTATTTTAGAGAAAATTTTCTGCTAATATATTGGCAACATATCTGTTTAATAGTTTGCAATAACATGTTCAATTCTAGGCATAAGTTCAAGAATGTTGATCTAATCTTATAAAACTTATAAGATTGTTCATCTGTATATTGTTTTATATGAGTTAAATGAGTATGGGTCATCTGGGGTCAAAAACTAGGTCACTGGGTCAAATCTTATAAATCAGTTTTGCATTATATTTGTTCTTGACATGATTTCAATAGTTCTAATTTGATCTTAATGAAACTTAGTCAATGTGTTTATCTGTATAATAACTTACATGATTGAGTTAGTGTCTTAAAAATATTAATTTTTCTATTTTATTCTGGTCATGAATTCAATATCCTACTGCAAAATTGCCTTTTGTCAAAGTGAACAATCTTACTGCTAATCAAACTTCAGAATAACCTCTTGTTGCAAGTGGGTATTTTTATGATAGCAGAGTTCATACTGTGGATCCCAAATCTTTGATTAAAATTGTTATATATTTTGTTTTGTTTTATCTTTCAATATAATGCAGCTCACAGGTTTAGATCTCAAACAGTGATATAATTGATCTGTACTGTATTGTATATCAAATGATTTACCATGTGAGAATTAATATCTGAAGTGATGCTCTGATTTATTGCCAATCTATTAACAGAACGGTCCTGGGAGAGGAAACTGTAAATCGCGCATACTTTTGCAAAGCCAAAAATTCGGATCAGGTATATGCCATGGAGATAATGCACCTCTACTGTTTTATCACTTCCTGTCTGTTGGACTACATTTCTCCTATCTCTTACATTGCACAGATAGATTATAATTATTTTGTTAGGCTTCACAATAAAGACTCGTCTCCCTAGGACATTGGTATGTGTTCTTATAGTATAAAATTCAGCCTCTCGACATGCATCTCAGGTCCTGTTTTGTGTGTGTTTGCATGCCCTATCATCTCTCAGATTCATAACTGCAGTGACTGCTTACATTTGATAGTCTCATAAAAGTGGTTGCTGCATGTTTTCCATGATAACCCAATCCAGATGTGTTTCTTGATCTGATAATTTGGGCTTTTTTTAGGCTTTTCAGAATTTATTAGCATCAATAAAACTGTTGGTGTTTGCACAGAATGAATTGTGCAACTGTCATGCTAGAAATTGATCTTGCAGTTTATTTATGAGTACTTCAGATGCCTCATAGCTGACATTCTGAAAGGGTGCTAAAATGTGCAATGGGTATGTTACCAAATGATTAACATAAGGATCAAGATATTATTTCATGATAAACATCATGTCCTGAAATCTCTCACTGAAACTCAAATATTGAGCCTTAGGCAAGATTTTAAATTTATGCTCAAAAATATTACAGTCATTGAAAATGCATGTGTGCTCCTACGCAGAACTCTGACCTTGCTGCATGGCCTTCAAGATGAAGAGATGAACATATTATTAAGTTTACTCAAGTCTTAAGTTGTCTCATCAAACATTATATCAGATTAAAAGTGGCATGAAAAGATTGGAATACAGTGGTCACGCGTTTCATCGAGGTTGGACAGGATCTGCAAAAAAACTCGAAGAATCTCCGTATTCGAGGAATCATTTATGTGTCAAAATTCAATACATTTACATTTGTTGATACCTTAACGTTGTATTTTCATTAATTATTTTGTTATGTTTAGCCTTAAATAATGCTTTATAAACATAATATATGTTTAAAAATACAAAAAATACCACGATCATAGCTTTCATTGCGATAATTAATTCAGATATAACTTCTTTTTTTTACCGATTATATGACTGAAACCCTTTGTTTTAGTGTGTGTATATGGCGGCATTGCATATTTTTTACATTCTTGTAATTTACACTTATACCGTGGTTCTTCAAATTAATGATTACAGAGAAAAAGAACAACACACAAACAAACAAAATCGGTTTCTTTAATGACAAATGATTACCGTATACACGGTCAGATTAGGCGCAGCTACATATAAGGCGCATCCTAACTTTCAGGGCAACTTATTTGAAAAAAAAATCACTTATCGTATCGTATGCGGCGAAATCTTGTTTTGAAATTTGCGCCGTCGTACATTTTGACAGACCGAAAGCTATCCGTACGTCACCTGGGCTAATCATACGTGAACGTTTTATTAACATGGCATAAAAGATTACCGATAGACCGTTACATTAACGACGGTAGGAAAGGATGCACATTAAGCAGACATACTCAAGTGTCTCCGCATTCACAGGGGAACCATTGTCACCTGTCAAAATTCCAATTAACAAACATTACGTAACATGCCACTGTCATTTCTCCTATAATCATGAGTCGTAATAACTTATTTGTTTATTGAAAGGCTTTCCAATCAAGTTGTTCAGTTTCTCACATCATTTATCAGAAAATATACCGAATAACTATTATGTAAATAAGCAATAATCTGGTATTGTTTTCATGTTTCGTAAACCTTTTAGTGTCATATATCGATTCATTAGCTTTCAGTAATCCATTTTTGAGATCGTATACCGGTATTTTCAACTTTCGGTGATTGAAAAAAGAAACAAAAGCTTAACATCAAAAGGCACCCTCTATAAACTTGAATTTTCTGGAAAAAAAGTGCGCCTAATCTGCCGGTGTATACGGTAATCATGCAGACCCATCACAGTTTGTTACATGATAAGTAGGTGCGAATATACTTTCTACATGGCCTTGTTGATATAACGATTCACCAATGTACTCTAATGAAGGTTTGGCGATGTGTGAAAACAAGAAGAAACCATCTCGACCAAGGTGTTAATTACAGGTGGTTATAGGGCCGGAGTATGGTTGTCAAGGAGATATAGGTAGGTTTTGATAGCGACTTCAAGGAATCGCATAGAAATAATATAGGATATACTATCTAGGGACCACAGATGGAGCTCAGGGAATCCAAAATCGCATGTTTGAAGAACCCAAATCGCCCATAAAAAAAAGGGCCTTCTCGAGCCATCGCTGGTATTCAATGAATCGCCACATTGAGGAATCGCAATCCACTGTAAGTGAAATTGTTAGAAAAAGTGAAATGGGCAAACTGAAAAAGAAAAAGTTGGTCTGGGGCTAAAAAAGAAAAAAAAAATGAACAGTACAATTATGTTAAGGCATGGCAAAAAAAACCATACATTTTTAATGATGGTCTAAATGTATTTTAATAACTTACGAGACCAAAGTCCCCAAAGAGCTGTTAGATTGGGGTACATTATTTGGCAGGTGAGGGTTGCAAATTTATATCTCTTTTCAACATAGAATTTAAAAAGATCAAATAAATCTTGAAACTTGGAATAGTTTAGGCTAATGTTTTCCATGCAAGTTCTTACCATAGTGAGCGCTTAAGCTTGGAGATTGAAAATTCAGCATGTTTAATTTATGTCACATATTTTTTATGTAACAATAAAATAGTAACATTGAGAAAAGTGGAATGCACTCTTTGGACAGCTATTGTTAAGCACTACAGGCCTTAGTTTTTGATCATTCACTGAAGTTGCAGAATAGCCTTTTAAGGTGAACTGTTCTTTTTTTATGGAAAGTCAAGGTCATATGTCAATTATTGTTTTCTTTTCTTTGACCTAAAATATCTCAAAAACAAAATATATTCTATTGAGAGACTTATGCTCTTAAATTATATTGTTTAAAAGCTCTTTTAAGGCGATATTCAGTTTTTTAAATAGCATTCATGATGGAAAAACAAAAAGGATGTTAACCCTAGAGAAGTTAGTGCTCATATCTCAACAAAGTATTGATTTTTGTGAATAACACCATGAACATGATAATTTTCATAGCCTTTTGCAATGATATGCAGCTTTTTATTATCACACTGACTACAATTATAAAATTATCAGGGGAGAAGTAAATGACATGAATATACTTTTGCTTTTGAGGTATATTTGTCTGTATCTCAAAAGCCGTAAAAATAAGTCAATAAATAAAGAAAATAATTTGTTGCAAATTTCAAGGCATTTCTTACTGTACCATTTTTTTTAACCAATGAAAACATCAGGTTATGATATTGGCAAATGTCCTGGTGGTTGCTGGATGGATGTCACTTTTGTTTCCATATGATGACGTTCGTTTGGAAGGAGATTTCCATGACATATTCGGCCAGTAGTTAGGTTGCATTAAAAGGAGGATTGGGATTGTTTTCTGGGTAGGTGAGGTCACAGTCACTGTGGCTAAAAATAGAAAAATAACATGAAAAAAAAAAACAAAAACAAAAATTTCTGGATGATAACTTTTGTTAGGAAAGATGTATGTCTACCAAAATTGATCAGTAGTGAGGTTGCATTGAGAGTAAGGTTAGGATTGTTTTCTTGGTAGGGGTGAAGTCAAGGTCACTTTTATAGGTCAAAGATAATAAATATGATATTTTTTATTGTGTCCGGTAAATAACTACTTCTTTTATTGATGGATATTAAAATTATTTGGCACAAATGTTCAGCATCATTATACAGAGCATGCAAGACCCTTATCTTCAAGTTCAGGGTCACACTAATTAGGTCAGAGGTAAAAAATAGGATCTTTTTTTCTGTGTCAGGCCTTAAAGATGGAGTTTGGAATGATTTGGTATAAATTGTTATTATACAAAGATGACACATAAGGGTCACATACAAAATAAGTTGGAACCTTCTGAATAGGTATTGCCCTCAGTTGATTCTTTACTTAACCTTATCTAGCAATGTTCCACTCTTCAGTACCCACCTTACACTGACAGCTGTTAACACTCAAGGAGCATCACCTGTCTCCATCGGCTTCTGGTATCACTTTATGGAATTATGTTGAGGTATTCAACTCACCCTGGTGTCCGTGTCACACATAGGTGTTCACGGGCATCAAACTCACCCTGGTGTCCGTGTCTCACATAGGTGTTCACGGGCATCACACTATCAAGTTAGATAACTCATGGCTGAATTTCTTATAAATTATGGTCCCTTTTGATCTTTGAAATTTTGTTAAATTTTTGCTTGCAAGTAAGTTTGGTTAAAGTTTTGTCTTCATTTTACAAGGATGCATACATTTAAATATCCAGCTATGCTTTTTGATTTGATACTTCACTGTGGTCTTCAAACATGTTAGATAACTTTTGACCATATTTGATATAAAATGTGGCCCTTATTTTTGGACTAACACATCCTAAACTAATAAGTGGGGAAATGATCAAAAATATTGTCTGAGGGACAGCTCTTGTTTATTCTCAACTGCATTTGTTGCCATCATCATAATGTTGTATGATATTAAAAGAATTATTGATAACACAGGGTTCCCCCCCTCAGGGGGTCAGAATATCGGCACCATTCCCAATTGAAAGGAGGTAATATTTTTCCTAATTGGCAATTCACAAAAAAGTTATTTGATTGTTTTTATGAAAGGAACTGCCTCTAAAACAATAACTATGATTAAGTTTGAAACAGTGGGCATTATCCTCGAGTATACAGTTCTGACGCACCTAAGAAAAAAATATGGTCTTTTTTAATTTAACATAAACAAAAAATATAATTTTCCATTGTATGGAAAAACTAAGTCATTTATTCCTAATCTTATATTGTTTTCATGTGGCTGACATTGTTTTTTCAGTGAAAGATCACTAGTGTGCATGTCTGTATAATTCAGTGAGGCTGACTTGAGAGTACATTGAAATGACGCATCTGATTGTTTTTTTCATTTAATCATTGTAGCATGTAAATAAAAATTGAATTTTGTGTCAGAATTAATGTACGAGGGAATTTTTTTTTTATTTCATGGCATCACTGAAAATATGCCAGATGAAAAAAATACTTATTGAAAAAGAGGTTTTGCAGGTGTGTTGTATAAAGTGCACCAAATAATAGACTTGCATCAATAACTCGCCACATTTTTAATTTCTAACGCTAAAAGGGATGTTGACAAACAAAACTTGAATGATGTCACACGGAATCCATTTTATAAAAAAACGAGGTCAAAACAAGAAAGGCGTCGGAATAGTGATGCGTCGGAATAGAGTACCGTACGATAGCAGAAACCCCAATCTTTTCTTAGATAAACAAAATCTAATGAGCTTCTGTGTTCATGTTCCATCTCTGGTCCATTCCCGGCTCTTATTTTTATGCCCCCGAAGGTGGGCATATAGTAATTGAACCATTTGTCCGTCCATCTGTCTGTCCAGATTTTGTTTCCACTCCATAACAACAACATTCCTGGATGGATTTTGAAATTACATGGAAGAAATGTCCACCATCATGAGATGATGTGTCACGTGCAATCCCCAGGTCTGTAGCTTCAAGGTCAAGGTCACATATAGAATTCAAAGGTCCAAGGTCAAGGTCACATAGAATTCAAAGGTCAAAAATGGTGTCTATTTTTCAGTTTCCGCTCCTTAACTCTGTCATTCCTTGATGGATTTTAAAATAACTTGGCAGAAATTTTCACCATCATGAGATGATGTGTTGCGCACAATCTTCAGGTCCCTAGCTTCAAGGTCAGGGTTACACTTAGAGTTTAAAGGTAAAAAATTGGGTCTATTTTTCATATCCGCTCCCTAACTCTGACATTCCTTGATGAATTTTGAAATTACTTGGCAGAAATGCTTACCACCATAAGGCAGTGTTTTGCACGCGTTCTCCAGGTCTGTAGCTTCAAGGACAAGGTCAAACTAAGAGTTCAAAGGTCAGAAATGGGGGTCTATGTTTTGTGTCTGCTCTATAACTCTGACATTCCTTGATGTCTTTTTGTATTAAAGTCAACAAAGTTCACCATCATGAAGCAATATGTCATGCAATCCCAGGTCTGTAGCTCCAAGGTTAAGGTCACACTTAAGAGTTTGAAGGGTTTGTTTTTTTGTGTCCACTCCATATCTTTGTCACTCCTCAATAGATTTTGATTTTTATGCTCACCGAAGGTGACGCATATAGTCGCCGCTTCGTCCGTCCGTCCGTCCGTCCGTTCGTCCGTCACACTTTCCTTGTCCGGACTATTTCTCAGGAACTAACAGCTTGAATTCAACGAAACTTTATGGGAAGCTTTATTACCAAGAGGAGATGCGCATATCGTCAGCATGACCCGATTCCTAATTTTTTCACAGAGTTAAGGCCCCTTGACTTTTTGGCCTATAGTACATATTGCATGATTCTTGTCCGGGCTATTTCTCAGGAACTAATGGCTTGAATTCAACAAAACTTTATGGGAGGCTTTATCACCAAGAGTAGATACGCATATCGTCGGCGTGACCTGGTTCCTCAATTTTTCACAGAGTTATGGCCCCTTGACTTTTTGGCCTATAGTACATATTGCATGATTCTTGTCCGGGCTATTTCTCAGGAACTAATGGCTTGAATTCAACGAAACTTTATGGGAAGCTTTATTACCAAGAGGAGATGCGCATATCGTCAGCATGACCCGATTCCTAATTTTTTCACAGAGTTATGGCCCCTTGACTTTTTGGCCTATAGTACATATTGCATGATTCTTGTCCGGGCTATTTCTCAGGAACTAATGGCTTGAATTCAACGAAACTTTATTGGAAGCTTCATTACCAAGAGGAGATGCGCATATCGTCAGCATGACCCGATTCCTAAATTTTTTCACAGAGTTAATGCCCCTTGACTTTTTGGCCTATAGTTCATGTTGCATGATTCTTGTCCGGGCTATTTCTCAGGAACTAATGGCTTGAATTCAATGAAACTTTATGGGAAGCTTTATTACCAAGAGTAGATACGCATATCGTCGACATGACCTGGTTCCTCAATTATTAAGAGAGTTATGGCCCCTACTACCATGTTGTTGACTGAAATTCATGTCATTTGCCTAATTTAACAGGAGATATCATTTAAACAAAACCCCACAAAATTCAATATGCTAGTAATGTCAATCATAATCATGTCAGCTAATTGTTGTTTAGGCCATTATACACTATTTCAAATATCCAGTCATATGTCAAGAGTGTTGGTTAACCTCTTTGATATGAGCACACATTGAAATGTATGACTTAATTTTCAGTAGTATAAAAACTTAAAAAAAATCAATGAAAGATCTGATGAGTAACACGTATTATCATATTAAATAGTAAACTGTTACTAAGTCTCCAAATTAGAGTTGGTAAAACATCTCATCTGATGAGGAGAATAGATATGATTTAGGAATGGGGATTTCAACATATCCTCCCACCCATTGACCAAGGCCTTATTTGTAACAATGATGTTCTTCGGGGAGCATCTGTCAGTTCTACTGACTTTCTTGTTTTTTATGCCCCCCTCCGAAGAAGAGGGGGTATATTGCTTTGCTCATGTCGGTCGGTCGGTCCGTAGGTCGGTCTGTCGGTAGACCAGACCTTGTTCAAGTGATAACTTAAGTTCTATTTGACCTTTAAGTCTCAAACTTCATGTGTTTGTTGCTCATGATTAGTAGAAAGGTCAAGGTCACAAGGTCACATGTTGTGTATGTATAATACCAGACCTTGTCCGAGTGATAACTTGAAGTTCTATTTGACCTTTAAGTCTCAAACTTCATGTGGTTGTTGCTTATGATTAGTAGATGACCCCTATCAATTTTGGTGTCAATACCTCAAAGGTCAAGGTCACAAGGTTGCATTTGTATATATGTTTGATGACTTGGCCACTATATGGAAATTATGCAAAAGACTTTTTATTACTTAGATCAAGATAACATAATTTATGTTGTAATGTTGTTTTGTTTTAAAGTTTGAGATATTTGAAGGATGATGTATCATTTTCTTTCATTATTGTGGATGTTTGTGCTTATGGCTAGCAAGGCTGATTTGTTAATTTTTATAATAAACCTAGAGCACTAAGTCTTAATGTTTTGTTTGTTTATAACTGACAATGTTCTTTCACTTAAACCTTTGTGGACTTGTGTAAATATTTCTCCAGCCCATTTATTTCAGTAAATGTTTAGTTCCACATTTTAGCACATTATATTTTCACTCAAATTTTTGAAGTTTGAGGATTTTTTGTGACAAGCCAACATTATGAAGGCAAACTCCTTGCATGTAATATAGCTATATACATATTATGGCATATGAGGGGGGCATATATGTTTCACAAACATTTCTTGTTTTTTTTCGTAAATGTGCACCGTAATGATACAATGTGTTGTGCATAATACCGGGGTTCATAACTGAAAAGCCATGGTCACACTAAGAGGTCAAGTATCATAAACCCTGATTAATCCCCCGCTGCGAAGCGGGAGGGGGGTTATAGGAATGCCCTTCGTCCGTCCGTCCGTCAGTGTGTCCGAAACATTTTCGTGTCCGCTCCATATCTCATGAACGCTAGGACACATTTTCTTCAAACTCGGCTAAAGTGTTAATCTCATTGAGCTGATGTGCAGAAGGCATGAGGCGGTCACGCTGGCTCAAGGTCAAGGTCATACTTGCAGGTCAAATTTTATTTTCGTGTCCGCTCCATATCTCATGAACGCTTGGACACAATTTCTTCAAACTCGGCTAAAATGTTAACCTCATTGAGCTGATGTGCAAAAGGCATGAGGCGGTCACGCTGGCTCAAGGTCAAGGTCATCCTTGAAGGTCAAATGTTTAAGCCTCCACTTTTTCATGTCATCTCGATATCTCGTGATTTATTGTACTCGGTAAATAATGGTATGTCATGTTCACAATCATACAAATTATGTCATGATATATGAAGTTTTTAATTGAGTTACACATGTATTTTGTGGTTACCTAACACATCCTATACTTCATTGATGTTCACTTTTTTGTACTGTTTCCCATGTAAAACTTGTCAGTAAACTTTTAATATATGTGCCTCCGAATTCTGAGATTCATACATAACTCCGGAAAGTTAAATTGTCTTAAACTGATCTTCTATGTCTGCTACAACCATGCCAGGTTAAGGTGAACATAATCCTATGACCAAACAAATTCTAATATTTGGCCAGCGGCGGGGGATATAGCTGTCCTTTGGACTGCCTTGTTTTGCATTGGTTTGCTCTCCATCCGCCTGTCCAGAAATTGGAATGCTGTGATAACTTAATCAAAGCGCTGAAGGCACTGAAGTTGTGTGTGTCACAAGTGGAAGAGGGTTTGCCCTGTCAGGAAATTTTTCACAAAACCATGAATATGCACTCATGGGGCATTCGTCACATCCTATGACATATCTTGTTGGGTTTTATGTTCATTTCGTGTGGATCGTTCTACATTTTAAGTAAATCAGCAGTCAAGAGATCCTGCTTAACCCCTACCTCATGTAAACTCATTTTGATGCATTAGCAAACAGAGTAGGCCCAGATCTCAGGATCATACACTATCAAAGCTCAGATTCTGCAAAGTCTACATGGCAAAGAAAAATCCACTGTAAGTAAATTAGAACTCATCAAGATATAAATTTGTATGAATACTCATGAGGTACAGGGTTAACCACATCAACATCCCTGATGTACCACCACCCCCGTCTGTCTCAATTGTCCAGAACAAAATGTAATCCTGTCAAGTCCCCCAGTTATTTTGCCATTTTCAACATTCAAAGGGTTTCAATTTTTCTGTTAATGGTCACTTACCATCACTTGTCAGAGAAGTCTGGACTTCGAAAAGAATCTAAAATATATAAATTAAGTTTGATGTCTTTCTTCCATAGATAAAACCAGCAGTATAAGGTTGGATCAACAACAGCAGCATTCCTTTTAAACACACACCCATTCATGTTTTGTCTAGCATCTTTCTGAAGTCAGCATAAAAGATATTAAACTGCATTCCGTTTTTGTTATGGTAATTCCAATTTGTGATTGATAAAACAACCTTGACGGAGAGGTTCTAATTAAATAGTTGAAATAGTTCTTGCATATTGATGTGTATCAAAAGAAATTAAGGAGGGATGGAGAGATTCAGATTCAGTGGTAATATAATGCAAGTTGCAACTAATGTGTATCTGTAAGTGCAAGTATGTTTGGGAGACATGATTAACACCATTCTGGTGCAGATCTATTATAAGGTCCTCCATTATTTACATCATAAACACTGGTGTAACAAAGTTCAAAATGGGAACCTTGCGCCTTTGATTAGCAAATTGTTGCGTTAAAGCTAAGGGCTGCAAATAAAATTTGGCTGAGACGTACAAACTGTGGTTTTCAGAGTACAAGCGTGGTCTCTAACAAGCAACTCTCCTTCACTTATACCCAGGCAATGATCTAGTACAAAATAAGCATACTAAAAAGTATAGTTGAAAATTTAAGATTTAATATATGTATTTGTATTTTTATTGCCTGTGAATAAATTTGAAGAACAATTTACTTTAATTTAGTTTTTTCTTTTTTTTTCATTATTATTAGTATTGTTTGTATTTTTCAATCCATTAAAAAAAATTTAAAGTGCCTGTATGGTTGAATTTAATACAAAGTAAAATATAACGTTTATTTTTTCTCTGTATAATTCTTTTATAATGATTGAAATTTATGTTACATTGTACGGTCAACTGAGGATGGTTCCCCGACCTCTGTTGACCTAATTTATGTTGTTTTCTTCTTACCATACTTGTAAGCAATTATCTTATAACTATGGAATTCTATAATCTAAGGCATGGCAAAGTTCAAAATATAATTTGAAATCAAATGTTTTTATACAAAAAAAGAGAGAAAAAAAATCAAAATGTCTGGAAATCTAGATCCCCCTATAATTTAAGAACTGCTTAAGATAATATTATGAAACTTGGTATATGAATAAATGGCAGTTATGGAGATTTTGCACTTTTTTTTTTTTCTTGGACCAAAATTCTGGTTGTTATGGTGATAGAAAAATTATGCACCTCACTGGTAGGCGACTTGTGTGTTGCATGCAACACTAGTTACTTGTTTTAAACCAGTAATGTAATGAGGATTGTAGATGGAACACCATCACATATGTTGTAGGCTATGAAATGTTACCGATAGAATGCACAGAGCATTTGTTTCGGATGGCTTGGTTAATTGTAAAGCTCAAGATTACACTTAAGGTCATGTGTCATACTGATATTATGATAGAATATTTTGTGTCAGCTCTGTACCTCTTGAACCCCTTCAAAGAAAGTTAAAGTATTTGACAAAAATATTAACCATACTGTAAGGATGTGTAGAGTGTAGATTTTGGATGGCTTGATTCAAGGTCAAGGTCACTCGTTTTAGTGAAGTGTATTTAATTCACCAAAAATATTCAATTCCAGATCCTGGTCTGCTGACAGCTTGCAATTGCAGTCTTTTGTCATGTTCTGTAACTTTTCTCAGAATTGATGACATGTTCAAGACAGACGTTTGGTCGTAAGGTCAAATATGACGAGCCTGGCATCAGTGTTTGTGAATAGGTAAAGACTATAATACCTGGTATTCCATGAGAGTTCAAATGGAGACAACTTTGACAGCTGACTTCAAACTGTATTGCTGTGTTTGTCAGGGAGACAGATAAAGATAGGCACAAGATGATGTCTTATCTCAATTAATTCACTGCATGCTTGGGTATTGTATCTGCATATTATTATCTTAACCCTTTCCCTCGATAGAGGTCACCATGAAAAGACCTATGCGAACAGCATAAAACCAGATCAGCCTGCGAGTTACTCGCAGGCTGATCAGGTTTTATGCTGTTCGCTGCTCCTCAGTGGTCTGGAAATGAGGATTTTGTAATTAAATTCGGTAAGGTTTAACTGTGGTTTTCTGCAGATCAGGCTTTATGTGATACCTACTGAGTGCGTCAAAATGAGTCTATATGAGGGAAAGGGTTAAAATGATAAAGCTACAGATTGGCAAACTGTAAATGAACTTATGTGACTACAGTTGCTGATGGTGATAACAGATTGGAACTGTACATGTGACTACAGATTGACTGTATGGGTGATAACAGATTGGCTAACTGTATATGTGACTACAGATTGACTGTATGATTACAGATTGTACAGGTGATAGCAGATTGGTAAACTATTCATGTGACTACAAATTGGCTGATTAAGATTGGCTAACTGTACATTTGAATGTGACTACAAATTGGCTGATTAAGATTGGCTTACTGTATATGTGACTACAGATTGACTGTATGGGTGATAACAGATTGGCTAACTGTATATGTGACTACAGATTGACTGTATGGAAGATAACAGATTGGCTTACTGTATATGTGACTACAGATTGACTGTATGGGTGATAACAGATTGGCTTACTGTATATGTGACTACAGATTGACTGTATGGGTGATAACAGATTGGTAAACTGTACATGTGACTACAGATTGTCTGTATGGGTGATAACAGATTGGTAAACTGTACATGTGACTACACATTGTCTGTACGGGTGATAACAGATTGGTAAACTGTACATGTGACTACACATTGTCTGTACGGGTGATAACAGATTGGTAAACTGTACATGTGACTAAAGATTAAATTGACTGATTGTACAGGAGACTACAAATTGAATGACTATTATATAGTAAGGGACACCAAAGTTTAACTAGTGGAGGATCAGACAGCAAATCTGCAGGAGCTGTGAAGGAAGAAGGAGACAAAGCATTTAAGTATTTAACAATGATTGACAGGCCAGTCTTCCCGTAGACTGATCGGCAGAGGGAATGATCTGTAGGGGATCAGTTGCCAGGGATTCTCATGTTTGAATGACAGAAATCGTCTCTCAGAACGGATTATCGTCATGCTTAAGATATTGATAGCAGATAGGGACAAAAGTTGGGAGACATTGACAGGATTGGTTCCCAGCATTCACTTTTTAAATGTCCTTAAATATTAAGAGGGAATACAGTCTGACAGTTATAATATCATAAATGTAGAGATTGTAGCATTGGTGTAATTAGGTAGTGGTACTTTGTTGCCGAAGAGCTGGGTTCTGTTGTAACATCTTTGCAAGCTTGAATCAAGTTCGGATCCAGTTTGATTCATTTTGTAATGTTCAATTCCTAATGTGTATAACACAGTTATAGAGGTCATGGTGCTTTCAGAACATCAAAGACACTCGTACTCCATGAATCTAACAACTAATCTTTGTTAAAAGGAGCGTTTATAATTGAGGTCAACAGAGCAGTAAAATTCTACAAATTTCTATTAATTTTCGAAAATTCACATCTCCCCTCCTACCTCCACCCTTTTTTTAAGCAGCCCTGAAAGTAATCCTAGGATTCAACCATAACATTTTGGTTCCAGTATTTCAGAGATAGGAGATATGTTAACAACAACTCATGGAAGCCATTAACATAATTATTGTATCAACATACGTAAAAATTATTTAAAATCTTCAGTAAGCAATTCTAAATCATCCAGTGAATGGTCCCATATGATGAAAGATATCATCAAGAAATGATGACATACAGTATATCATGGGTACTGAAAAAAACACAAAAAAAAACAAAAAAAAACAGAAAACGATACAATATCACCCATGAATTAAGATGCATAGGCAGGCACTATCAGTAACCATTTTCTGGAGATTGTCAAATTTCAAGTTTCTGTAAATGGGAAATTCATCCACTTTGTTGTAAGAAACACTTATGTCATTATAAGGTTTGTATAGAGATACTGATGATCAGATCTGAAAGAAATAATACATGTTAATTGACAAAATATCCCAGGAGTGCATGTTTTTTTGCAAGTGTTCAATTATGATGTGACCTACCTCAGGGCAGTAGCCATATGTTAGGTCAAGGTCAATCTATTTCAGAGCAGTAGCTGTATGTTGTGTCAAGGTCATCATTAGTCCATCATGGAGGATATTGTGGTTGTTCATGTTTGATTTAAAAGTGAGTAACAGCCTTGGCTGGATTTGTCTTTGGAACAGATATATGCATGTAACATTTATGCAGCTTTTATTGACAAGTTAATTTAAGGTAATCCATCCATCATTAAATTATAATCATGGTCCTTCAAATGCTTAAAAACACATTAGTGCAGATGAAAGCATTTTTAAGGCTTGCATTTACTATAAATTCCCTCAATCTGTTGATGGAAAACGATCACAATATAATGATGGGTTGATTTCCTTAAGAATTAGATTATTAAACTCTTTGGATACTGCTAAAGACCCTGTGATACTGAGTGAATACATCAGAGAAATGGAGTAGGCCTAGAACGGGGCCATGATATCAGAGGTATCAAAGACAAAACTTCCTGATATAATTCTTTTTTTATGCTGATGGACATGCTGAGGACATGTAGTTAGATGTAACAGAGGCATAATGTACACATATAATTCATGCCTCACTAGAATAATTGACATTGAATAACAATGAATTACATTCCTGTCTAGTAGTCTGTCATCTTGTTCTGTAAGGATGTTGTTAGGAATCAAAGCACTGAGGATGCTGTTCCCCTTTGAAATATTGCTCCCTTTTGTGATTGTAGTTTAGTTCTATGGTGCAGAATATAGATTTTATAGATTCAGTAAGTAGGTTTGTGAGTATTAATAATCATAAATATGTCATTTTGACTGTGTAGGACTGTTTATAGAATTTGCTTGCTGCATTGTACATTAACTACAATATTTCAGGCTTTTGAAGACTGTGCAGGTTACATTCAACAAGTGTTGTTGAGGTTGGGTATCACACTGAAGACAAGTGACCTGTACAGTCAAAACTGGCTGAAGCTGCCAGTCAAGAGATGTCATCATTTTTGTCAGTTTAACCCTTTCCCTCATAGAGGACACCATGAAAAGACCTATGCGAACAGCATAAAACCAGATCAGCCTGCGAGTAACTTGCAGGCTGATCATGTACTCGCAGGCTGATCAGGTTTTATGCTGTTCCCTGCTCCTCAGTGGTCTGGAAATGAGGATTTTGTAATTAAATTTGGTAAGGTTTAACTGTGGTTTTCTGCAGATCAGGCTTTATGTGATACCTATTGAGGGTGTCAAAATGGGTATATATGAGGGAAAGGGTTAAGCAGGTGTCAGTCAGTGAGCCTCACAACTGATGAACATGATATAGTGTATATTGCATTTGATACTCAAGTGTTGATTAAGATGCATACTTTTTGATCCAAGATAAGTAAAGTCCAGGAATATTTAACCAAGTAATGCTTGCTGATATATTGATGGTTTGTTAATTGGGTTTAATGTCCCTCCAAAGTATTTCAGTCATTTGGAGACGATGTTTACTTGAGACAGATATAATGCTGCCACACTGCAATGTCACGCATGATACTACACCGGGTCAACCAATCCTGGAACTGCCCTTATATGCTTCAAACCAAGCAAGGGAGCTATAACATTACCAGTTTTTATGGCTTTGGTATGTCACAGCGGCGTGAGAGAGCTGATGATTATGGTTAGATATGATATCTTGGCAGGCCTGACACTTGGTCACTGATGAATATGCGCTGTATGTTTGATACCGCGTGCCACACGTATGACGTCTAAATTAGTTGTCTATCAACTCAGAGCTAGTTGCTATGATGGCTAAAGACAGTGTTACTGTTGGGTATGACATTTCTTGACTGGTGGATGCTTAACAGTTGACACTATATATTGACAATGTTAGAATAAAGTGGTAGTCATTGGAGTTGTGTTTAAGGCTTTGAGACCTTTGATACTGAGACTTACTTAAGGCATGTTAGACTGTATAGTCACATTGCAGAGGTCTGCACATTTTGAAGTTTCACTGCAGATGGACCCTTATTAAACTCAACAATAACTCATTATAGATGCAACAGATTTAAATAATTTTGGTACAGTTATTATTTATCACAATAAATTGAAGGCAAAGTTAAACTAAGGAGAAAATTGGTAAATTTTTGACACAATTATGGGCCCGTTTCTACTTAGAATTTGCCAAAATATCTAATTAATCATAGGCTTAATTCATGTAGATAATATTTTGTACACAAATGTATCTAAAGTAAAGGCCAAGTTAGCTTTAGTCCTTCTCGACTTAAAGTCTGCTCAAAATACCTTGTCCAATCAATATGGCTTCTCATATTTTCAGTGTAAAGCTCTGTGCTGGGATATTAATCACTTTCAGTGATATTTCTATTGGTCAAGTGTTATGCCTGGCGAGCTTTGTTGTCTACTGACAACTTCTTGTTCATTTATGGTATGGCTTGTGTCAGGTAGTTAACAATTGCTTGCAGGGATAAATCCTCCTTAATGATTCTAGGAATTTCTTCTTACTT
>CM037783.1:52123136-52133668 GCA_021229015.1 Solen grandis
GCCGTTCACAAAAAAGAGACGGAAAAATAATAATAAAAAAAAAAAAAAAAAAAAAATAAAACAGAAGAAGAACAATAGGTTTTCGCAAGCGATGCGAAAACCTAACTAGAACCGCAAGCGGTATCTTGGTTTTCGCTTTTAACCTAATCAACTTGAACACTTTATTTCAACTCAGCCACAATTTTTAATATGAAACAGAACCCAAAGGTTTTTTGAAGACCTACTCTCATTTGCACAGTTTTTTTGTTAGGTTTTCGCATCGCTTGCGAAAACCTATTGTTCTTCTTCTGTTTTATTTTTTTTTTTTTTTTTTTTTTTTTTTATTATTATTATTTTTCCGTCTCTTTATTGTGAACGGCATATCAACAAGATAGGAAACAGTCACAGTTCTGATTTTTTTACCAGTTTTGTCCTAGGATCTGAATTTGATCCTAACGTCGAGAAAATGTTCATTTTTGTCTTAATTTTGCCGCTAGGGGGCGTTTTGTAAAAGTGACTAAGGGCTAATAACTCTGTTATTTGAAGTCCGATTGAAATGCGGTTTTTTGCATTGCGTTCCTTGTCAGTTACTTAATAAAATATGATAGTTTTCAAAAAGTTGCGTATATATAACTTTCGTGCTACAGGAGGTTGAATGTTCGAATCTCGAAAAAACTGTGAAATGAGGGTAGGTCTGCGAAAAATTTATCCACGTCTTTCAGGAATGAGATAGGAGAATTTTGTTTGTTGCATATGATTCGCAAGACATATACGCACAAAATATATAGTGTGGCGATTTTGAGAAATGCATGGTTTGTCCACAGTATGCGGTCAAACTTTACCAATATTTTCGAAAAGTCAACATTTTCAAAGCATGACTTTTAATGTTATTTGCAGCTCCTGACTTTATTTTTTATTCAATCTTCATCATTTTTTCACTGTTAATGAATTTTTATAAAACAATAAAATCATGAAAAAAAAATCAGCCATAATATGCAACGGTCAAGGTCATATACCAATTATTATTATTTTTATCGGCATAAAATACCTCAAAATCTAAAAATATTTTATAGAATGTATATGAACAAAAGTTTTAGTCTGTGAAGAGATCTTTTCATTGGTGTTTAGATTTTGAAGATCGGACTTCATTTGATCAAATGACCACAGTCCAAAGTTTGATCCTCTTATCAAACAATTGTATATCCATACGTTTCCTCTTTTTCCCTGCTCCTGACTTTATTTTTTGTTGAATCTTCATCATTATTTCACTGTTTATGCATTTTTATAAAACAAATAAATTCATAGAAAAAAAAATCAAGCATAATATGCAAAGGTCAAGGTCATATACCAATTATTATTATTTTTATTGGCATAAAATACCTCAAAATCTAAAAATATTTTATAGAATGTATATGAACAAAAGTTTTAGTCTGTGAAGAGATCTTTTCATTGGTGTTTGGATTTTGAAGATCGGACTTTATTTGATCAAATGACCACAGTCCAAAGTTTGATCCTCTTATCAAACAATTGTATATCCATATGTTTCCTCTTTTTTGCTGCTCCTGACTTTAATTTTTGTTCAATCTTCATTATTATTTCACTGTTTATGCATTTTTATAAAACAAATAAATTCATAGAAAAAAAATCAAGCATAATATGCAAAGGTCAAGGTCATATACCAATTATCTTTATTTTTATTGGCATAAAATACCTCAAAATCTAAAAATATTTTATAGAATGTATATGAACAAAAGTTTTAGTCTGTGAGAAGATCTTTTCATTGGTGTTTGGATTTTGAAGATCGGACTTCATTTGATCAAATGACCACAGTCCAAAGTTTGATCCTCTTATCAAACAATTGTATATCCATATGTTTCCTCTTTTTTGCTGTACCTGACTTTATTTTTTGTTCAATCTTCATTATTATTTCACTGTTATGCATTTTTATAAAACAAATAAATTCGTAGAAAAAAAATCAAGCATAATATGCAAAGGTCAAGGTCATATACCAATTATTATTATTTTTATCGGCATAATTAAAATAGCTCCAAATCTAAAAATATTTTATAGAAAGTATATGAACAAAAGTTTTAGTCTGTGAAGAGATCTTTCCATTAATGTTTAGTTTTTGAAGATCGGACTTCAATTGATCAAATGACCACAGTCCAAAATTTGATCCTCTTATCAAACAATTGTATATCCATATGTTTCCTCTTTTTTGCTACTCCTGACTTTATTTTTTGTTCAATCTTCATCATTATTTCACTTTTTATGCATTTTTATAAAACGGATAAATTCATAGAAACGAAAATCAAGCATAATATGCAAAGGTCAAGGTCATATACAAGTTATTGTTATTTTTATCGGCATAAAATAGCTCCAAATCTAAAACTATTTTATAGAAAGTATATGAACAAAAGTTTTAGTCTGTGAAGAGATCTTTCCATTGGTGTTTAGTTTTTGAAGATCGGACTTCATTTGATCAAATGACCACAGTCCAAAGTTTGATCCTCTTATCAAACAATTGTATATCCATATGTTTCCTCTTTTTTGCTGCTCCTGACTTTATTTTTTGTTCAATCTTCATTATTATTTCACTGTTTATGCATTTTTATAAAACAAATAAAATCATAGAAAAAAGCAAGCATAATATGTCAAGGTCATATACCAATTATTGTCATTTTTATTTGCACAAAAAAGCCCCAAATCTAAAACGATCTAATATGATACGTTTCAATTTCTGTTGCTTAAAAAAGTGATTGAATTGCGAAAACCGATGATATCGCAATTCTGATTGCGATTCTAGTTTTTTTTGGAATGTTAGAACATTCAAACTCCTCTAGCGCAAATATTTCCCCATACCCTATCATCACATCACATCACATTCTGTGGTGCTGTCAACAAGGGAAAAAATGCTGAAAACCGCATTTCAATTAGACTTTAACGTTTTGAGTTATAGGCAAAAGAGTGATTTTAAGCAAAGCGCCCTCTAGCGGCAAAATGAGAAAAAAAATGATAAAAAAATTTTACAATTAGGTACCTAGAAATGCAGCAAATAGTTCAAACAAGTATATAAGTCGCACTAATCGAACATTCTTTTTCTTATATATCACAATTTTAAGCATAAAAACTGAATAACAATTATTCCAAAAAAAGGATCAAACTTTGGACTGCCGTAAAATGAAAAGATCAAGTCCGATCTTCAAAAACTAAACATTATACGAAAGAACTATTTAGAACTAAAACTTTTGTTCATGTACTCTCAATGAAATATTTTTAGATTTGGATTTGGGGCCGAATAAAAACACAATTATCGTAATATGACCTTGACCTTTTCAATGTTTTTTAACTTTTTAATTGTGAGGCCCTTTCAAACATAACAATACATAACTTGTGAAAATTTCATGAAGAATGAACAGAAAATAAAGTCAGGAGCGACAAAAAAACATGTTTTTGAAATTTTAATTTTTCCTAAAATTTAGTGAAGTTTGACCTTTTTCTAGAGGACAAACCATGCATTTCTTAAATTCGCCACCCCATATATTTTGTACGTATATGTCTTGCAAATCATTTGCAGCAAACAGAATTCTTCTATCTGATTTCTAACAAAAATGGATAGGTTTTTCGTAGACCTACCCTCATTTGCAGTTTTTTTTACGAGATTTGAACTTTCAACCTTCCGTTACTAGCTCAAAAAGTTTCAGCCACTCATACCTAGAAACTATCATATTTTATTAGGCTATCAACAAGGAACATAATTCAATTAACCGCATTTGGATCAGGCTTCAACTTTTTGAGTTATAAGCAAAAGAATGATTTCAAGAAAAGCGCCCCCTAGCGGCAAAATGAGATAGAAAATTGATTAAAATTTTTACTGTTAGGTACCTAGCAAAGCAGCAAATAGTTCAATCAAGTATACTAGTCGCACAAGTCAAACTTTTTATTCTTGTGTATCAGAATTTGAAGCATAAAACCTGATTTACAATTATTCCAAAAAAGGATCAAACTTTGGACTGCCGTATAATGACCAAATCAAGTTCGATCTTCAAAAACTAAACATCACTGGAAAGAGCTCTTTAAGAACTAAAACTTTTGTTCATATACTCTCAATGAAATATTTTTAGTTTTGGAGCTATTTGTGGCCGAATAAAAACACAATAATCGTAATATGACCTTGACCTTTTCAAATTTCTTTTAATTTTTTTATTGTGAGGCCCTTTCAAACATAACAATACATATTGTGTGAAAATATCATGAAGAATGAACAGAAAATAAAGTCAGGAGCGACAAAAACATGTTTTTGAAATTTTAATTTTTCCTAAAATTTAGTGAAGTTTGACCGTTTCTAGAGGACAAACCACGCATTTCCTAAATTCGCCACCCCATATATTTTGTGCGTATATGTCTTGCAAATCGTATGCAGCAAACAGAATTCTTCTATCTATTCTCTAACAAAAGTGGGAAGGTTTTTCGTAGACCTACCGTCATTATTTCACTTTTTTCCAAGGTTCGAACATTCAACCTCTCCTAGAACAATTTTTTTCCCGTACTCGATGATGAGATTTCCATCATATTTGATTGGGCTGTCAACAAGGAACATTATGTAAAAAACCGCATCTAAATCAGGTTTCAAATTTTTGAGTTATTAGCAAAACAGTGATTATATGCATTGCGCCCCCTAGTGGCTAAATCAGAAACAAAAGTGAAACGTTTGACCAATTAGGCACATGCTCAGATAAAGATGACTCCATGCCCAAAATTTCATAGCTGTAGCTTTTTTCATCTGGCCGCTAGGCTGGACACAAAAATGGGTGGAATTGGAAAAATAATAAAAATAAAAACTAGAACCGCAAGCGGTATCTCGGTTTTCGCTTTTAACCTAATCAACTTGAACACTTTATTTCATCTCAGCCACAATTTTCAATATGAAACAGAACGAAAAGGTTTTTGAAGACCTACTCTCATTTGCACAGTTGTTTTTTTGCAATGTTAGAACATTCAAACTCTTCTAGCGCAAATATTTTCCCATACCCTGTCCCTTGAAATCCATCACATTCTGTGGTGCAGTCAACAAGGAACAAAATACTGAAAACCGCATTTCAATCAGACTTTAACATTTTGAGTTATAAGCAAAAGAGTGATTTTAATCAAAACGCCCTCTTGCGGCAAAATTAGAAACAAAATTACAAAAACAGCAAATAGTTCAAACAAGTATATAAGTCGCACAAGTCAAACTTTTTATTCTTATGTATCAGAATTTGAAGCATAAAACCTGATTTACAATTATTCCAAAAAAGGATCAAACTTTGGACTGGCGTATAATGACCAAAACAAGTCCGATCTTCAAAAACTTAGAATCACTGGAAAGAGCTCTTGAAGAACTAAAACTTTTGTTCATATACTCTCAATGAAATATTTTTAGTTTTGGAGCTATTTGTGGCCGAATAAAAACACAATAATCGTAATATGACCTTGACCTTTTCAATTCTTTTTTATTTTTTGAATTGTGAGGCCCTTTCAAACATAACAATACATATCTTGTGAAAATTTCATGAAGAATGAACAGAAAATAAAGTCAGGAGCGCCAAAAACATGTTTTTGAAATTTTAATTTTTCCTAAAATTTAGTGAAGTTTGACCGTTTCTAGAGGACAAACCACGCATTTCCTTAATTCGCCATCCCATATATTTTGTGTGTATACGTCTTTTAAATGGTATGCCGGAGACGGAATTCTTCTATCTGATCTCTAACAAAAACGGATAGGTTTTTCGTAGACCTACCCTCATTTGCACAGTTTTTTATTTATTTTTATTTTTTTTTATTTTGCAAGGTTCGAACATTCAACCTTCCGTAGCTCAAAAGCTTTCAGCAACACGGACCCTCGAATCCTATCATATGTAATTAGGCTATCAACAGGGAACAGAATGCAAAAAAAACGCATTCGAATCGGACTTCAACTTTTTGAGTTATAAGCAAAAGAATGATTTCAAGAAAAGCGCCCCCTAGCGGCAAAATGAGAAAGAAAATTGATTAAAATTTTACTGTTAGGTACCTAGCAAAGCAGCAAATAGTTCAATCAAGTATACTAACGTTAGTCGCACAAGTCAAACTTTTTATTCTTATGTATCAGAATTTGAAGCATAAAACCTGATTTACAATTATTCAAAAAAGGATCAAACTTTGAACTGGCGTATAATGACCAAAACAAGTCCGATCTTCAAAAACTAAGTATCACTGGAAAGAGCTCTTGAAGAACTAAAACTTTTGTTCATATACTCTCAATGAAATACTTTTAGTTTTGGAGCTATTTGTGGCCGAATAAAAACACAATAATCGTAATATGACCTTGACCTTTTCAATTCTTTTTTATTTTTTGAATTGTGAGGCCCTTTCAAACATAACAATACATATCGTGTGAAAATTTCATGAAGAATGAACAGAAAATAAAGTCAGGAGCGACAAAAACATGTTTTTGAAATTTTAATTTTTCCTAAAATTTAGTGAAGTTTGACCGTTTCTAGAGGACAAACCACGCATTTCCTTAATTCGCCACCCCATATATTTTGTGCGTATATGTCTTGCAAATCGTATGCAGCAAACAGAATTATTCTATCTGATCTCTAACAAAAGTGGGTAGGTTTTTCGTAGACCTACCCTCATTTTTCCACTTTTTTCCAAGGTTCGAACAATCAACCTCTCCTAGAACAATTTTTTTCCCGTACTCGTTGATAAGATATCCATCATATTTGATTGGGCTGTCAACAAGGAACATTATGTAAAAAACCGCATTCGAATCAGGTTTCAAATTTTTGAGTTATTAGCAAAACAGTGATTACATGCATTGCGCCCCCTAGTGGCTAAATCAGAAAGAAATGTGAAAAGTTTGACCAATTAGGCACATGTTCAGATAAAGATGACTTCATGACCAAAATTTCATAGCTGTAGCTTTTCTCATCTGGCCGCTAGGCTGGACACAAAAATGGGTGGAATTGGAAAAATAATAAAAATAAAAAAAAAAAAAACAAATCAACAGAAGAAGAACAATAGGTTTTCGCCCAGCAGAGGCGAAAACCTAAAAAAACAAATCAACAGAAGAAGAACAATAGGTTTTCGCCCTGCAGAGGCGAAAACCTAATAATAATAACAATTTCTCTAAGCTTTAATCAAGACCAGAACAGAACAGATATTTATTAAGAATTTCACAAAGTACATCATCTTTTTCACACACATATATTTAAACAATTCAGTTTATGTGATCTAGAAGGGAAAAAAATGTAATAATAAACTACATGTACTAATGATTCTATGTAGGCCAAGAAAATAAAGTAAAAAAAGAACAAATGAGAAACAAAAAACTGTGGGTCTCAAAAACGACAACATTTATAACTAGATTTGCATACTGCAAATGCACCGGTTTTCGTGATGATCAACAGTTTCAAACCTGATCAGCCAAGTTAAAATACCAGAAAAACAACAAAATGCAAAATGCTTTATATATCTTAGTGATTTTCTTCATTGGTGAATTCAGCTGTGACCAGAACTTAAATTAAAGGCATCTCCAAAGGAATGTGATGTCCCACTGAGCCAGGCCCCCATCTGCTGTGATCAGACCTGTTAATATCTGGTCATCACTGCAGGGAGTCTTTAACCAATACAGTAGCTATGTGTGTAAAACCTCTGATGGGTTGATGCATAACTAAATTACCTGCTACAATGGAAGTGAGATAGTAGGCTAGTTTTACACATACATTCATGACCTGTTACATCCCAACTTAAAGAGCAAAGATAGCAGAGCAGAGTTCTAATTATAGAACATAGGTATCCAGTGAAGCACATTCTGTCAAATTTTTCTCAGTTTTTATTCTGGGTCATGTATTTAAATTCTCTATAAATTCATCAATTCTCGACAGATTTGCAAAATTCTTTTTTTGTTGACGAGGTAAGACATTCTTTTTTCCAATGATGACAAAATATATCACACATTTAAACTTTAAAGGCTTTGAAATCAGTTCAAAGTATGACCAAACTTCAAACTGCCACCAAACAACCAAATCAACCCCGATCTGAAAAAACTAAATTTCTTCAAAAAGTACTCTTTAGAGGCTTTTGATTTTACCCATATTCTTTCGATAAAATATTTTTAGATTTTGAGATATTTAAGGTCAAAGAAAAAACCAATAATCGCAATATGACCTTGACCTTTGCATTTTTTGAAATTTTGAAACTGCGAAGTCCTTTGAAACAACAAACAATACAATCTGTGAAAATTTCATAAAGATTGATTAAAAAATAATGGCAGAATCATCAAAAAACTAAAAAAAATGCCTATTCTCAAAAAAAAAATTCCTCCATATTTTAGTGCACTTTGACCGCTTATTGAAAGCCATTTTATGCATTTTCTGAAATCGCCACCCCATATATTTTGTGCGCAAAGATCTTCGGAATCAATTTCAAAAAACAGAATGAGCGTATCTAATCTCTAACAAAAATGGGCATGTTTTTCGTGGACACACCCTAATTTGCCAGATTTTTTCAAAGATTCAAACATTCAACCTCTACTAGCTCAAAATTTTCAAAGATATGGACATTGCCACTCATCATATTTAAAGGGGCAGTTGACAGAGAACAGAATGCAAAAAACTGCATACAAATAAAATGTCAAATGACAGAGTTATCGGCAATTATATGTTTTGATGCTAAACGCCACCTAGCGGCAAAACTTAGTATTAAAATAAAAAACAAACTTAATGGTGCACAACTTCAGATACATGTGAGTATGCATGGAAATTTTCATATTTGTAGCACTTCTAATCATGCCGCAACAGCGGCCACAAAAAAAGTGCAAAGAATAATAATAATGGAAAAAAAAAAAAGGGAAAAAGAAACAGAAGAAGAACAGTAGGTTTTCGCGGCTGCGTTGCAGTCCACGAAAACCTAATAATGACTTGCGAAATCAAGACTAAAAGCATTACAGTTTCACACCTGAGCGTGCTCTAATCGAGAAGTAATTAGATAACATTTACTGCAAATTGATGTAAAACTTACTGATAAACCGGAATATTAAATGATTAGGATATCAATGCAATGTCTTTTCCATCCCTTTGTTCTCGAATTAACGTGTCGCGATGACATTCGACTTTTGTGATTACATATTGTGCCTTTCTTCTTCAACACAGTACTGAATATTTTTTATTTATTTTTTTTGCAATCTAACGCATTATTGTGATAGATGCCTATTTTGTTTAATTCAATAGTAAGTATGCTGTTTATAATACAGTAAAGCAGTAAAACTTTTCAGGTACCCAACCCTATATTTAGGTATCAAAAAACGGCAACTGTCAGTCAATAAAAGTGGGCGGAGCAATCATAATTTAATTTGCACACATAGTTCTGACAAACGCACCATGTCAAACAAACAACCAGACTCTAAAACAGATAACGCGCATTAACAATCATGTACACATGCACTACTAAGTATCACCGCAGGGAGTCTCGATTTTTGCCAGATTTTATATACCCTGCCTCATACACAGATAAGATTTCAAAACGGCGGGTCAATCGTAAAAATCTTTTTTTTTATTGTCGACGTCTTCGTCTGCTTATTGAAACTGCTGCCTTGACCTATGCTACATAACTCAAACCTGTACATAGGTCCACAACATTCCTTCGACAGAATTACAATCATTTAGAAACGATTTTTTACTCTACACAATTAAAGTGCTGCATCACTGCAATATCACGCCATAAACATAAACACACTTAGCCACATCTTCCTGACACCAGGCCAACCAATCTTGCAACTTTCCTTATATGAAGAGCGCCAAACAAATGACCTTACCATTTTTTTTTTTAACTTTTGTATGTCGTTGATTGGCATCGAATCCGTAACTCACGCACCTAAAACTGACGCTCTAACCACACTAATTGATTTTTTATACGTCTTGTAAAATCATCAGTGGATGGTTGTTTTGTCTGTCTCCCAATAATGAGTGATCATTTAGCTTTCTCCTTTAAATGACGCGTAAAGAAGTCAATGCACGAAAACCAAGTTAACCGAATAAACTGGCAGCGTTTGTATCGTGCATGGATCGTATCGTGTATATGAACCAAACGTGTAACGTGCGCGCACCGTGTACCGTGCTTTCCGTGTCCGTGCAACGTGCGTTCCGTGTCCGTGTAACGTGCGTTCCGTGTGCCGACTTGCACACAAGCCGCACTGTATATACACATAATAAAGTTATTATATATGAAATTCATAAAATTCGTAAATGATTGTTATGATGCAGATATTTTCTAACGCTGAGATGTATTCAGAAATCAAGTAACCTTACAATCATATATACACTTTTAAAAACTTGTGTAGAAAGGTATATGCAAAGGTACACATTACTTATTGTTTGCAAAACTGACTCTAGCATAAAAACATTAATGTTGACATTTTCATAGCTATATTTTTCATTATGCCCAATTAAATCTATGTGAGAGAGAGAGACAGACAGACAGATAGAGAGGTAAGGATGATTGTTATGATGCAGATATTTTCTAACGCTGAG
>CM037783.1:52133768-52183768 GCA_021229015.1 Solen grandis
GATGACTTTTTTATTGCCACTCAGCCTCTTAGTTTACTAACTTGCTTCTTTTCCAGTAGTTTATTATGAATTCATTGATATAAACTGTAATTGAATGTGGGAAATGGTTTCCTGTATCACATATTTGATAGGTGAATTGATATTAGATACATACTTAGAGCTCAAATTGTTCAGTTAGAAAGAAAACTTTTAGATTTACATCATTGCAATTATTTAATTGACAATAATAATGTTTGCACTAAGTATGCTGTTACAACATTTATGTTACCTATGAACTTGACCTGTTGTAAATGACCTTGAATACATTTGGTTATATGTATGATACTTAGCTAAAGGGAAATAGAGAATGGACTGACTTGGTGAATCCTGCAATCCCCCACCCAATACAGAGAGAGAGAGAGAGAGAGAGAGAGAGAGAGAGAGAGAGGGGTATTTTATTGAGGCTGCATTATGGTAACTGCATTTGTAGGACTGTTTGTCTGATATAGGGTAGACTGTTTGTCTGATATAGAATATCTAAAATGATAAGAGATCAGTGTTTGGCAAAATTCATCCATTTCATCACTTGTGTTATTGTTACAACAAAAAACTTGTGGATTTTTTTTTTCAGGATTATTTAAAAGTATCCTGAAAGAAGAAGTGGATATTTGATGTTGTTTAAATATTTCCATGTAATGTATCAGTTATCAGGGGAGGCCAGTCATAGGAATAATCCATCTAGTTTTCATTTCAAGTTTAATGTATGGCATAGTGTTGGATGCTATCACAAATTTTAGCTATGGTTACCTCCAGACAACAAATGGCAGAAATTAGATGCTTTTCTGTAAACAGACGTGGTGATGAAAATGTTATTTTCACCGTAAATGGTTCTGAATTTATCAGAGAACGATTTTTATCAGGAATGATGGCTGAATCAGTTGTTTCATTGAGATGATAATAACAGACAGATGAAAGGTTTGGATGATATAATATTTCTTCCACTTCCATACATCAAGCATATATGGCAAAACTTTCATGTTTTCCATAAGCTCGTCTTTTTCCTGGGGGAATTGGCAAATTGGGGTATTGTAGCACTCCAGGTAATATTGGTGTAATCATTATGTTTGTCAGCAAAATTGTAAGTGCAGTTTCATTACAGTGATTGTTTCATATTTTCAGGCAAAACTTGATGTTTGCTTCCCCTCAGAAGTATTAACTCTTTCCCTCATATAGACTCATTTTGACGCCCTCAATAGGTATCACATAAAGCCTGATCTGCAGAAAACCACAGTTAAACCTTACCAAATTTAATTACAAAATCCTCATTTCCAGTCCACTGAGGAGCAGCGAATAGCATAAAACCTGATCAGCCTGCGAGTTACTCGCAGGCTGATCTGGTTTTATGCTGTTCGCAAAGGTCTTTTCATGGTGTCCTCTATGAGGGAAAGGGTTAAACACTGATTGACAGCCTTTTGATCTGGAAGTTGAAAATATGTCTTAAACCAGTGCAGACTGTCCCTTAGAAAGAGAGTGGTTTACTATGTTTTTATCACAAAGTGAAGTAGGAACATCAGCTTGCAAATTGCTTCCTGCTTATCACTTTACAAAAAGTTCTTTTCTTTCCATACTGTCAAGGAAGTAGATTTGTTTATCAAAGTCATTGACAGCTGTAGTTACACAAGGCTGTTTTGAGATGGGCTCTTGTCATATCCACATTGTTTAATAGTCTTGCCAAATTAATATAAACTTCATCCCATTATCAAAAGATGTTCATTGGCTTCATTAATATAGTGACAACTGGAATTGTTTTAGATTCAAATAAAAGTATTCAGTTAGAATAGAACCGACTGCTTATATGTTAAGAATAGCAAAAGCCTCATGTAGGTATGCCAGTATGATGTACCAAGGTCATTGGGTGCAGCGGTTGCATATACGACTGCAGATGCAAAGGTTGTGGGTGTGAATCCCACTTTGGGTTAGGATCTTTCATGAACTTCCAAGGATCAAAATACTGGTCCAACCCTGGAACTTCAAGGGGGATAAGTATAGTTATAAGGACCTGTTTTCCAATCCAAAGTAATAAGTTAAAGCATCTACTATATAAGATAATGATCATGATATAACATGGCAGTTTTATATCTACTGCAATATTGACCTCCAGGTTTACACAAAAGATCATATGCTTTTGTTTGTGTTTCTTCACGTCAGTTATATTTGATTGATTTGTAGTGAAAATGGAACAATACTTTCTATGCAATGCTTGTTTCTTCATAATTCTGTTATATAAAAATATAGATATTTAGATACATGTTTATCATGAAAAAACTTAGCTACAATCATGCGGAGAACTGGAATCTATATTACTGGACTATTTTTTTTTTAGTTTTATGTCTATTAGTGTAGACATTTGGCAAGTGCTCACAGATGGGATGCTGTTTTTGCCAATACTGATGATTGGGCGGGCATTAATAAGTACTAATAAATATCAGCATAAATGTCAGAAAAATAAATGTTTCAGCTGCTGATTATTATTGCCATGGTGGACTTTTTTATAACTTGACATTGAGTTGTTTATTCTTTTGCTGTGTAGTAAATTGAAGGTAATTTTATGTTAATACAGTTGTTATTAAACTGTCTAAGCATTATGTATTATGACCATTAATCACTGTCAAAATAAGGGAAACTGATGGAAAATACTGTAAGAACATCAGCATTGATTAAGATACAGTTTCAAGATAAAACTAACTGAGGGTATGTCAAAAACTTCTCAAACACTTGCCAATTTTGCAGCTTTCATAAGGTTGAAGGCCAATGGAAGGCGTCATGTTAGTGAAAGCTTTTGAAAATGCATTTGGCCATTTTATTTTTGTTAAACAAAGATAACTTATTACTAGATGGTCCGGCTCCCTCTTTAAACTTGGGATTTACGTAGTCAGGTAAAGTAATTTTTATTATACTTAGAAAATATATAACACAAAAAGGGAAAGATGTAGAAGTTAGTTTTGATTAAAAAGGTAAAACTGTTCAATTATTTATTAATGTAGTTACCTGGTAGTTTAAAAAATAAAGACCTGCATTGAAAGTGTTGAACATTTTTTAAGTACTTTGAAAATGGCACCATCATTTTTGGTCGACTATGTTGCAAAAAATGTTAATAAAATTTGATGAGATCAGATTGAACATATGACTGATTGTATTTTCTGAATTGTATTTCTGAGTTATTGCATTTTAATCATTGTAATAATCAGAACTTGCCTTCACACACTGGTTGTCAATCTTTATAGGAGATCCAAGCTATTGCAACATTCAAATTGGCAATAATACAATATTAAACTCTAAGTTTTAGAATAGATAATCTCCATGGAAAAAAAAATGTTCTCGCAAACATTTATATATATATATATTGTAACTCAAGTCTAGCATTACAGTTTGGGATGCTTGGTGTACATCTACCAGGAGAATGCAGAATTTATTTACCGGATGGCTTGTCAGAGATAGTAGCAAGTAATTGTATGTCTGGGACACTGTAATCTGACGGAAGGGCGTGATAACAATTACTGAGGATGGCCTGATCTTTGCATGAAAAATGATGAGACTGCAGCTTTGTGCCCAGATAATCACAGAATAATGGCACAGGATGACGTCAAACTGTTGAGTGCTAATTTAAACTGACGTAACATAGCATTTAATGAATTGCACAATTATTAGTCACTATTATCGCCACTGTAGAAAATCAAGCTTAAAATTTGAAACCAGGACATTTGATTGTTCCCTTATGAGCAGCATTGTTTTAGATGGTTTCGAAAGTACAGGTAACAATGCAACATTACCATACTGATCATCTAATTAACAAACTCATGGTTGCAATTGGTCAGATGTCTGTGTGAAGTGGGAAGGGTCTTCAACCACACTGTCAGCAGGACATTTTGCCACAAAACATTTTATGTTTGACTTGTAGTGTAAGTAGTTTAAAAGCAAGATATGGTAACTTAAACTAATATCTCCACTCATGGCTCCTTGCTAATAGGATGAAACTTGGGAATTGTCAATATGATGAAAGGCTGCTGTTGTCCATCTGTCACATTGTATTTATGGGGGTGGATTTCTAACATGGCAGCAGCCTAAGCTTAGTTTATGCCTTTACCAGGGCCCATGTTCATTAAAATTAAATAACTAAAAGATGAATTTCATACTCAAACTATAACTATTAGCTTCAGTAGGAATTCAGGTATGATAATTGAGTTTATACTTAAGCCACATATTTACAGGACAATTTTGCCAGTTGCAAAACAGTGACTGAAGTCGTCAATTTTCCTACTCAGTATAAGAAGGAAAAAGTTGGAAAAAATTAAGAAAGAAAATTCAATGTTAGTAAATAACTGATAACATGGGAGAGGTCAAGATAAACAACATGTTACCACTTAAAACATCACAAATTTTAATCAAAACTTCTTCATATCCTGCTAGTGTTTGCAAACATTCTTGATAAGTAATGGATTATCATACTCAAATGTTGCCATCAAAAACAAAAAGTGACTATTTTCTGTATTGTTTTCATGTGTAAAAGACATTTAGAAGTCATTTAACACTTAAGATAATGTCATTATTTGGCTAAGATTCTCAGAAGGTGCAGGTTTCTTCAAGTGTCAGTACTGCCATACAGCCTGCTTTTCTGCCTGAGGAGAATTAAGAAGACACTATTATTTACAGGTGTTAAATAAGTTACTGCATGCAGATGGCAGGCATGTTTATCAATCTAGAAGTCTTCAAGGGGGATTTAAGAATAAATAGTAACAAAAAAAATGTGTTCTCAAATTGATGTAGCATTGAAAAACAACCTAAAGAAACATGTTGTTATTCTTTAATTGAATACATGCTATGTATTTCCTTGTCTCATAGTAACAATAAAGCAAGTAGCTGTCAATCAGAAGCATGTGAAATTGATTAGTGAAGATAATCAGAATCTGAAACCATGCTGGAAGTAGTTAACAAGAAAATGAAAAAAATTCTAGTAAGCAAGGTATAAACTGGAACCATTCTAACACATGCTGACCGGAATGTTCAGAATAAGGTTGTAATTGGGGCATCGTTTGTGGATGTATCGCTGATGAGAGAATTCCAGGTAAACCTAAATCAATCTCAATCTTACCATGAGATAAAACACACCTGGAATTGTGGGGGTTTATAAAACAGCTGTTATGTGACCTTTTGAAGATTACATAATTCCCTCTTGATAATACCTGTTATATATAGTCTTTACAGGCAAGAACCTGGCATCCTCACACTTTATACCTTGTAAAGATAAACTGAACAAATTGGACTGAACTTTAGTTCTATTATTTTATCTTATTACTTGTGCACACATGCATGCTACTCAGTTTTTATTATGCAAACTTTCATCATTAATGTTTTGTTTAATAATGATTAATTGAAATATTAACTTTTTAGATTCTTTAAGCCTTTCCTACACTCATGTTTAATGCCTTGGCAAACAGCAGTTCCAGTGTCTCCTCTGTTTACTCATTCAATATCATAGCTCTGCACAGTCTTCAGGAGTTTAAAATTCCAAAACTGATTACCTGCCCTGTCCCATGCACAGTCTTCAGGAGTATAAAATTCATAAAATTATTACCTGCCCTGTCTAGCCCTTCCAAAATTTGAGGTAGCAAAAAAATCAAGAAAATGACAAAAAATTGTTCTGATTTTTCACTTGCACTAGGCAGGACAAGCAGGTGAGTAGAACTTTAAACCCCTAGTCTGTATGGCATTGTTTCATATATGACTAAAATTCAGTAAATAAATATTCATCAAATCATAAACTTGTGCATGAATATTCATGAGGTAAAGAGTTAAATTGAGTAAAGTATTCTGAATCAGTTGAAGAGACGATGATTATACCTGTGCCACTTCATCTGAAGTGATCTATCCACTTAGTTTACTAAGTAAATTATCTTATACTTTCTTTCTTTAGAACAGATAATGCAGGTAATTTTCTCATAATTTAAATGTAGTGTAATAGAGTTCCTGCTTCTTTAAAGTTCCTTGTGTTTGTGTTCAATATAAAATTACAGTTTAGATACAGAATGTATTAAGTATTAATTAATACTCCCTTGTAATTAAATAGAAACCCAATGCAGGTTTGGAAAACAATTTCTATTATAAAATAAAAAAGGAACTTTACATTAAAACACATCAAATTATTTCCATCTTGTTTCTGATAGATTTAGTATTCAATTTACAATTAGCGATGAACTAAGTGCATTTTGAATAAATAGTATACTCTTTATTGGTGAGTGCGACTATGAAACTGCTCCTTATAATATAGATCCATCTCTAGTTATCTAGCAGCAGTAAATGTTTCAATTACTAGCCTCCAAGTCTGCTGTAATAGGTGTATCACTGAGATGTACCTCGCTAGTATTTGTAGATTTCTAGATGCATCAAAGTCTTATAGTTACACATCTTTCCAGTTGTTATCAAGGGAAGTTCTGACTCTTTCTTAACTCCTCACAAAAAAACATCACAAACATATTAATCATGTTTTCATATGTATAGACCAAGTCAACCATTGACTACCTATTATCCCAGTGCTGCTATTGAATAGTCTTTAAGTCAGTTTGAATACATCAAGAAAGGTTCATACTGCAGTACTGCTGAATGAACTCAAAATTGAGCCATGGAGTGAGAAAGGATGACCAATAGTTGCCAAGTCGTCCGGTGAGGATGCCATCAGTATTAGTGATCAGTGGTAAGTCCATCTGTCTGCTGCATTAGATAGTGACATGGCACTGTCTGATCAGTCAACCAATGTCTGTTGGTGTGACGTTTTCCAGGCCATATCATAGAGATGGTTTAGATCGCCAGGTGTCTGGTTGGCTTCTTCTGTCTCTCTCCCTCTCTTGCTCACACCCAATTTACATCCATATAGTTTTGCGCCTCCAGTTTTTAGTTGTGTGTGATATCAGTCACACCAACTATAGTACTACGTTTTCAACTCTCGTTCTCCTAGATTTAAAACCGAATAACCTCTCAATAGTGTAAATATGATCAAACATTTGTATTTATCCCTACAACATAAGTATACTAGAATTAAGCAAAATGCTGAAAAATGAACGCTCTGTCAAAAATAAATACTTACAGACTACAAAAATTGCCTGTGACATGAAAACATTATAGGACTTATTTTTCTATGCTGATGTAACTGCAATCGAATGATGTAACTGTTTTTATCACATGATCACTTTACAAAGCGCACGAATATAGTTTGTTTCGATGCAAAGGTGGCTAGCAAATAAATTTGATAGTACCGTCATCGTTCGAATATTAGCCGCATTCGTGGATAAGCCGCATCCCGAAAATTGTCCCCAAATCGGTTAAAAAACGCCTAATACAGTATAAAAGCCGCGGACAAATCGTCGGGATCGGCCATTTTGGTATCCCATAATTTTTACACGCTGCGTAATTTAAAGTAGTCATAACCCGTACCCATAACACGTAGCCGAATAGCTTACTCGTGTTCGGCCCATAACAGACAGTTATTGTTTGACAATGTGAAGGAAGATCTGAAAAGATCTGTTTGACAATGTGAAGGAAGATCTGAAAAGATCTGTTTTACAATCGAAGTTTGCTAGGCAAGCTCGAAAGCAAGAATGAAATTTGGTCAAAATGATTCTGCTTATAAAGCGAATCGTAGCTGAATGTGTCATCTCAATACATTCTCAAATATGTCAGGTAAGTGCCAGGTTAGTATTGATTAACCTGTGGTACACATTGTCAAAGTGACACCCCATCCCACCCGACACCATCCCTGTTCGACCTCCCTCATTGAATATCGGCCTGTGATTGGCTGGATTTTTTCACACATTTTACCTAAAAATACTGCACTAAAAAATCAAGAAAAACAACACAAAAACACCAAATTTCTAATAAAAAAAAATATTATTTCATATAAATCGTTTAATTATAAAAGTAAAATATGTCATTAAATTGTTCCTTATTTTACGTGATGCGCCGTAACCTTTAATTAATATGAATCCGCAGAATTGTACACAAAATGGCGGCGCTTGTAAAAGACCGATTCTCGGTAGATTTATGTTCGGAAAAAAGTAAACTATGTTGTAATACCATATATAAGCCGCATGTACAGTTTAAATTGATGAAATTTAGCATGAAACTGCGGCTAATATTCAAACAATTACGGTAACTGTGCAGCATTCGGTTATTTTAGGCTGTTACAATAACCCATGTGAAGTCCAAAACAAATCATTGTAACATACTAATAATCACATCAATCTTATCGACCTCAGATATCTCCAAGGGTTATTTCTTACGAAATGCTGCATTTCTTTTATTTATCAAAGTGAATTTAATTATTGGTGATCGACTTGCAGCTCTTCAGAACTCTTTCATTTGAAACACACACAACTTCAGTGATTCAGCGCTTTGATTCTATAATTTCGAGACAGTCTTTTATAGGTGTCATTCTATATTATAAACCAGTGATACAAACATGGTAGAAACATTCATTTTTCATGAAATTGACATCTTGTCATCAGTGATGTATGATTCTTCTCTCTGTCTTTTATCAGCATTTCTGTTCTCTCAGTGCTATCAGAGCTTTGATTTGTATTCATACAACAGACTCTATTTATAGATTGAAATAATTATGCAAATTTTCTGCACAAGTCGGAGGCTCCGAACTCATTTCGGATAGAAGATATACAGGTTTCGGTCATTTTTTAGTGTATGTCATATTTAAACAAAGGAAGAAGAAATAGATCAAAGGATCCATGCTTTGTGTTAATCTTCTCTTCTCCTCTCATATTTTATATGATTTAAGATAAAAGATTTGAAATTAACACAAATTGAAAAAAGGGATTGTGAATATGACATTGTATCCCCTCAAATGGTTGTCAATGGTTATTAGTCCCCTACAGGCATTGCCCCGAAGGGGACTATAGCTTGCACTCTGTCCATCTGTCAGTCAGTCTGTCAGTCACACACCTTTTCCAGGCTTTTTTTTCCTAAATGCTTGCAGATATGAATCTAATGTTTGATGTGTGAGTCTACCACCATGAGATACAGATCAAATAATTAACTTGTTTGCAGCATGAAGGGTTCTTAGTTTTCTATTTGCTGGTAGAGGACTTAGTATTGCTTAAGCAATACTTTAAGAATGCTTGTTGTATGAAGGAATCTAATGATTTTCATATGTTGACTGTTTGGAATATTTTTTGGCATAATGTAAAATGGAGAAACAGAGATAAAAAGAAATCTTTTAATTTTTTTTTTGGATACTTTTAATAGGAGAAATAAAATTATTTATCCAGGCATGAATTTATTATGTCAAACAACCCTGCATTATGTACATCAAACCATTCAGTTTGCCAAACCATGCGTCCATTATGTTAAACCAGTCAGTTTGCCAAACCATGCCCTCATTATGTCAAACCATTCAGTTTGCCAAACCATGCGTCCATTATGTCAAACCATTCAGTTTGCCAAACCATGCGTCCATTATGTCAAACCATTCAGTTTGCCAAACCATGCGTCCATTATGTCAAACCAGTCAGTTTGCCAAACCATGCGCCCATTATGTCAAACCAGTCAGTTTGCCAAACCATGCGTCCATTATGTCAAACCAGTCAGTTTGCCAAATCATGCGTCCATTATGTCAAACCAGTCAGTTTGCCAAACCATGCCCTCATTATGTCAAACCAGTCAGTTTGCCAAACCATGCGTCCATTATGTCAAACCATTCAGTTTGCCAAACCATGCGTCCATTATGTCAAACCAGTCAGTTTGCCAAACCATGCGTCCATTATGTCAAACCAGTCAGTTTGCCAAACCATGCGTCCATTATGTCAAACCAGTCAGTTTGCCAAACCATGCGTCCATTATGTCAAACCAGTCAGTTTGCCAAACCATGCGTCCATTATGTCAAACCAGTCAGTTTGCCAAACCATGCGTCCATTATGTCAAACCAGTCAGTTTGCCAAACCATGCGTCCATTATGTCAAACCAGTCAGTTTGCCAAACCATGCGTCCATTATGTCAAACCAGTCAGTTTGCCAAACCATGCATTCAGTAGGTCAAGCTGGCCAGTATGCGAAACTGATGATACTTAATCAGCTATGAATTTATATTAGGGTCATATACAGCAAACATATTGCCTGACTGTTTTATTGTAATAAAGTACTCAAACAGTTTTATCTTTCTTTTCCTTGTAGTGTAGTATGAATAACAAATTGGCAGCATATTCTTTGCCCAAATTGATTTTAACCACCAGACTTCAATGTGACCTGGACAGGATTGGAATTCAGATTGTTTATTTTGAAGATCATAATTTCATACATATTTACGATAAGTTCCAATTGATATTTGTATTATATGGTTATTTTGTTTAGTTACTTACTTGTTCCATTGCCTTTGGCATATAGGCATCAGTTAGTTTGATCAACCACACGGCAAGACCCAGTTAAGGGAATCAATCAGTAAGCAATCATTCTACGTGTTTGCCTTTGAAGTTTGTGTTACTACCACCAGTCAAAAGAACAATAAGTCTCTACTAGGCAAAAGTCACGAGTTAATCCTGCAAGTACACAAGGTCAATGTATCTTGACGTCCTCTCATGCTGCGCTTAGTCATATCAGACCAGAAAAGGGAAAAAAATACTCTAATTATGCATCCATCCTTTTATTTCCTTTATTTAAGCTGACTTTTGATCAAATCAGTAGATTTACTACATGCATGATGAAAGTATTTGTTGTTAATAAGATTCCCCGTAAGCCCCACCAAAAAATAAAATGTGAACTCTTTGTCCAAACAATTACCATATAAACTATCAGTTCAATTTACTGATATATCTGCACCAGTTTCTTTATAACTTAGTCATTTACCATGTGACAAGAGAGTGCGCTGTCATTAACTCTCGAGACATGCGATAAAGCACGCTATTTTGGAAAGCTGCCTATCGCTTTCATTTGTTTCTCTGGTGGAAGGCATCTTTATATTATTAAATACTGATAGGACATTTTCTTTGTAAGTGTGGAATTCTCAAGCTTGCTCAGCTGAAATATCAATACCACAATCTTCTGAGAACTCAGATTCATGAAGTTGTCAGTAAATATGTTATAACTATAGCTTCAAAACTTGAATATTTGATGGAAATTGTTCTGCAGAGGTTTTTAGTTGCGTGTGTCGTAGTCACTCACAACAATAGTACCTACATTCTGAGGGTCCGTTTCTCTACACTTAAAACCGAATAACCTCTTAATTTTGTATGAATGATCGAACGATTGAACAGAATTCTACAACACAGTATGCTGAGATTCAGCCAAAGTGTTGAAAACTCAATTCTGAGTAAAAAAAACAACAACAACATAGATATGGGAAACAATAATTGTATGTAGCATAAAGAACAAAATAAATATTTTCCATGTGATGTTGCATAACTTTCGCTTTACCATGCGGATGAGTATAGTTCCTTTCGATGCAAAGTGCCTGAATTTGGATGGTAGATGTGAAGCTTTTGGTTATTTAGTGGTGTTACAATAGTCCATATAGAATACTACAAAGCTTGAATTCCGATACAAATCCGCATAACTTACTAAGAATCACTTCAAGCTATCCCAGATACATCGAGATACCTCCAGGAGTCATTTGTTGCTCTTTGGAATGGCTGATACTTGTATATATCTGCTATCAGAAGTTACTAAAGACACAGTATGAAGCCACTGATTTGCTTCTATAAATAGAAACTGTGCCGTCGCTCTGTAGTACAATGATCAAAGCGCTGATAGTGCTAAGAGAGCAGAATTGTCGCTTTTTTTTTTTTTTTTTTTTCTTTTTGTCATTCTAAACGGGGGTCAAATTTTGGTGCATCGCTTATAACCCCACTTTAACGTTGCGTTAACATGGTCATTACAAGAAATTAAAGATGAAGTCATTAGACTAAACAATTGGCACACCGCCACTCTTACTATCCCTATTTCTGTAGCCTACAATGAACAATCGTTCATTTTTTGTTTGTTTGGTTTAACGTCCCACCGACAGTATTTCAGTCATTTGAAGACGATGTCTACTTGAGACAGATATAGTGCTGCCACACTGCAATATCACACCGTAGACATGTGGCATGATATCACACCCAGTCACATTAAACCGACACCAGGCCAACCAGTCCTGCAACTACCTTTATACGCTGAGCGCCAAGCAAGGGAGCTATAACAGTACCATTTTTTACAATCCTTTTTTATTTTAACATAAGTTTGATATTTGGCAAAAACTAAATAACACTGCATATCTGCAGCTCGTCAAACCCTCTTCCACTTGAGACACACACAACTTCAGTGCCTTCAGCACTTTGATTTGAATATGGGATGGATTTCTGTTAGAAATTCAGACTGGTTCTACACGGGAAATTATTGTGAGGTACTCAAGACCAATAAGAAGTTGATTGACATGTAACCAGTCCGCTTACATGGAAACCTGCATGTGTGTCAGCAGGGTCCTTATATGGTTGGAAGATTAAATGAAGGCTTATCCAAGTGTACATTATGTCTCCACTAGAAAAATGTCAAAATTAAGACTTTACACTGAATAAGTCTACTGATTTTTCTAGAATCTCGATATAAATAACGGTATTGATTTCAATCTAGAGACATGTCAGACTGGTTAAAGGGTAATGAAGTATGACCAAGTAATGCATTTTTTCATTTGAACAGGCTAAAAGGGCGAACTTCAAGGCTAATCTCGAAGTTATAATATTTCTACATTGAGAACATCCTGGAGTTCGGAACCAGGGCAATCTAATTTTTACCAAAATATTCATCTAATGGAATATGAAAAACTCTTTTATTTTCTGCTGAATCAGTCATTATAGAACATTCAAAGAAGCACAAATATAAAATGAGATTTGAAACTTCTGACGTTTCTAAACTAAGCACTTTAGACCACAATTGCAAAATAAAAAGTCTTTGCATTTTATACAGCTTTTCAAAATGTTTTTATGATTCTCCAATTAAGATGTGTATCAAGTTTCAGAGTAAAACAGGATTTTATGTATTGGAATCAATTCTACAGCTGGAATTAATTAGGAATACACATCATTTGAGGGGATCCCATCCGGTTCTCTTACACTACCGCTGTAGTGATATTTCAGTTTGGAGAAATGCTACTCCTTTAATTTGACATGCACTTTGATTAAGTTTTGGATATTTTTATCTCAGGCTTTAATAGCTCTAGTTAACCTTCAGGTTATTTTGCACCTATGATAATTAATTAAATCAAATTCTTATAGCATTACAGATAGTTTTTCAAAGCCATGTGTTTGGTCTATTGAGTGTTTAGAAGGTAATGTAATAGTTGCTAGAGACCATTAATTTCAGGGTCTGGGTAGTGGTAGTGTAAACATGCCGGTTTGCCTGACCCCTGCTCTCTGGTTTAATCCTGAACACTTGCTCGGGTTTGAACGTATAGTGTTGAAAAAGACCATGGAGTTTCATTTGGCATCCCTTTACTTTACTCAGATAAACCTCTGAGATGTACTTTGTATTCTGTGGAAATAATCCTAATATATCAACCAATTGCCACTTATCTATGAAAAAAATCAAAGATGTGCCAGAAGGATCTACATTGAGGGCTGCCTGCAAAACTGTTTTAAGTCCATATCCATATTGGAGGCAGATGGATCAGTTTCGCAGTCAGCCCTGTACATGCACTTTAATAGATAAAATATGTCCGGTTCAAAAACATTGATGTTGCAAGAATCTCTGGTTTCAAAGGAAATAAAGATGGATACAGTCTAGATGGGAAGAATACCATTTTATGACAACTTCTCATCAAAGGGAGAAATTCTCAGATAAGATCTCAAATGGCGAGAACTTGGGACATAGACATCTTTTTCCTAGACGGGTTCTCTAATGAATAGTGAATGAGCATACTAGTACAGAGAGTCAGTGCTCTTGTTTTTGTTCACACACCTGTTCCTATTCCGCCCTATTTCTCTGCTACCTTTAGTGGGATTTTGATGAAACTTTACAAGACTGATAAGTACCAAGCCTAATTGCACATGTTGTCGGCATGTCATGACTTGCTTGATTTTGAATGAGTTATGGTCCTTTGTTTTATTTCTCAAGACCGTCTGACATAGTATCAGTACCTGTGACGAAGCGGTATCTGAGGGTATTCATCATTTTCATTGATAATTCTTGATATGATAAAGTCGGTAAACAAGAGAAAATGAAGTACAGAATTATGCCAGACTGCCTAGAATTAAATATTCCTATGTTAACCACTAAGAAGCTGGCCATACCTTCGACAAACAAATGCACACGGACATCTCATTTAACAGTTTCATTTGACAAACATTTTTGGGTGGGGATACACAGAGACTTGCGTCATGTCATAATGACAGTCCTAGCCTTTCATTATAACCTATAGCTAGATGTAATTCATTGGTTAATAGCTGGCTTTCATGCCATTGTCATCATGTAATGGAATAATCGCTGAAATTCATGAATAGACATGAGTTACATCAAGTAAATTACATACTAAGTCTTCTTTTTCCTTAACTATATAGCACAATTCCAGGGAAATAAAGATGGCAATTCTGCAGTTGTTTACGCAGCAGGAATGTTTCCTGAACAGTCCACAATATCCTATTTATCAGGTTAGATTGGTGTTTAGCAAGCATTAGCAGCTATATGCCTGATAAATGAGGGGTGTGTTACTCTGTCATGCTTATTTATCATGTTGAAATTTGTCACAGTTAATTGACATCATTGACTATTTTTGTCATCATATACTGTGACTAGGTGTGGTTTCATTCCACTTGTTTACGTCGTTGGAAAACCCACGCTTGCGAAATACACTTAATACCTCTTAATCAACTGTGGGAGATATGGTTAGCAAATCTTATTAATTAGGCTTTTCATTGGATCAGTGGCAGACACAGTGCAGTGACAACAGGGATCATTAATTGAAACAATGCAGGATTTTTGCTTTTGTAAATTTCAGTGAAGAGTAGTAAAAAAACTAAGTGTGATTTCATTGGTCAGCAAGTTGCTGATTAATATTAATGAAAACGAAGTTTTGCCAGCTGAAAATCCCACAGTATATTGAGAAGTGATAATGGAGTATATATCATGACTTGTTTATAGCCTGATACTGCAGTCACAGGATAATGTGACTGGGTGTGGTATCATGTGACTTGTCTATGATGTAATATGGCAATGAGATAGCACTATCTTTTTCATGTAGATAAAAGTCCACAAATTACAGAAATACTTTAATTTTTAGAATTTCTGAAAATTAGCATTAATGTTTTTATGCTCCTGAGATCAGTGATTGGATCAGTGGAATTAATTGCCTTAGATTCATATGTTAATGTTCCCACCACGTTAGTGTTTGCCCTGTCCATTGTGGTAAATCTTAATATGATAATGAACATTTTAGCTTGTCTGTTTTTCAAAGAAAAGGAGTGGAGGTATTGTTGTCACTCTGATGTCATTGTTGTTGGCATTGTCATCATAAAAACTTGAAATTTGGCCATTTAACCATTTGTCATCAAATTTCACATATTTGTTCATTATCGGAGGGGCTACATACTCATCAAGGGCCATAACTCTTAAGTCCATTATGACTTTTTTTAACTAAAGGATGAGAATTGGGATCAGCATGTGGTGCTCTTGTTATTAATTCATCCTTACCATTCATGTACATTTCTTTCAGAATTGTGGTCCCATATGATATTTTCAACAAAAGATGTATCCTATTTTCTAAATTTTAAAGGCATCAAAATACAGCTAAGCACTCTTTTTGTAGTACCATGATTATTGGCTGAATAACAAACAGAATGTACATTGTTGACAAGAGTCATTAAATGACAGATGGCTTAATTTATTAGGTTATCATAGAAGGATAATTTTATCTGATCCATTTTTCTATGATTTGCCAAGTACAATATGCTGCAAGATGTAGCTTTGGAGATTATAAAACCATATGATATCTGTTATATAACAGCATGCTTTACAGGAATCTTGCTTGAAAATCCAATTTAATTGACAAGCTAGTCTCCTTTATCAATCAGCATATTTCATGTTTCTGACACATAATCTGGCCTGTAATAACCATTTACTGCCCTTTCTTTTCCATATTTTCTGGGTTATTACCCTCAGGATAAAATATTTCTCAGATATGTCAACATATTTTTCAGGTTTATTCCAGTTTGTTGATTTGGTATAATTGAAGCTTGAAGTTAACCCTTTCCCTCATAGAGGACACCATGAAAAGACCTATGCGAACAGCATAAAACCAGATCAGCCTGCGAGTAACTTGCAGGCTGATCAAGTTTTATGCTGTTCGCTGCTCCTCAGTGGTCTGGAAATGAGGATTTTATAATTAAATTTGGTAAGGTTTAACTGTGGTTTTCTGCAGATCAGGCTGTATGTGATACCTATTGAGGGCATCAAAATGAGTCTATATGAGGGAAAGGGTTAAGAAAATGTAAACCCTTTTTAGCTCACCAGAGCACAACATTCTCAAGGTGAATTATTTTCATCACACTGCGTCCGTCATCTGTTGTCAACAAATTGCCTTTAAACAAACAACATATCCTCTGAAACCATTGTTTAGAAATTGATGAAACTTGTTATAAATGGTCATTTGGTGGCTCTTCACAAAAGTTGTTAAAATAAACTTGATCTATGTAAAACTCTGATTTCCATGGCAACCAACAGAATGTTACTTTAAAAACTTAAAAAAATCTTCTCCTGAAACCAGTGTCCAGAATTTAACTTCTTTTGGCACTGATGGTCACCTCATGGCTGTCTGCCATAATTGCTAAAATAAAGTTGATCTCTTAGTAAATAAGTCTCCTATAGGGTCGGCTAGTTTCCTAACATGCTCAATATAAATAAAAATCAAAATTCTTCTCATATGAAACCAATGGGTAGAATTTAATTTCTTTTGGCATGTATGGTCACTGCATGGATGTCTACCATCTTTGCTAAAATTAAAATTGATCTCTTTAATAATGAGGCCTTTTTGAGGTTGGCTAGTTTCCTTATATAGATTATAAAGTTGATCCCATAGAAAAAGAGGCCCCAAGGGGATTGGCTTGTTTTCTTATATTCTCCATATAGAATATTTCAAAATTCTTCCTTTATAAAACCAATGATTAGAATTGAATTTCTTTTTGCACAAATTGTCACCTCATGGCTGCCTACCTTAATTCTTAAAATAAAGTTAATCCCATGAAACATTAGGCCTCCAGATGATTGACAAACTAAATAAGAATTCTTTGTATCTGAAACTTGAATCTTGTTGCTGCTGGAGGCAACCATCTTGAGCTAATGTTCTCTGTTGAGCGATCTAGGGCCATAATGGCCTTCTTGTTTTTGTGACTGGTATGTCATATATTTAACAACTGTCAAGTTTGCCATTGCAACGTATGTGTGTATTCCCCTACTACCCTCTGGTATGGGGGAGGGTTAGGGCTAATAGGATCACTTTGTCTGTCTGTGTCCGAGTTTTAACATGACAAAGGATCAGAGTATTTAAAAGATTTTTAGCACAAATGTTTATCCTTTATAAGTCAAAGTGTTGCTCGCAATAACCAAATTACTAACTGAAAATTCAAGGTCATACTTGGTGGTCAAAGGTTAAAAAAATCAATGCCAATTTTCTTGTCCAAGAACTAACTTGACCAAAGGTTTTATTTGAAGTAGGTAAGGGACTTTACTGTGTATTGTAAAGGCAAGTTTGAGATTAATTTTAGGCCCCTCCCCCAACATATCTTCATACACAGTTTTGTTTGGTAGAGAGAGTAAGCTTAGAGGGTTATTGTAGATGGGGAAATAGTTTTGTTGTTGGTTTGCTTCCTTCTGTATATATAGAGGATATTTATTCATTAATAAATAAATAAATGGAACAAATTTTTGATGTTGGAAAGAGTAAATTTTTATATAAGCTTGCCAGGATGAAGTTTTCTATTAGATTAGGATATATCTTTTGGCATTTTCTGCTGGTAACTTCCAAACATGTTGTCATTTATAAACAATTATTGGTACACATCTCTATCTCAAATAATGAAAGTCAAAATCCATAAATATTGGACATGGTTATGGCCCCTTTTCAAAATTAATTTGCAAAAAAAACACCTTGTCTGCATGATAATTCCCAAAGGGGTTGACAGATTGCATAATTTTTGGTATTCATGTTTATATCTCTCTCTCTCTCTCTCTCCCCCCCCCCCCTTTTTTTTTGCAATTTGCAAAGAAACACCTTGTTTGCGCAAGCTTGTATTATGGAAATGATATTTTCCAAATTCCAATTTTTTTATTTTGTAGATGTGAAAATAGAATATATAAGATTGAAAATTTATGGTTTTGGGCAGTTTCTTCAATTTTATAGTGTGTGTGCACACACACCAGCTGTCTAACATTTAGAATGATTTGACAGTCAAGACAAAATAGTTCAGAAAATCAACTTTTAAACTGAAGGAAAAGAAGAAACTGAAAGGGATATTAGCAGTTTTTGTTTCAGCAACTTGGTAGTTCACCGGCAAAGTGTTCTGCTTGGTGAGCTTTGTTGTCTTCTAACAATTTCTTGTTATAACATATATGTTTAAATAACATGAATTTTTATGAAAATGATTAATCCAAAAGCATGGTTGCCACATAATTTAACTTTATATGGAAAAAACATTTTGTTCAATATTTGAACCATTTGATTACATGCTGCAGACAAAGGCTTTATTAAAGTAATAAAGCATGTTTTTAACAAATCTTTTAACAAATTAATTTTCTGCTCATTTATTACTGTGTGTATGTTTCATCCTGTTCTTGTTAACATGTATAGAACTGTCATACAAATGTATTGATAATAAACCAATGTAGAGCAAAAAAAGAAAAAAAAGTCAGTTTAGAGCAAAATCACTGGGCAAAACACACAAAATAAATTAGCATTAAGGTGTTGCTTCTGGCAAGGACATGTTGGTTCGCTGTTTTTGACAGACTGAATATTGACAATCAGTGATTTTGTGTTTGTCGAACTATCCCATCCCCAAGGTTGTTTCTGTTGTTGTTTTTAAGGAAAATCTGATGTAATTACGGGATGGGGATAATGTAGCTAATTGGAAATATATTAGTCTAGATATATCGGTTAATGACAATTTGTTTTTTGTTCTTAACACATGATAAGATGAGACCAAAATGGCACTCCATGCAATATCAAACCCAGTTGTTTTATTGTCTGCTTCAGCCTTATCCTTGTCATCTGCAGTTGTGTCCTCAGACTCCTGTCTACTAACTAGGACAAGTTAACCTGATTCTCCTTACCTCTGTCTGCTATAACCCTTTCCCTCATAGAGGATACCATGAAAAGACCTATACGAACAGCATAAAACCAGATCAGCCTGCGAGTAACTCGCAGGCTGATCAGGTTTTATGCTGTTCGCTGCTCCTCAGTGGTCTGGTAATGAGGATTTTACAATTAAATTTGGTAAGGTTTGAGTTTGGCTTTCTGCAGATCAGGCTTTATGTGGTACCTATTGAGTGTGTCAAAATGAGTCTATATGAGGGAAAGGGATAATTACCATTGTGATTTTTCATACATAAATGTGAGTGTCCTTCTTACTTGTTTATGGCATTACGAAATACAAAGGTTTAAAAGTAACTGGTATAATTTCTGCAACAAAATTGATACTTTGTTTGACAGAGTAAATATTTACATGAGAACTTGACAGTAGAATTAGTTAATCATTTTGCATGCGTTCTACCCTCTTGTAAAATTGAGTGTAGAATCACAATAAAAGCTTTAATTAGGAGAATGTACTGGTACTTCAGGAATACTCGCATATTTAGAGTAACCATATTGTAATATATTTATGCTTAATAGATTAATGAGGTTGATTCAACAAAACAATAATAAATCAGAAAAAAAAAAAAAAATGTTATCCATACAGTATTTGACTTGACTATTTGAGTTTACCGTCGCTTCGACAGTATTTCATTCATATAGCGACATCCAGCTAATTGCAGGTGGAGGAAGACCCTCAATGCACGGAGGCATCCGGGTAGAACCACCAACCTACCGCAAGCCTGCAGTATTTGGTACAAAGCGTTCAGTCTAGTATACATGGTTGTAAAAGTTACCAGTAGTGTACACCAAGACTGTTTTCCTCAAAGCATTTCAAATTGAGATTTTCCCCAACTCAGAAATCTCAATTTCTATGTTACAAGAATTTTTGAAGAAATTTAAAGTTGGTAAAATGTTCTAATATTTTCTTTGTCCATTCATTCCCAGATGAAAAGTTATTTATTGTCAAATGATGTGAAATGTCATGTAAAATATTCACAGAATTTCAACATCAGTTTAGCACTGATTAACCCTTTACCACACAGTACATATAGCTGTACAGCATCCTTTACAGAACACTGATAAGATTACATCACTAATCTCTTACCTATATGGTCAGCTGATAAGGCTGCTATCTGATCTGAACAGGGGTTTTCACACTAATGTGTGATTACACACACATTACACACACTAGTGTTAAAAATATGATTTTTTTAGTGTTTTCTGTAAGTTTGACATTATTTATGTCAATGTAAAGTTTGTAGGAAATTAAATTCTCTTTCCATTGGTACTAAATATTATACAGTTTTATGCCTTTGTTTAGCAGTAATAAAGTGTTAAAGTAGGTGACTTTGTATTTTTTTCTCCATAATTTTATTATAATAAAGTATTTTTATAAATACAAATAATATAATACTATGCTTTTTTTTTAATTGCTTTATTTAATCTTAAGTTATATATTATTCTTGTTATTTTATTATATTTTATTCTTGTTATTTATTATGTTGCATGTTTTTCTGATTTGGAAATTTTTTTTAAAAAATTTAATAATAAAAAAAAAAAAAAAAAAAAAAGTCACAGGTTGGTTTTGAACGTGCAACCTTTGGCTTCGTAGACCAACGCACTAACCACTACACCACAAAGGAAAGTTGAAAAAGAGCATGTAATTTTATCTTATATCACAAGCAATTTCTTGTATTCAGTAAATAAAAACGCACCGTCTGTGGTGAAAAGTTACGTCCCCAATCAGAAATGGGTTCCGATCATCATGATCGGACTCGGAAGAGTCATCAAAGGAAGAAAACCCAGAAAACTCAGACTTGCTAGTATCAAAATCAACTCAAAAGCAAAGCTTTCAGAATCAGAGTCAGACATTGTTGTAAATCTAATTACGCAAGATGGTAGATTAGAAATTTTGATGCGATTAGGCAAGTGTTCTCATACGATTAACTGATTTGATCATTTTTTTCTGACATATTCATAGAAGATCTAAGCTAATTAATATTCATAAATATTGAAATAAGCTTTCACATTGGCAAAAACAATTGACCAATGCAAAACTATCTGTCCACCTGTGGTTTTATTGCAGGCTAGAGTATCCCTTATCAGCGTCTGCAGGCCAGTACTGTCCACGGATTAGCCATAAGTTACGCATTGTTACGTAATTGACTGGTGATCAGTGGCCAGTAGACCACGCTTGATTTCCGCTCCAATTACTTCAAAGGCCATAAATCGTTTAAAGTTAGCACTTCTGTATTAATCAGGGGGTCATAAAACAATAACGGTTTCTTTTGTACTCTTTTTTGTATGACGTAAGTGAGATGAACCCCAGCTAACTTTAGGTACAATTTACTCAAAAACTATTAATAGTAACCCTATATGATTTTCTGAAAATAACAATGATGAAATCCCATACTTATCGGAAGTAAACATCTGGAAGCCATTTTTTTATGAAAAATGCGAAAATAAAGCGATTTATTTTGACACACGGGGAAATACGGGTCTGTTCAAATGGCCGTAACACGGGAATATACGTATCGATACGGCTACCGATAGACACGGGAATATACGGGTCTGTTAGGTAATCGATAGACACGGGAATATACGGGTCTGTGTGGTAAAGGGTTAAGGAGAGTGCAGAAGTCTATGTTGTAAGTCACCTGGGCTGACAGCTTATTGCTATAGTAACAGATTTGTCTATGTTTCTGTGTATATTGTATATATTGTAATTTACGAAGATCATTAAAAATTAATCCTTTGACATAATAATATGATTAATATTTGTCATAAAGTTATGGAAGGTTGTTTACTTTAAATTTTATCAGTACTCGCATTACCTTATCCTCTGGAGTATGAGACAAAATTTGCAGTGGTCAATAAATCTAAAAAAATCCTTTGATTTTGAGATCTATTCTGTTTCAGCTATTCTGTTACTATAATAGCATGCAAATGTTTCCTCTGATAATGAAACAGTTACTTAGAGGAGGCTTTTTATACAAAAATCAGCTCCATTCACTTTATTTGATAACTGATTCTGATTGAAAAGTGGAACCCAGGTCCTCAGGGAGGAACTCAATCCAATTCCGCTTATAGATAACTTAAAACATGTGATATCTTGATCCTCCTAGTTGATACAGATGATAGTGGAAATGTAATGGAGATAGAGTTGGATCAAATGAGGACAGTAATCCTCAAATGGAATTGATACAAATGATGATATACAATTTACAGCAGCAGTGGTAAGTAACCTACCTGAGCAAAAAAAAAAACAGAGGCTGAGTGCTGATGAATGTTTATCAATTGATTGAAGAAGTCTGATCAGCTGTGAAGTGACTGTGACCTCTTGACCTTGACCCACGTGTCAATTTGGTCTGGCAGTATTTCAAAATATGGTATCAAAGAAACACTGACACAAAAAGATTACAACTGCCCTTGAGTTCTTGTTTATTTTAGTTTGCAAGAATTTATTGGAACAATTTGTCGCTGTTCAGATATTACTATAGATCAATAGACTACAAAGGGACTTTGGATGGGAAGGATAAGCTTGGTATCACTGGAAAAGAGTAAGCACCAATAAACAGTCTACTAAGGCTCCTCATTGATTGTTGTAACTAATTATAGTTGTGAACTTATCGCCAAATCAAAGATAAAGAGATAGGTGGTGTGTAGTTACTCCTTTTTTACCTGATCCAGGTCTGCTAAAGCAAGGGATTACAAGCTGTATGAAAGGGTTCAGAATGAGTTCTTGCCTCTCTGAGGTGGCCATTACCACCCTGTGTAGATGATCCAACTTAAGAACAGTCGTCTTTACTTCTCTCTCTGTAGCTATGTTCCTGGCAATTGGAATTTTTAACTTTATGTTATTCCTGTGTTCCTTTAACTGTGCAGCTACCTGAATTTCTTGACCCTCTTAACAGATGCAACACAGACAATGCACCTAGGCAAAGACAAAAGCACAGTTTTATCTTGTAATCATTTCACATTTACAAGATTTATTTTAGCCTATCATTCTGTAAGATTGTTGAAGTCTTGGAAATGGCACCAAGATATGATGGGGAAGGTCATTTGTGGTAACTATGGTAGGTTAGATTTCATCATGTAGATCCATTATAAAACTATAGTGTGGGTCAATGTTTTGATCCATTGTACCACTATAGTGTGGGTTGATATTTATATCCATTATAAAACTATAGTGTGGGTTGATATTTATATCCATTATAACACTAAAGTGTGGGTTGTATTTAGATCCATTATACCACTATAGTGTAGGTTGATATTTAGATCCATTATAACACTATAGTGTGGGTTGATATTTGGATCCATTATAACACTATATTTTGGGTCAGTATTTAGATCCATTATAAAACTATAGTGTGGGTTGATATTTAGATCCATTATAACACTATATTTTGGGTCAGTATTTAGATCCATTATAACACTATAGTGTGGGTCAATATTTAGATCAGTTAAAACACTATAGTGTGGGTCAATATTTAGATCCATTATAACACTATAGTGTGGGTCAATATTTAGATCCATTATAACACTATAGTGTGGGTTGATATTTAGATCCATAATAACACTATATTTTGGGTCAGTATTTAGATCCATTATAACACTATAGTGTGGGCTAGTATTTAGATCCATTATAACACTATAGTGTGGGCTAGTATTTAGATCCATTATACCACTATAGTGTAGGTTGATATTTAGATCCATTATAACACTATAGTGTGGGTCAATATTTTGATCAATTATAACACTATAGTGTGGGTCAGTATTTAGATCCATTATAATACTATAGTGTGGGTTGATATTTATATCCATTATAACACTATAGTGTGGGTCAATATTTAGATCAATTATAACACTATAGTGTGGGTCAGTATTTAGATCCATTATAATACTATAGTGTGGGTCAATATTTAGATCCATTATAACACTATAGTGTGTGGGTCAATATTTAGATCCATTATAACACTAGTGTGGATCAGTATTTAGATCAATTATACCACTATAGTGTAGGTTGATATTTAGATCAATAATATCACTAGTGTGGGTCAAAATTTAGATCAATTATATCAATATAGTGTGGGTCAATATTTAGATCAATTACATCAATATAGTGTGGGGGGGAATTTAAATACTGCTTAATAAATTGGAATTTTAAAAAGTAAATGAAACAATTTTTTTATTAACGCAATTTGTAAAGTCATATGTTTTCTGACTTTTTTTATCAGTGCTTACAGATATTGAAACAAGCCATCCCAGGTGGTTGAGTGGTTAGAGCATCTGACTTGGGACTGGTAGGTTGTTGGTTCGTTCCCAGGCAGAGACAAACCCAATTTCATGTATATGGCGTGATACTGCAGTGTGGCAGCACTAAATCTATCTCAAGTAGAATTAGTCTCCAAATGACTAAAATGCTGAGAATGGAATGTTAAACCCAACAAACAAACAAATTTGAGGCAAATTACAGACACAGATTTTCAGAAAATTTGCTATGAATGGAGATGTTCATGATGAATCAGCACAACTTGTGTAAGGAATTAAAATAGGAGTTTCATTAAATTAGGCTTCCATTTTTCTTATATTGTAGACTCTATGATTTCCATTTTCCATAGTTTCTGAAAAGTACAAAGTACAATTAGGATGACCTGGCAAGTACTGTTAGGATGAGATGGCACATTTTCAAATTGGTATCAGAAATGTGATATACTTCACCTTACCTTATTTTGTAAAGTTTTTAAAGAACACAAAATCAAAAGCAACTCCAGATCATTTTTCCTTTTGACATCACTATTCACTTTACCACATTTTATGATAAAATGTGAACAGTCAATGTGTAAGTGTAAGTCAATGGTTCCATCAGCTTGTGTCAAAAGCAATGTTTTTTTCGTATTTCTTGTTTTGTTAATTTTCCCTTGTATATTGGTGATTTTTGTCCCCTTAGCTGCTGCTTTCGAAGCTCAAGACTGTATTATGTGACTGATTTGTGTTAACTAAGCAAAAGTCATAATATGAAGATAAATAGACATAGACAAACCTAATCAATCCTTCCTCCTAAGCTTATTTATAACCTTTTTGTTGGAAGAAAGGATTAAGATTTTGTCCACTAGCACTTGGACCGTTGGAAAGTCTTAATCAGTTCAGGATTGGAACTTTCTAAAGCAGTAATAGGGAGATTGTTTGAGGAGCGGAAGAGATGAGTGGAGTATGAATTCCTTTATTTGCAAGAACGTTAGAGGATAATAGGATCAGCACATCGGGGTCATTCATTGCCAGACAGACCATACTGAAATGGACGTTGACACTTGTGAAGGGGACACTGGCACTAACAGAGATGATGAGTTAAAAACACTTTACACTCAAGCTTCATGCTTTTGGGGTTGGTCAAGTTAACAGTTTTGGATTTATCTAAGATTTATTTCAAAAACTGATGCAATAGATTCTTAATCAATTTAATCAGGTTGACAAATAAACTTTATATCATGGTTGACAACAACATCTACAACAATTACTAAATGTAATGAAAGATATTGTTTTGTGACTTCTAAATTTAATGATCAATTTGATTATCAGAAAGGCAAAATATGTTCATATTGGACAGTATAAAAAAATTTAGCACTATAATTATGACAGTGTAATGCGATGTGAGCCATGATTATCTCATCCTAAGTACTTAAGTACATAGTTGGATTTGATAAAAAGTTTATCTTACCATAATAATGATTGTTTGATGTGTGCTCACCTTACTATATGTTATAATACAAATAACCAGAGAAGAAAAATCTCAACGCATGTTACTTACAGGGATATATTGCTGTGTATTTCAGCACAGCATGATCAGCTGTATCATTGGAGTATTCATGTTATTACAGAATAACAATGTCCATCATAAAAACTAGAACCACTATGGAAACAACATAGCAATCTGTTAAAGATATTGAAGTTAACCATGGTTCAAGTGAGATTGTCCCTGTTTTGATTAAACAAAAAAGTCTGTAAAATAACTCAAGAGGATGGAAATGGACTCATTTCCTGGGATTTAAAGTGTGCCAGCCATGAAATGTGCAATTATAATGGAATAACAAATTGCTTCCTTAACATATTGAAAATTGATGACAGATCCGTTATGAAGAAGATTTGTCATTTTATAAAGAACGTCTTTGTGTTAAGAAGGACAGGATTTTTCAAAATTTGGGTTTTCAGACAATAATTGGATGTTAGCTGGCCTCAGAATTTCGCAGTTAGATTTGCATGTTCTATCGCGCTCTCCTAAGATTAACAATAAATAGGATTAATCGGGTCAAAAATTTTACCATGATCCTTACATTCGTCATGATTCCACCAAGTTCTCTACAGATCACCATGATTCAATCCCACGACTCCATACGCTCACCATGCTTCTCGCAAATCTTGAGCATCAGACACATCGTGGCTAAGTGTTAACACAGTATAAGTCCAAATACACTGAGATTGTATTGTATGTGACACAGTCTCTATAAATACACTGAGATAATGACAAAATCTTAATCCAAATACACTAGGATTATATGTGACACAGTCAGTAATGCACTGAGTTATATTACACAATCTCAGTCACACTGAGTAAGACACAATATTAGGTCAGTGGACAAATAAACTGAGATTATGGAACACCCAATCGCAATCCAAATATTCTGAGGATTTGTGATTTTTTAGCTTGTCTGTTTTTCGAAGAAAAAAATACGAGCTATTGTCAAAACTCCGGCGTCCGCGTTTTCGTCATCCTCGTCTGGAATCTTAACGTTTGCCATAACTTCTCTACTATTCAATATACAACTTTCATTTTTGATATGCATATTCATCTTTACAGGACCTATCCAGACATATGCATATGTACTATTTTTGAAAGATCCACAGAAACTGTAATGTTTGTTTTTTTTGTTGGGTTTGTCATCCCACTTACAATATTTCAGTCATTTGGAAACAATGTCTACTTGACAGATATAGTGCTGCCACAAGGCAGTATCACGCCATAGACATGTGGCATGATACCGCACCTAGTCACATTATCCTGAAACCAGGCCAACCAATCCTGCTTACAGGCTGAGTGCCAAGAAGCAAGGGAGCTATAACAGTACCATTTTTAGACGGCGATAGCCGTCTTATGCTGAAAAACGAAATCAGGCCTTGCTGATTTGCATATTTTCCACAACAAGTTTAACTGTACCTCTCCACGCTTAGTGCGGATCCATGCAATGAGATTCTGCACTAACGAATACGAGTGCGCTTTTAGTGTGTTATTGTTTGTTCACATGTTTTCTTTTGCCATTATTTTGCACTGGAAGCATCAATTTTAAGCGTGAAAAAAAATATCTGTGACCTTTCTTAACCAGAACAGCAACCCATCTTACATACATGAAGATCTACTCCTGTAAAAAGAAAAAGTAGTGCTCCGTATGTATGTAATTGACCTTAACTAGTCCACACATTATTTTGCATGATGGCGAGTTAGGTTCCTCCCAGGGCATTTCTTAACTTTGAAATATATAGGCAAACATTCTAGTATCTTAAATAATCAAATGCCTGGTCAATTTCTACACGTACAAAACAACAGATAGAATTCGCTAGTACTAGAAAAAGAGAATGACCTACTTAGGTTTGCAGCTTTTTATGAATGAAAGGTTCATGACCTTTACTACGGATTATTATGTAACAAACAGAACCTCTGTATCAACAGCAGGTGGAGTTTTTGTCGTCGTCATGTGACTGCTTCAATAACTTCAGAAACGCTGGGTTTAGAATTTTAATCCTGTTGGTGTCTCTCAGCGCATTGTGTGCTTTGATTTACAACTTTGGTATGTCGTGGCCGGGGAAACTGTAATGACATTGATGGTTATTATGTATGACTCTTGCATTGATTTTTGCCATTATTACTGTATGAAACTGATTATTGAAATATTAAATAGAAACAACAAATAATGTATTATAAATTATATATATTTATGACTAGACTAAATATCACAGACTTGTGTATCCCTGGATGTGATTTTTTTCAAACATTAATTTTTTAATTTTAAAGTTATGAGACTTGCCTTTGGATATGATAGTGATATGAAAATGTGATATCTAATTAGGTGATATGAAAATGTGGTAACTAATTAAGTTATATGAACAATTGCAAACACCATTGCTATGATATCAAACATAAACATGACATTTTAACATATTTTTAACCTTTTTAACTATGATATCTTGCAATAGTAGCTCTTATATCTAAATTTTGATTGATGTTTTACAACAAACTGGTATTTATGATCTTTTTATGGTTATCCATTCTGTACACATTTATTTTATCCATCTCAGTATCTTAAGTTGTTGGAAGATCTTCCCAATGATCAGGTCCAGGCTTCAGACTTTGATCCCCAGCCAGTCAATAAACTGGTACTCACAGTTAAAGGTGATCAGCATATATGACGACTTGGGTTGGCTTGGTATCAAGATAGTGTGACTGTTTGTGGTTGCATGCCATTTGTCCATGGCGTGATGCAGTCCAGAAGTCCTTAATTGGCTGAAATACTGTCAAACACTTCTTTTATGAAGTGGTTTCTTGGTGATTAACAGAAGAACGTGCTAAAATTTCAAGGTGAAAATTAATGTTGTATATCTGTAAAGTTTGAGATATTGCATGGTTTTGTGGCCAGCATTTCCATCTTTGGATTGGGTATATTTTGTAACGTGCAACCTTGTATTGGTCTGATATGTATTTAACAATTGAATTTTCCTCGGGGCTTTCCTAGCCTATGATTGATAAAACACTTGGGAATATGTACAGATAACCTTGATATTAAAAGGATTCTCGAAAATGATTTGCTTGAACAAAAATTACCAGACTAATTAAGTATAATTTTACATATGAAACAATACAATAACTGTTCTCGAACTAAAATAAAGTCATTCAGGTGGTTCTGAGACCTAGCTCTACCTTGAGCATCAATATGAAATAAAAATCAAAGTCTGCTAAACCCCAAGCAAAACACCTATCAAGAGCTTTGCTTGAACACACAGTGTTCTGAAGCAATCTCAAGCACCCTTGCCTCAGACAATATGTATCCCAAGGTTCAAACAAAACCTTGTTTGAGACCTTGCCCAAGGTTCGAAACAACCTTGCTTAACACGGTCTGGTGAAAACCCCTGGGAATAAACCCAGCAACACACACATATATATAAAGCAACTTTTTACCAAGGCTTCACCCGAAACTCTGAGCAAAGAGCTGCAACTTATCGAGTTACACACCTAAAGGTAAGTTGTTACTATAAAATGTATAATACTATTAAGCTACGATGTGACCACCACCAGCCGTAACAGCAGACTGACTGAAACTGAGCGAAACCGCTGTATTTATACCAAAAACCAACCACGTGACCAATCACGTGACCCCTAAAGATTGAACTCTTCCGGGTAAAACCATTCCCCGAAAATATGAAGAACGAAGGGGCGTAAGCTTCTTGTAAAGCTAATAAACTTGATTAAACAGTATTTAAAGCTCCAAAATCTTATTATTTATTTAAATAACGGAAAATAATGGATGTAAAATAATTAACTTACAAGGAGAAATGTTTCTTCCTGCTTTAAATTTACGATGATCGGCAAAACGGAAACCGGGTGTAGAAACACTTAGGCTTAACTCTACCAATTATAGACAAGGTAAGCTCAACTAAATTATTTTCGTCACAATTTTTTTCATTACCCTATCTTTAATTGACCAAACAATTTGGCAACTGATCACCCCTATGCCCTACATCTTGTTTACTCAAGAAACACTGAAGCTAATATGATTTATGAGTTGTGCTGATTTATGAGTTGTTCTTCGCAACATGATCTATCCAGCATCTTCTGTAATGCTAATAATCCTGCCGAACTTGTCAACAGACATTCCAGGAAGTGTCTGAACTGACTCTTCCCTGGGAGATGATTATTGACATTGGGAATATTCATGTAAGTGTGTTAATCACACCACCATACCCGTAAACAGTTGGTTGAGTATCCTGTGGATGTTTGCCACTCTACTGTAACTCCTACTGTATTATCCAATAGTTACACCTCTCTAATGTAGCTGAGATCTCTGATAAGGCTAATGACATTGTTAATGAGGATGCTGATTTGGACTCTTGGAAAGCTCAGAAGATGTAAATCAACATTAAAATATAACTGACAGCTTGTAGTACGACTGATTGTGGGAAGTAAGGTTAGTCATGTGAAGTTCCCACAAACAGTATAAGCAGTAATGAATACTTGGAGTGGAATTTATCCATGAACGACTGAAAGTATGCATCAAATTTGGCTAGTTTGCTTGCTTTATAACATTGCTGCTGAATTTTTTTTCTCATAAAAATGACACATGTTGCACAATATTTACCTTAACCGTTGACTGGTATACAAGTAACTTAACATAGCTGCTTCAAATTGTTTTATTTTGTTGAGGAATTTCTAAATTTTGTTTCTGTAATAATGACTTGTTGATTTTGCTTTGATAATTTATAATAAAAAGGGTATTTGAAATCAGTTTGTTATTAAAATAAAAATAAGAAGATAAAAATGAAAATTATTCATTTTGGGCCTTCCTATGTTTTGCACAAAAGATATTACTGTATCTGAAATCATTAAAAGTCCAATTTTATCCTGGTACCTGAATGTATGGCCAATACAATTGTTTTCGAATTCCCCCGTGGTCTTATTATATGAGTTTTGCAGGGAAATAGAAAGCTTTATTACCAGAAACACTTGAAAATGAAAATTTCTATATTTATTTAATAAACATTTCTATGACTGATAAAATAAGAAAGTGGATTTCACTTTGTGACACAGTTTAGATTTAGACAATATAAGCAAATTTCATATAAGATACAAAATATAAAAAAATATAAAAAAAAACATAAAAAATACCAAATAATTATGTTGGAGGCAAACCAGTAGAAATCTATTGAATAAATGAGTTTAAGCCTTTTTCCATGTAGTTTTGATCTCAAAAAGTAATTTTGGTCGGAAGATTTTTTTTATTTCCTGAAATGAAAGTTTCTAATTTGCTGCAAATTGATACTGGTAATTTGATGAAAAAATGTGCATGAAGAAGTCTTAAAGAAATGTTTAGATTAATTGTAACTTGTTTCCATTCATAAGATATCTTTCGCACTGCAGAATGTGCTATTTTATTCAGTCCTTCAAAGCAGAGGAAGGCATTTAAATGTAAAATATTTGAAGTATAATCTTTGAAAAAATGGCTGAGTAGACATAAGTGGAAAGAATACAAAGGTTAGTCCATCTTACAAGTACTCCAGAAGACCAAGAAAATGTGCAAAAGCAAAGAAATTGAAGTCTTAAAAATAACTAATGTTTTTGTTGATTATTATTTGCCAGTGTCTTCTGTTCAGATTTTCCTGATTATAGTAGTTATTGTTTACATTAGACACACACCTAACTTTGTGAAGTTAGGGCCATATTGAAATATAAATGAAATATCCCTCATGAGTTGGCAGTATGGAAGGGCCATACTGAAATACAAATATCCCTCATGAGTTGGCAGTATGGAAGGGCCATACTGAAATACAAATATCCCTCATGAGTAATGTTGGCAGTATGGAAGGGCCATACTGAAATATAAATATCTCTCATGAGATGGCAGTATGGAAGGGCAATACTGAAATACAAATATCCCTCATGAGTTGGCAATATGGGAGGGCCAATACTGAAATATAAATATCCCTCATGAGATTGGCAGTATGGAAGGGCCATACTGAAATATAAATATCTCTCATGAGATGGCAGTATGGAAGGGCAATACTGAAATACAAATATCCCTCATGAGTTGGCAATATGGAAGGAACTGTTTAACTTAGGCATTTGTGACTGCTTTTGCGACCAGTGCAGATCAAGATCAGCCTGCACATTTGTGCAGTCTGATCATGGCCTGCACTATTCATTATTTAGTCAATGAATTTTCAACAAGCCCTCCCACCCCATTACCATACACAACTAATGATTGTAAAAGGTTGTCATCAAATGTGACCCATATTTATGTTTTCATGGATATATTTTTGAATATTTGAGGATAAAAAAAACCTTTTTTTGTTTTTAAAAATTTTTAGTTCTTTGCGTTCTAGCCCTAGTATTTAAGAAATATTTGTAAGGCCTTTTTTTTTTTTTTTTTTTTTTTTCCATCGTTTGGTAAAAAAAATTGTTTGTCCTTTTTTCTCTCGCAACATTCCCAACATTTTATTTCTCTGTATATGTAATTAAGTCTGAGCAGTCGGAAAATAAAACTGAAGATTTTCAATTTGAATTATTTCTGAAATCGACTTTTTAGCTCACCTGAGCACTTGTGCTCGGGTGAGCTTTTGTGATCGCCTTTTGTCCGTCGTGCGTCGTGCGTCGTCCGTCGTCCGTCGTCCGTCGTCAACAATTGCTTGTGACCACTCTAGAGGCCACAGTTTTGGCCCAATCTTCATGAAACTTGGTCAGGATGTTTGTCTACATGATATCTCGGATGAGTTCGAAATTGGGTCATGTGGGGTCAAAAACTAGGTCACTAGGTCAAATCTTAGAAAAACCTTGTGAACACTCTACAGGCCACAAATTTAGCCCAATCTTCATGAAAAATGGTCAGGGTGTTTGTCTACATGATATCTTGGATGAGTTCGGGTCAAAAACTAGGTACCAGGTCAAATCTAAGAAAAACCTTGTGAACTCTCTAGAGGCCACAGTTTTAGCCCAATCTTCAATAGATTTGGTCAGGATGTTTGTCTAATTGATATATTGGATGAGTTTGAAAATGAGTCACATGAGGTCAAAAACTAGGTCACCAGGTCAAATGTTAGAAAAACACTTTTAGATGCCAGATTTTTTGTCATTATGCCTAACACAGCCATCTTACTCAGGTGAGCGACACAGGGCCATCTTGGCCCTCTTGTTTTCATCAGTGGGTGAAAAAAAGTCGATTTCAGAAATAATTCAAATTGAAAATCTTCAGTTTTATTTTCCGACTGCTCAGACTTAATTACATATACAGAGAAATAAAATGTTGGGAATGTTGCGAGAGAAAAAAGGACAAACAATTTGACAGTGTTTATCGACTGTTACCAAACGATGGACAAAACACAATGAAGGTTCTTGAAACTGCTTGGGAAAACCACATGTGTTATATTTAGTAACTTGTTTCCCCATGCGTACATGCCAAATTTTTAATATCACTTATGTCATGATATTACTGTTTCTCCATTTAACTCATCACTTTGTATTAATTATGATGGTAATGAGCAAGCGCCCCCCTTTAGAAATCATGTATTTTGTACACGTAGTCTCGTTAAACCAGACATGCTTACAACAACAGACCAGTTTACAGTTTGTTTACGCCATGGCTGACAACAGTCTTTTTAAGGTAAATTCAAGAAACAATGACAATACGAAAAGAAAAAGGTAAAGATGAGCAAAAAAAGTGACAAGAGAAAATAAAACTAATCTGATTGCTTGTTGCTTGTCCCGAAATTGAAACATGAGTTCCCTTGGCTAGATTTCAATATTTGCAAGATGTGCCGAAAATATGATGGATCAAACGAAGCGCTTTATTGAAGGTATGATTAATTTCATGGTTGACAATTTGAATTGCATTTTGAATCTGTAGCCCACAAGTTTCACCAACGAAAACATGAAATATTGCATTTTTTCACCACTCACCAGTTTAGTTGCATCCCATACTGGGGAAATAGAACAGGTTGAAAATCATTATTACACTATTATATATTATTCTTCTTTTTTTTCCCTACTCCTATGACCATGTGGTGTCCTGGCGGTTCGTAAAACAAAGAATAAAAAATAAAAGGCCTAATGTCCACAGAAGCTCTATTAATCATATGGAAGAAAAGTTAATTCTAAATTATTGTGAAGAAGATAAAAAAAAAATGGTTTCAGGGAAAAAAAATATTGTCAAAGATTTTAAACCATGAGGGCAGATTTTAGTTTTAATGAATCAAGGCAAGCAACAAGAAATAGCCTGACAATAAAAACATTGTTTTAATAATATCTGAAACACATGCAATGCTTCCTGGTGTGTCCAAAATTTATGGCTTGAGTTCTTTGTTTTTAATTATTTTTGCACCATGGCATGAAATTTTGGACAAAACCTGATAATATTATCACAAGGGTCAGGTGTAGAAAATTGTATAATGTTCCCCTTATGAGATTGTTTCCTATTTTCTGGTATGTTTGTTGTCCCTATTTCCTCTCGCAGCACATTAGCATCCTCAGCAAATCAGAGATTGGTACAAATCAAATATTTGTTCATGTAACGTTCGCAAAGTTTCATTTAGCAGGGAATGGATTTAGATAGATAGTTTTCTTAGAAAGGTCTTAAATTTGGAGACATTTCACAGCAGATAAAGTTTCTAAATAAGAGTATTTACATATAGATGTTCTTTATATTTACTCATAGAAATGCTCATATGAAGTTTATCTTTTCACCCAATGTTCATTAGGTGGGAAAATATGTGTATTTGATTAGAATATGGTACAGATGTGTGTATTTTTCTGGCATATATGTATTTTTTTAATGGCATATGCATGTGCTTTATTGAAAATTACAAATTGCAAGACACACATTTACAAAAATATCACCTTGCGATAGGTCGGTGGTTCTACCTGGATGCCTCTGTGCATTCAGGGTCTTCCTCCACCTGTAATTACCTGGACGTCGCTATATGACTGAAATACTGTCACAGCAACGGTAAACTCAAATAGTCAAGTCAAAAATGAACCAAACTTATATTTTCCATTGATTGAATGAATGATTTAAATAGGATCACTGGTGTTTTTCTATTGTTTTACTTTACAGTAATATACACATGTTCAGCCAGGCATAATAGTGTTAAAATCTCTCTTCCTTGACTCCATTTAGTTTTAACTTGTCTTTTTACATTGATTGAAAGAAATCTTTAACTTATTCTAATCCTTTGCATTATTGCATAGCTGGAGTAATCAACAGCAACTGCTAGTCACTTGTAGACTTATCTGGTCCTATCCTGGTCATCAACAGCAACTGCTAGTCACTTGTAGGCTTATCTGGTCCTATCCTGGTCATCAGCAGCAACTGCTAGTTACTTGTAGGCTTATCTGGTCCTATCCTGGTCATCAGCAGCAACTTCTAGTCACTTGTAGGCTTATCTGGTCCTATCCTGGTCATCAACAGCAACTGCTAGTCACTTGTAGGCTTATCTGGTCCTATCCTGGTCATCAACAGCAACTGCTAGTTACTTGTAGGCTTATCTGGTCCTATCCTGGTCATCAACAGCAACTGCTAGTCACTTGTAGACTTATCTGGTCCTATCCTGGTCATCAACAGCAACTGCTAGTCACTTGTAGACTTATCTGGTCCTATCCTGGTCATCAACAGCAACTGCTAGTCACTTGTAGACTTATCTGGTCCTATCCTGGTCATCAACAGCAACTGCTAGTTACTTGTAGGCTTATCTGGTCCTATTCTGGTCATCAGCAGCAACTGCTAGTCACTTGTAGACTTATCTGGTCCTATCCTGGTCATCAGCAGCAACTTCTAGTCACTTGTAGACTTATCTTATCCTATTCTGGTCATCAACAGCAACTGCTAGTTACTTGTAGACTTATCTGGTCCTATTCTGGTCATCAACAGCAACTGCTAGTCACTTGTAGACTTATCTGGTCCTATTCTGGTCATCAACAGCAACTGCTAGTTACTTGTAGACTTATCTGGTCCTGTCTTGGTCATCAGCAGCAACTGCTAGTCACTTGTAGGCTTATCTGGTCCTATCCTGGTCATCAGCAGCAACTGCTAGTCACTTGTAGGCTTATCTGGTCCTATTCTGGTCATCAGCAGTAACTGCTAGTCACTTGTAGACTTATCTGGTCCTATCCTTGTCATCAACAGCAACTGCTAGTCACTTGTAGGCTTATCTGGTCCTGTCCTGGTCATCAACAGCAACTGCTAGTCACTTGTAGGCTTATCTGGTCCTATCCTGGTCATCAACAGCAACTGCTAGTCACTTGTAGACTTATCTGGTCCTATCCTGGTCATCAACAGCAACTGCTAGTCACTTGTAGACTTATCTGGTCCTATCCTGGTCATCAACAGCAACTGCTAGTTACTTGTAGGTTTATCTGGTCCTATCCTGGTCATATGTCATTGTCTTGAAATCTCTCATGTGTTAAGTGTTGAAACCTTTTTAGTGTGACCAAGTTTGAGTGATATTCTATAGGTTTTCAAAGAGAGGAGACTCGTTGACTCAACATTGCTAGAACTCAGAAACATTTAAAGCATTTCATTTTGAGCTATTGAATAAACAATAATTCAGCATTTAGAAATGTTCACCTTGTGAAATATATGAATTGCTATTGGCCCATCAAATGACAGGACATATTAATGGTGTGTCTGTTTTTATCTAGATCAAAACCTTTTTTTTTCTCCATGTTTACTTTTTAAAAGATCATCATACAAGACATTTGCTTCCCACTTTAAGAACATTACTGTACCCTATGATACCCTCATATGAATTTGCTCTCCGGTGTATATTGCCCCACCTTAGCAGTACTCTTGTTTCATTATACCGATGACAGAATGTGTAAATGAGTAAAAGGCACATCTAGAGTACTTAATATTTTTAAAGAGTTCAGCTAATGCAGTCATTGATACAGACCCAGATGAATTACAAATTGCTTCTTTTCACCCCTTTGCCATTAGCAGAATCTCAAATGTAGTTCTAGACCCAGGAATTCTCATTGTTTGTATGTAAATAAATCCATTTTAACCCCCAGTATTTATAAATGTCTTGCTTTGCTGAAATATATCTGCTTATATCAGATGTGAATTCAAGACTACAATCTATTCATGCATGAAAATGCTAAACAATGTTGTAGACATAAATCAGCTCTAAGTGTTCCTAAGCACATCTGACTCCAATGCTAATATACCACAAATGAGATTTGTCATGCCAAGGCCAATCACCCCTCAAAACCAATTTCTCTTCCTATGCAGAGGTCTTTTGTGGCATTGTTCACCTCGAAAACATAAATTTTACAATGTACATCTATTTTGTTGTGAAAAATAATTTGATGAAATATGAATTCAACCCCAAGGGGAGGAGCAAAATTTTCACACCAATTCTTTGGAGGATGTATGGATGTGAACAATGCAACTGGAAAAATATGAGACTTTCAGTTCCATGCTCTTGTTCCTTTAAATTTGTTTAATGTTGTGAGGGCTTGGATATTCACTACAGAATAATTGTCTTCTTTCAGTTAACAGAGGAGACCTGCTCCATTCTTCTTATTGGTTCATCTGCAGCAGCATAAATCAACAACAACATAAATGTTGAAATGAAATCTTTAGAAAGGACAACAATACAGAAACATGTACCACAACTGACCTAGCACAAAAATGTTCACATTAATATTCACAGTTTTTCATCCAGTAAAACATCCAAGTGTGTTAAAAACTTCCCCAATTATGTCAATAAATTCATACCTGACAATAATAAGGTGCGTATCAATTCGTCAGTTGTACTCAAAATACACTTATTTTACAGAGGTTGACATTTACAAAAGAAGTCTCTATGGAAATCCAGAAAAAAGCTCTAAAATTTGATCATTATATTCATCATTTGTTCACTGAGGAAATATTTCAAAAATTCTTTCAGAGCTGAATTTGTGTGTCTTAATTTTCTACACCCAAATTAGAATTCTGTTTGCCAAGAATGAAAAGTAAATTATATATGGTAAGTTAAAAACAAAAATACTAATACAATTAGGCTTTATTTCTGATATTAGGATTGTTTAAACATTTATGTTTTTAACATGCTTTGAAATCAAGTTTTTACAATTACTACTTTTCCTTCTCAGCATGGTTCCTGAGTTTGACAAGTACTTAACCCTTTCCCTCATAGAAGAAACCATGAAAGACCTATGCGAACAGCATAGAACCAGATCAGCCTGCGAGTAACTCGCAGGCTGATCAGGTTTTATGATGTTCGCTGCTCCTCAGTGGTCTGGAAATGAGGACTTTATAATTAAATTTGGTATGGTTTAACTGTGGTTTTCTGCAGATCAGGCTTTATGTGGTACCTACTGAGTGCGTCAAAATGAGTCTATATGAGGGAAAGGGTTAATACCATGGAATATAATGTGGAGTCATGCCCTGAGGGAGGTTCAAACTTGAAGCCCTCTAGATCTGCAGATCTAGAGCTGTCCTGTTTGCCTCCACTTGACCATCACACCTTTATTAACACATAAAGCACCATACACTTAAACTTGTTAAATAAAAGTGTACAAACTGTAATGATAATTTCATTATTAGGTTTAACAAGACCATAATCTAAACCACATGCAGGGCTGAATCATTGCAATTGTTCTTACTCTACAATGATAGGGGAAAGCTTTGAGTATTGGCTATACAGTGCAGTCGTTGACGTCTTTATCTGCCTTGACAGATTCAGACCAAGTGTTTCTAGTGGCAAATCAAAGTCTCTTGGATCTCTGTGTATGGTAATGGCTGGCCTGTATCATGCCATTATACCACTGTGTGGCAGCAATGTGTCTGCCTTAAGGGATTAGACACTTGAAGTCCCAAATGACTGATATTATTTCATAGGATAGTTAAATTAACTACATTCACAATGTGATGGTTTATAATGAAAACGTATTTTCAACATTCTTTAGAACTTATTGTGTCACCTGGTGTAAGCAAAGGTGACACATAGGGATCACTTTTCTGCAATCTGTCTGTCTGTCACACTTTCTCTATCACGCCTCAGCAGGTGACACATGTGTTCCAAAGAGCACTCTTGTAGTTATTGTAAATTATATGAAGTTTTCTGAAGTATTATTTCATTTCCAAGAAATATTTTATAAATGGGTATCAGTATACATACCTTACATAATGAAGAAATCCAATATTTACATAATGCTGATGAATGTTGCACTTAGAGGCTGTGTATTATTCATGAATATTGTTGTGGTTGGTATAAAATACTGCTTTGGATGCAGACTTGAAAATGGAACACTGCTGAATCTTGACTTCTAGATGGTTCATTTATGATCAGTTGAAACCAAGTGGTTTAATTAGTGGTACATTTCATCCATTCATAAAGTAATACTTATTCATTATGTCTCTTAACCCTTTCCCTCATATATACTTATTTTGACGCCCTCAATAGGTATCACATAAAGCCTGATCTGCAGAAAACCACAGTTAAACCTCACCAAATTTAATTACAAAATCCTCATTTCCAGACCACTGAGGAGCAGCGAACAGCATAAAACCTGATCAGCCTGCGAGTTACTCGCAGGCTGATCTGGTTTTATGCTGTTCGCATAGGTCTTTTCATGGTGTCCTCTATGAGGGAAAGGGTTAAGTTAAACTGCATGCACACGAGACTATGCACTGGATGATGTTTATTAATACTGGGAAGGAAGGTCAAGATGCCCTGAAAAATTAATGCTTTGAAAATGTCAGAAATACTGCAATGGGTAAACAGGCTAATTAATCTGCATGAACAACTGCCTGCACTGAATAACCATGGGACAGCCATTACATCTTGGTAGGCGATGTACGACATTACAAGTATTGCAATATTCGCATGACAATATAGTAATAATCTCTTCAATATTGTTTGATCTTAATAAGGATAAGAAAAAAAAAGTAAAAAAGAAATAAAAAGGGGTAAAAAGAAATTTAAAAAAAAAACGTTTTTCACTCAGATTTTTTATCTTTCAGATGGAAATCTTGTACAAAAATAGGTAGGTAAAGATTAAGTGCAGGAAAGGTTAAACCAGTCCCGGTGGCTCTGTGGTCAGTCATGGGTTCAATCCTAGACTGCAACAATTACCAGCTACCTTGAATTAAGGTAGTTCCAGGACTGGTTGGCCTGGTGTCAGGATAATATTACTGGGTGTGGTATCATGCAGTGTTGAAGAACTTTATCTATCCCATGTAAACAAAATACTGAAACATTCTTGGTGGGACATTAAACAAACAAACAAGCAAAAAGATAAAGTAGCCTTACTCTTAGGACATCTTAGTTATTTTATTTCAGCAAATATCTATACATTTGCATAGTAATAAACAAGTATATTTTGATCAGTCAGGGAATCATATGTTACAAATACACTGTGCAATATATCGTTGTTGCAAATATTTCATATCATCCAAAATATTTCAGTGCATAGTAATCTCATTTTGGCCTACATTATACATCCTTGGTTTTTGTTAAGCTCTTTAATTTTGTTTCCTTTGACTAACAGTTTAATACAACCTTAAAAGTAGTACAAGCTGCATACTCACAAAGAGAACCAAAGAAAATTCTTCAATAATTAGGTCTTCCCCTGGGGCAACAATATTGTACACTGTCAGCTTATGCCCCAAATATTCTGAATATTTTGAGAATTATGAAAAAACAACAAAAGGGTTTGGCATTCCATCATTTAGAACCTATGCTTCAATAGGTTAACAGAGCATCAAAACATGTAGAAACTGCAGAACCTCTGCTGTTATTTATCTACCCTCACCTTACCTGCTTTTGACCCTTCATTAGCTTCTACCAAACCGACTACAAATCTTTCTTTCATCTGAATGATCTTGTTATTTGCCCACAAAGGAAATGGGTATTTCCATCATAGCAGCTATTAATTTGTCACAAGTGTTGGTGAGGCAATGTGGAGTGCAAGCAAGCTAGGTAGCTCACATACCTTCAGTGTAAACAGCTGCAAAACTTTGTTTATCTTATTGATACTTCAATAAATTCGACAGGGCCTATTTCAGTTAACAAATTATAGAAGCCTTGAGTCTTTAATTAAGTATCAAGGACTGGTAAAAATGTTTAAGAGTATTGATGGTGCTGCATACTCACATTGGGAGTAAGAATGATCAGGTACAAGATAATTGTCATTTTTAGATTGTTTTTTTCTAATTACAAAATTCCCATGAACATTTTAACCCTTTCCCTCATATATACTCATTTTGACACCCTCAATAGGTATCACATTAAGCCTGATCTGCAGAAAACCACAGTTAAACCCTACCAAATTTAATTACAAAATCCTCATTTCCAGACCACTGAGGAGCAGCGAACAGCATAAAACCTGATCAGCCTGCGAGTTACTCGCAGGCTGATCTGGTTTTATGTTTTTCACATAGGTCTTTTCATTGTTTCCTCTATGAGGGAAAGGGTTCATTTGTAAAGGCTTTTGGAGACCCAGATTCCTTAACTGTATAACATATTGATATTTGTAACTGATAATATTAAACCAGGAGCATAAATCCACATATTCAGTGGGTAATTATGCATTTTTAGCTCACCTGGCACAAAGTGTCAAGGTGAGCTTTTGGGACCAGCCTTTGTCCGGCGTCCCGCGTCGTTAAAAATTTACTTAAAAATCTTCTTCTCTGAAACTGCTGATGGGAAAGTGATAAAACTTTGCAAGGATGTTCCTAAGGTGATCCCCTATGAAAATAGATCAAATAGTTCTGGTCTGTTGCATAATTCGGTCACATGAGCTAAAAATAGATTTTAATAGTGAAATCTTAAAAAATCTTCTTCTCAGAAACCACAAGGCCTTGAGTTAAGATATTTGGTGTGCAGCATTATCTAGTAGATCACTACCAAGTTTGTTCAAATCATGGCCCTGGGGTTAAATTTGGCCCGGCCAAAGGGGTCACCTGATTTTACATCGGCTAATATAGGAAAAATCTTGAAAAATCTTCTTCTCAAAAACCACAAGGCCTAGAGTTTAGATATTTGGTGTGTAGCATTGTCTAGTGGATCTCTACCAAGTTTGTTCAAATCAATACCCTGGGGTAAAGATTTGCCCCGCTCCAGGGTTCACTTGATTTTACATGGCCTAATGATACGTGAGCGATCCAGGGCAATGATGGCCCTCGTGTTTATATTAGCGTAAGGTCAAGGTCACATGGTAATTAGCATTGCATGTAATTCACATTTTTGTCTATCGCTTATTAGATAATCTGATTTTGGTGGATTTGGAAGACACACAACAAAATAAAAAAGGAAATGAGTTTTCCTCTTTAAGTTTTTACCTTATTGAGACTCATTTTGATGCACTGGCAAACCAGAGCAGACCAAAATCAGCTCCTTCCAAACAAATCAGACGCTGATCAGACAGCTCCTTCAAAACAGAGTAGACCAAAATCAGCTCCTTCCAAACAGAGCAGACCTGGATAAGACAGCTCCTCCCAAAAAAACCAACCAACCCTTTCCCGAGGAACCAAAAATTTTAAGGTTTAACTGTGGTTTTCTGCAGATCAGGCTTTATGTGAGGGCGTCAAAAAGAGTATATATGAGGGAAAGGGCTAAACAGAGCAGACCCTGGTCAGACCAGACAGCTCCTTCCAAACAGAACAGGTCCTGATTAGACAGCTCATTTCAAACAGGGCAGACCCAGATGAGACAGCTCCTTCCAAACAGACCCTGATTAGACAGCTCATTTCAAACAGAGCAGACCCAGATTAGACAGCTCGTTTCAAACAGAGCAGATTCTGATTAGACAGCTCGTTTCAAACAGAGCAGAGCAAGATTAGACAGCTGGTTTCAAACAGAGCAGACCCAGATTAGACAGCTCCTCCCAAACAGAGCAGACCAAGATTAAACAGCTCTTTCCAAACAGAGCAGACCAAGATTAGACAGCTCGTTTCAAACAGAGCAGACCCAGATTAGACAGCTCGTTTCAAACAGAGCAGACCCAGATTAGACAGCTCGTTTCAAACAGAGCAGACCCAGATTAGACAGCTCGTTTCAAACAGAGCAGACCCAGATTAGACAGCTTGTTTCAAATAGAGCAGACCCTGATTAGACGGCTCGTTTCAAACAGAGCAGACCCTGATTAGACGGCTCGTTTCAAACAGAGCAGTCCTAGATTAGACAGCTCCTTCCAAACAGAGGAGATCATTGACAGATTATGTACAGCAAAGTTTATTTCATATATCATTTCAAGTTCCATTAATGAATATTTATGAAGTAAAGGTTTATTCTGTTGAGTCATGGTGGTGAAGTGAGGGTATTGATTTATCACCTTCACAGATAGCTCCAGTATAAATATAGACAGATCCACCCTGGGTGCAGCTGCAGTCTTGCTGACATTTATTTTTCTTTGTTGTATACCTGCAGTTCCTATGACTGATTAATCTTATTATCCAATATTGGCAAATAACACCACAAAAGACTCTTAATTCCAGTCAGGGTTCTATGCTAGGCTAATTTTTTTTGGGGGATAACATTTCAAAAGCCTTATAATCATTAATAACTTTGAGCTACAGACGTAAGTCATGTATCTATATTTAATAAAAGTAAGGGTAATTTTTCTGTCAAACTTTGACAGAAGAAATCTACTTGATAGTTTCTTTCAGCAACAATTTAGTTGCATCCCCTCCCCTTCTATTTCAATGACAAATATCCTTAGATTACATTTCAAGCCATACTTTAAGAGCCAGACATTTTAAATTATTTTCAACAATATTTGTAAAGTTTCACATTTGAATCTTTATCTCTTTCAGACTTTTCTATCTTAAATATCCATATAAAGGGTAGGATCTTTTTTAGCCTTTTATCCTTTAATCACAAAACTTCAGTAGGCATAATATTTTTAATCTCTCTCTCACATACACATGACATATATCTATTTAAGTTAGAAAGGGTCTCCAAAAATATAAAATTCTCCTTCTCTATGCATTTAATAAGGCATTTATTATTGAAAAGAAAATCAATAGAAATGCCTTTTGATCTTACTTTCAGATTCTCATTCTTTGCTGTTTTCTATTAAAAGTTGCCCTTTTCTTCCAAAATAAGTTTTATGAGTTTCGGAACATACTTTTAATCACTTTCATCTCATTTTCATGCTAGACACCACAGAGTTATGATAGTATAGGTATTTATTGTGTGATTTGCAGTAAGTTTTCTAAATGATATATGGTTTCGTCTGTGGTTATCTAAAAATTATGTAACAAGAATCCCTGTATGATCCGTCACATATGGAAGCCAATATGAAACATTTTATGTTCTGTGTGCGTGCAGCTACCTATTTCATTCCATCGAAACCATAATAATGGGTATTTGTTCGAAATTGCTCAACTTTTTATTCTTTTATTAGATTGAATTGAAATGGTTATCTATGTTCATTGTGGGAACAAGGAGAATAAAATATTTAAGAGGAAATGGGCATATACTGGAGTCTGACAGTTTTATGAACTGATTATTCAACAGTTTTGACCACAGTAATGGCCAGAGACAGGATAGGGAGTTGTCTGGGAGGGAAAACAAGTCTGTAGTGTTCTGGAAGAATAGATTGGCACGTCATTCTTAGCGGAAATGGTCCAGACCCTATCATCATCTTCTGTCTTAAATTTTGGTTGAATTATTAAAAAACAAAATGTTCAGAAAATTTAAAAATTATGATGTTGATAATATCAGTGGTGACACATGGGGATCACTTTTCTGTCGTCCATCTGTCCGTCCGTCCTGAAACTTTTTGACTCGCATAACTCCAAAAGTATTTGTTCTACAGACTTAAAACTTCATGGATTTATTATTCAGAACATGAACTTGTGCACCTGGGTATTTTTATTGAACCATCGTTGAAGTTGAGTTATGGGTCTTTGTTAATATGGAATTTTATGCTTGTGATGCACGTTACCCCGAAAGTAATTGTACTACAGACTTGAAACTTCACAAATATATTATTCAGTACATGAACTTGTGCATTTAGGTATTTTTATCAGATCACCGCTGACATTGACAGAACTATGGGCCACCAAAAATATGCCATATAGATTTGCCTTTGTCTGTCCGACTATCCCAAAACTGTGACACAATTAATTCTGAAGGTATTTGTGCTACAGACTTTAAACTCCATGGATATATTACTCAGGACATGACTTGCGCACCTGGGTGTTGGCCTTTGTTTTGGAAAATGTAATGAGGTGGGGGCAAATGTGTTCGCTGGACACATTTCTAGATTTTGTTAAACTCAAACCACAACAAAAGATGTCAAATTATTTGACTCCTTTATAATATATGACTGCTTCAAGCAATTCATGTCCTTGTGTGAGTGATTGTGCAGCTACATTGCTTTCTTGTTTATTTGTCTTGAGGGGAAAATTGAAATGCCATATTCTTGTTTATGATTCAATTCTCTTAACATTTGGACATACTTTACTGTCCAAATATGTTTTCGAAAGGACATATAATTGCATATATGTAAAAATAAAAATTGAATTTTTTTTTTCCAAAAATCACTTGCAGCTGACAGGTTAAATTTTGTAGCAGTAACAAAAGTCTTGCTGTAAGAATTCTGTGACATTTGCATAATGCTTGCCTTCTTATATAATTACTACATCAGTAATTCTGGATTTTTATATGTCATGGAGGCTTTCTTAATGTTACTGAATGTTAACTTTGTACTAATATAATTGAATCTTTACTACATACAGACACATTTCCAAATGGAGGAGACCCAGATCAGACAGCTCCTGATCTGAGGGTCTCCCATGTGTGTAGCCCAATTTCTTCACAGTCTGCACAGCAAAGAAAGATCCAGTTTCAAAATACAAATTAAATTCAATAAGTAGATATTCATTAAATCAAAAGGTGTACATTAATATTCATGAGGTTAAGGGTTATAGGATCAGTCTGGGATTTTATTTTTTTACCAGGTTTTCCAAACAGGGTGGGTTGACAGGCAGCTGTCAGCTTTCCTCGTCTTGACCATACCTTTTTCATGCATTTAGATATTTTTATGCCCTGTCTGTTTGTTGGTTGGTTGGTTTGTTGGTTTGTCAGCAACTTGTAACATTGGCCATTACTTGAAAACTATACAATGTATTGACTTGAAATTTCATATATGAATAGAATGTGACTAGGAGAAGGGCATTGACCAAGAACCATAACTCTGTCTGGCCCAGGTTTGGAATTATGTCTCCTCTTTATTTTTTATTTCAATTTTTGTCACTTGAAAACTATACAAGGTATGAACTTGAAATTTCATATATAAGTAGATGACAAATAGGATTAGTGCAGTGACTGAGATCCATAACTATACCAAGTCTGGTCTTTGATTATCTCCCTTTATATTTTTTTTTTCATAAATTTTTCTTGGGATCAAATCTCACATACAAAAGACCTTAAGGACTTGAAACTTGAAACATAATATGATAATATTTGATAGTAAGTATTAGCAGTGCAGTAATCAAAGACCATAACTTTGCCTGGTCTAATTTTCTGATTACCTCCCTTTATTTTATATAAATTTTTGTCAAGAACAAACCTTCTGAACTATTCGAGGTAATTTGATTTGAAACTTAAAATATAGTAGAAGTGTAATGATTATAAACAACTTTGTCAGGTTCTATTTTTTAAAATTAGCTCCCTTTATTTTTTAATGAATTTTGTCTTGAGCATTACTCCATTACTATATGCAGTAAAGGTTACATATTTGACATACTTACTCAAATAATGAACGGCTTTCAGATGACATCAATTATTTGACATCTGACTCGCTAATAGACGGGGGCATAGTGTTTTGGGAACGCATCTTGTTTTCCTTTCTTTTTCATTATGATGAGAAAGCATGTGGGCACACAACTTAATTTCATAGCTCTAAGGTCAAGGTCACACTCAGAGGTTAAATGTTAATAAATTATTCATTACTGTCATCTGGAAATTCTGGTTTATGTAATAATATATCCGATGTAACAAACTCTTTTAATTGTTTTAAATCTTGAAAATGATTTGGTGAGTTCTTGAAAGAGAGTTATGTTGATAAATTGTCTAGTTATAGGATATATATAGATTCTTTCACTCTCGTCATAATTACTTTTAATTTGTTCACATATTAGTAATTTTAATTGAGATATCATTCCATCGCTAATATTCATTTCATCATTATATTACATACCCCTTATTATAAAAAGTCAGATCAAACCTTGTATACAATATGGGGATTTGCATTCTGTTAGATTTCAATATGCTTTGATATTTTTTAACCAGCCCTAACAAAATCCATACATTTAGATACTAAATGAAGTTTTAGCAACATTTGGCAGGTTGTTTCGTTGTATGGCAATTGTTCACATTGTGTGCATGTCACTTTGATAAAAAATAACTTATATATAGTTTATTTCTTGTTTGTTAGGAGGTAGAAATGTAATGAAGCTTCAGTTGAGTGAAGTAATGCAGGATCATTGGATGTCTGTTTAATTGAAAGGCTTACCTTTAAGATCAGATTAGGAGAAGGGGCGTAATTTAGGAGAAATAAAATAGATGGTTTAAAAGTGTTTTAATTGGTTCATTTTCTTTTTAATTAAGAGTGATCTTTTGAAGCACATTGTCATACTATGCAGAATCAAGGTAGCATCAAAGCCACCAAACATAAAGTAGAGACACTGATGATGCAAATTCAACATAGAAAGAAAAAACTTCACATTGTTGTAAAATAAATTTTAATCATTGATTAACAGTTCATGGTCATTTTTCATAGATTTTTTTTCATTGAATATAGAAAAGATTATTAATATAAAGTGATGAGAAATTTTAATTTCATGTTATACTTTGAAACTGATTAAAATAATTTATGTGTATATCATTTTTTCCTTTTAAATAATCTTCATTATTCAACATTTGACTCTGATTCTGTAGTATCAAAGATAAAAACAAATTTCAAAAAAAAAAGAGATTTTTTTCTATGGGATGGCATCATTAAAATAACATCTATCAAGTAAGATAAAATATATATAGGATAGAATATTAAATTTTATCACAAATAAATCAGTTAAGGGAGTTTATATTTCTGACGTAGGAATGGGGTGAAGAGATTTATAAAAATTACATCCTCGTTCTCTCATGCAATAATATATCCAAAGCTGAGAGTATTATCTTTCTGTTTATATTGTACTTTAAACGTATAACTCATGAATATTCATGCTCTAATTGACGACTTGATGAATATTAATTTACAGTACTTTAAATGATATATGAACCGTTAAGACCAATCTAATCTACAATACAGTGTAAGCAAACACAGGAGACCCTGATCAGATAGTTCCTGGAAGGAGCTGTCTGATCAGGGTTTGCTGTGTTTGCCATTGTGTCAGAATGAGTCTGTATGAAGTTAGGACAGATAAGGAGTATGAATAGAGAGCTGTTTGTAGGATATTAATTCATATTTCAGCTGCAGCAGCTGATGCGATCATTAACTTTAATCATCTTAATCATCGTCACCGTTGAGTTCTGTTTCATAAAAGATTATCATATTTTGCATGCTCAATTAATTTTGATGTAAATGTTTCTTTGAGCAACTATACACTTGCATGTAAAATTTCATTAAAAGTAAAGGAGAACAGATACAATTATTTATGGCCATGTTGGAAAGTATGGGAGTTTGTTTTTTTATTATTATTTCTGGCGATGTGGTATGAGGCTGGAAATACAGGCTGTTATTAATTTGGAGGATAAACTAATCTTAGAATTGTTCACAGCTAGTAACAACAGTCAAGTACTTACCAGATTAATTGGGTTAACTTTCCAAAGCTGTTTTTATATATTTAAAATTCAGTATCCTTTTGATTTTTTTTTTCCAATTGTTTTTTTTTTTTTTTTTTTTTTTTTCACACAAGTACTGCAAAAAAACCTTTTTAAATTTTTTTTTTAAATTTTTTTATTTTTTTTTTTTTTTTATTTCTGGTAACAATCCTCACAGTATTTAGTCACAAAGCTACATTAACAAAATAAATATTCTTTCACCTTTTACATAAAATAAATTTTTCTGTCCATAAAAATCAGTTTGAATGGTGAAATTCTAATTAGACAAATTTGGTTCCAGTTTTTTGCCAGCTTGGGACAACTTTTTACAACTTTTTTTTTTGCATCGAAGCGTTTTCTCTGCTAAAAAATTAAATTGGATTAATTAAACTATCCAAGTAGAAGAAAAAGAAATTCAAGCTCAGTCTTGAATCAGTTGACAAATTAATTTCCTTCTTGTTAAGCGTAGACTTAAACCACGAATGTTTTATCGCTGGAATCCAATAAAACTGGATCACATAATAGATTCTCTCCGCTGTGCCTACCACTGACTGTTTGTCTCAACTGCTACTGAAGAGTTCCAATACTATTTGTATCTTCCTCTCTGATACTCTCCTGCAGCCTCTGTTGTAATGAGCCTATCAAGAGCTCCTCTCCTGTATTCCTCAATATTCTATTCACAACTTATGACCTTGGGATTTAATTATGTGACCACTTCTTGTGCTTTTATACAAAAGGTAGTGTACAAGAGGAGGATAAAATAAAGTTGTAGGAGGTGGGAGGGTGGGGATGAATGCATAATTCTCTACCTTATGCAGGGTTTTCATTAATAAACAGCCAATTCATTTAACCCTTTCCCTCACATAGACTCATTTTGACGCATTCAATAGGTACCACATAAAGCCTGATCTGCAGAAAACCACAGTTAAACCTTACCAAATTTAATTACAAAATCCTCATTTCCAGACCACTGAGGAGCAGCGAACAACATAAAACCTGATCAGCCTGCGAGTTACTCGCTGGCTGATCTGGTTTTATGTTGTTCGCATAGGTCTTTTCATGGTTTCCTCAATGAT
>CM037783.1:52183868-52233868 GCA_021229015.1 Solen grandis
GGAAAGGGTTAAAAAAAAAAAAAAAAAAAAAAAAAAAAATTGGCAAGGGGTCAATATGAATTTCTGATGTTCAAAATTTCACATATTGCTGGAAAACGGTGTTTTAGCATTTTAACAGATGATTTCGATCGGCAATCGTTTATTAATGAAAACACTGCTTTTAAAAAAGTGTTTTCATGATTTTGCAAATGGAGAAGACCCACTTCAGACAGGAAGCAGCTGTCTGATCAGAGTAACTTCTGTATGCTTATTCAAATTTACACAACCTGCATGGCACAGAAAAATCCACTGCTTCATATAATACCATTTATAGTTAAGTAAATTAATATTCATCAGGTCATAAATTGTTCATGAGTTTTCATTAGGTAAAGGTTTAGAATATTGAATGTATTAATTTTGTAATTTGCATATACATGTATTTCCATATACTAAATAATTTTCATGCAGAAATCCAAATTTTATATTGTTATACAAAGTCTGTAAAGGGGAAATATAACACTGAAATATATTGAATTGCCCAAAGCAACTGCTTTTCTCGCTGGACAGGTCCTCTCTGAAAACTAGTTGTCGAGCCTTTATGAAACTTACTGTTCATGCTGTTCTCCCATCCTTCTCAAATGTAATGAAACTAATCATTAATCAGTCAGTTTACAGTCCTTTGTAACAAACATTTTGGTGTACATAAAGTAGTAATTGAATTGTGGTCATAGAGGGCGATGCGCTGCAAATCCACCTGGGAATGATATATATTTTATCAAACCACACTCAGAGCATATGCATTAGCATGCTGTTTTGGGGGTCCAAACCTTCTTCCTGTGTAGCATTGGACCTTACATAGTGCATAAAAAATTATCCATTAGCATGCCGTTTTGGGGGTCCAAACCTGGTTCACATGTTATATGGGACCTTACCGACTGCATATGCATTAGCATGCCATTTTGGGGGTCCAAACCTTCTTTACAGGAATCTACCTACTATGGGAACTTGTGCGCCAGCAATTTTCATTATGATTCATCAACTATTACAGGAGTTATGCCACTTTGAATTTTTTCCCTATATAGAATATGTAGGGAAGAATCTTGTATGTCCAACTCCTCCTATACTATTGTTGTGATTTACCTCAAACTTACACAAATGGACAACATATATGTGAAGATGTGCATGTGTTTTGGGAATTTTCGTGTTACCGTTTAAGCCTGAGTTACTGCCCTTTGAATTTGAACAAAAATATGTACCCTTCAAGATTGTATCAGACTTTATGCAAAAATAAATATATAAAAACATTTCCTTACTTACTATAGCCAGAAGCCTTGAATCTTGATTTGTTTTCCTTTACATTTGAAACAGTTTAAGGGTTCTTGTATATCTATAATAACATATAAATGCATATACATGCCTCTAGATGCCGGCATTTATATCCCTGCATTCCCGCATTCATGTGAAATAGCTATTACCAAGTACTGCTCTCAAGCATTGAGTCTGGCTGTTTGGGATGGATGGGGCTAGGATATGTGAAGGGTATCCGTTAGTCTTTGGCTCACAGTTCTAGTTTTACTGAAGGTGACAAATCGAGGGCTGTCCACTAAACAATTCTAAGTGCATATAGAAACAAAAGGGTATGAAAAGAGTTTTGCATCAGCCTTTGAATGTGCTGCTACCTCTGTGACTTAGACGGAATTTGATGAGTATTATTCTCATCATTTAATATCCACGTGCAGTGTTATCTTGATGATTATTATAGTTGCTAGTTGAATCAATGTTCTTAAGTGTCGACTCCTTGTAATTTGTTTGTCACAATCAACATTCCATTGAGTATTAATTTAATCAAATAATACTTTTTGAACATGTTGTATAAATGTATTGACAATAATAACTGATTATAGTTTATGCTTGGTTACAGTAATGATAATCTTAACACAATAAAATGCAGCATGTTGTTAATTAATTACGTCTCCCCCCATTTATTTTTACCTCTGCAAACAAAGTTTGAGAGGGGGTATATAGGAGTCAGTCTGTTTGTCCGTTGATCTGTTGGTTTGTCGGTCTGTCCGTCCATCCCAGAACTTGTGACGTGAACTACTTCTTTATTTCTTAACCGATTTGGTTCAAATTTTGTGTGTGCATTGATAATAAGGTGAAGAGGTGCGTGACATAAGTTTCACTTGAGTTATCTCAAGGATTATAGAGTTATTGCCCCAGATTCGACTCTTATTATCTTGTGGCGAGAATAACTTCAACATTTCTTAATTGATTCAGTTTAAATTTTTTGTGGACATTGGTAATCAGGTGGAGAGGTGTGTGACACTAATTTCACTTGAGTTATCTCAAGGATTACAGAGTTATTGCCCCTAATTTGACTCTAAATATCTTGTGATGCGAACATCTTCTACATTTCTTATCCTATTCGGTTCAAATTTTGTGTGTGCATTGATGATCAGTTGGAGAGATGCGTGTCATTAATTTCACTTGAGTTATCTCAAAGATTACAGAATTATTTTCCCTCATTGAACTCAAAATATCTTGTGATGCGAACTCTACATTTCTTTACTGATTAGGTTCAAATGTTGTGTGTGCATTGATAATCCCCAGGAGGGGTGCATGACATAAATTTCACTTGAGTTGTCTCAAGGATGGCAGAGTTATTGCCCTGGTCCCATTTTTTAATTATCTTCCTTTGCTTAATTCTGTTTTTCTTGTCCGGAACGTAACTCAAAAATTATACAAGGTATTGACTTGAAACTTATATGTAAACAGATGGCAACTAGGAAAAGTGCAGTGTCCAAGAATTGTAACTCTACCTGGTCCCATTTTTTTAATTCTATATCGTTTATCATTACTACGGTATCAAATGAGATGTGTACTGCGCATGCGCCAATCAGTGTGCTTGCGCTTCCGGTATCGGATAAGCGTGTTGATCGTAAACGGATATAATTAGTTTTTTAAAGTGGCATTAACGGACGTAGTTCGGGTAAGGCGGTTTAATATTGTTGAGTTTATATTGCCACTCTAGTTTGTACGTAGTACGAACAATTTAGTGCTTGGTAATGTGCATTATCGAGCTTTAAATTGCCGCACATGGTGGGGCAGGTGATAATAATGGCGGACGCTCTGAAAGAGCGTGAAGGAAAGACTGACAAAACTGGGGCCACTCGTAGCAGTGAGCCAATAAAAGAAAAAGAGAGCAAAGTAAAACAGTCTTCACGTGGTAAACAACCTGCGAAGCAGGTTACTGAAGCAACGACTTCGAAAGTTCAGCCGAAAACCGTTGATAAAAATGACGAAATTTTGTCGATCTTGAGTGCGATCAGATCGGAGCAAGTTACTGCCAGTAAGAAAATGGAAGAATATGAACATAGATTAGATCAGATGGAATATGGCACATATGACTATGTTGTAAACGAAGGTCATGAGTATGACTATGAACATGATGAAACTCAAAATTGTGAAGACACGTGTAGTGTGGCAGAGTCCCAGGTGCAAAAACGAAAACGAGTTGATAACAATAATGACAGTGTCTCAACCACGCCTGTAGATGGTGCTGGTAGTAACAGTAGATTTGCTAGTTTAGCAAAGAAGTTCAAGACTGTGGAGGTCTGTGATAAAAGCATTGATTCGGTGTTGGCATCAAATGTCAATGAATTGTTTAGACAGGGTATGGAGGAAGAGCAGTACAATCAGATGATGAAGGATGAGGTGAATCCTCGTCCATCGAATTGTGAAAGTTTAGTGACAGTTAGGTTAAACCAACTTGTATGGGACATAGTCACTCCTGCAGCTCGTTCTCGGGACAAAAAATTACAAACAATTGAAACTAGCATTGTTAAATCGGCTACTATCTTGGCCAAGAATGTTGATACAGCGGTTCAAATGGAAAAAGATGCTAAAGAAAAAGGATGTGACATTGGTCCATTAATTGACAGTTATAATGACGCCTTAGCAATTCTAGGGCATGCAAACAGGCAGATAAACATGCTACGCAGGGACTTGCTTAAACCAGAAATGCAAAAAGATTACTCCCACATGTTCACGCATTCTCTGCCATTCACGGAACAATTGTTTGGGGACGATGTCTCCAAGACAGCAAAAGAAATAGAGGAGTGTTCCAGACTTGGACACAAGCTTCAATATGGCCCTGTTCGGGGAGGCTATAGAGGGAGACCTGCATTTCGGTTTAGACCACGAGGTGGTTTCAGTCGGGGCTTTCGAGAACGAGGAAGCTATGGACAATATGGTGGACACTATGGTACAGCAGATTACCATCATCAGAGGCCAAAAAACTCTCTTCGCCGAGGGGGGGTAAAGAAGATGTAGACTCGAAGGTGAGTGAACCATTTGTAGCTGGTAGATTGAAACATTTTGCCTTAGAATGGCAAAAACTCACAAATGATCCTGTTATTTTGGACATGGTTGAACATTGTCATGTAAAATTCATAAATGATCTTCCACTTAGTCAGAGCAAATTTTCACAGCATAAATTTAATGCTCAAGAGTCTCAGGTAATTGATAAAGAAATTGAAAAATTATCACATATGAAAGTTTTGGTACCAGTAGATTGGGATGAGCATCAGTTCCTTTCGCCAATTTTCTTAAGGCCTAAGAAAAATAAGGAGTATCGTATGATACTAAATTTGAAAATTTTGAATGAGCATGTACCATATTATCATTTTAAAATGGATACTTTTGAGACAACCCTTACATTGGTAAGGAGAAACATGTATATGTGTACATCTGATATTAGAAATGCTTACTATTCTGTCCCGGTGGCAGAAGAAGATCAAAAATATTTTAGATTTCAGTGGAAAGGCAAAATATTTCAATATACTTGCATCCCTAATGGATATAGGGAAGGTCCTAGATTGTTTACCAAGTTGTTGAAGCCAGTGTTTGCAAAACTAAGAGCAGACGGCCACATTTGCACGGGGTTCATTGATGATAGTTTCTTAGGAGGAAATACATATGACGAATGTTCAAACACTGTTTGTGTAGCTCATGAGTTGTTTGAGAAGCTGGGTTTTATCTTAAATCTTTTAAAATCCATGGTAGTACCATCGCAAAGAGCGACTTACTTAGGTTTTATCATTGATTCTGTCATGATGGTGGTCATACTACCACAGGAAAAGAGGGACAATATTGTAGCTTTGTGTCTTAAGTTGACAAATAAAACAAATGCAAAAATCAGAGAGGTAGCACAGGTTATTGGATTACTAGTATCTTCTTTCCCAGCAGTTGATTACGGGAAATTATACTATAGGGAATTGGAAAAGTCCAAGATTGAGGCATTGAGAAAAAACTGCGGAAATTTTGAGTCTGAGATTTTAAATAAAATATTTGGAAGGTGGATAAATAATATTCATTCACAGATTAGAGTCATTGATCGTGGAAATCCGTCGGTAGTAATTCAGACTGATAGTAGTCTCTCTGGTTGGGGGGCTGTGTTTGAAGGCACGCCTTTTGGAGGCAGATGGTCTGTTGAAGAGAGCAAAAATCACATTAATGTGTTAGAATTGATGGCTATATTATTAGCATTGCAAGCACTGGCGGAAAAGTTGGTAAATAAACATGTTAAAATTTTGTCTGATAATACAACAGCAGTGTCCTACGTCAATAATATGGGAGGCATTAGGTCAGACAAGTGTAATGAAGTTAGTAGAGACATTTGGTTCTTCTGTATGTCGAAAGGTATATGGATTTCTTGTGCCCATATTCCTGGAGTAGAGAATGAGGCGGATACCCCTTCTTGGCAATTTAAGGACAGTATCGAATGGGAATTAAAGGATGAAATATTTAAGAAAATTTGCTGTAAATGGGGAAAACCTCATGTTGATCTGTTCGCATCTAGGTTGAACAATAAATTGCCTATTTATTGTTCATGGAGGCCAGATCCTGGCGCATCATTTATTGATGCTTTCACTACTGATTGGGGACAATTTGGGTATTCATATATCTTTCCACCTTTCAGTGTACTGGCTCGCTGCATTCGCAAGATAGAGACAGACCAGGTCAAAACAGTTATAATAGCACCGCTGCGGCCGACACAAGTGTGGTTCACATTACTCATGCGAATTCTAGTGGACATTCCAGTGATTTTACCAAGGACAACGCAGTTGTTAATGTCACCGAAGCAAGACCAGAAACATCCAATGTCACAGAAACTGGTGCTGGTTGCATGCAGAGTGTCAGGAGATCCTACAGAGAACAAGGCTTTTCTGAGAAAGCAACCAGTATCATCATGTCATCATGGCGATCAGCCACAAAACGCGAGTATCAAGTCTATATATCGAGATGGCTATTGTACTGTAGTAGACGAAAAATTAATTCCGTTTCAGTTTCTGTCCAAGATGTTGTAGAATTTTTGACAATTGAGTATGAAAAGGGATTGAGTTACAGCTCTATCAATACGGCTAGAGCTGGGTTGTCCTCATTAGGAATCACGTTGGGATCATTTACAGCAGGAACTCATCCTACGGTCGTAAGATTCATGAAAAGAGTATTCAACAAAAGACCAACTCAATCTAAATACACTTACACATGGGATGTGGATAAAGTGTTAAATTTCTTAAGAAAATTGTCACCTGTAAAGCAACTTAATTTAAAGGACCTGACGTTGAAGTTAACTATGTTAATGGTGCTTACGAATGCAGCGAGGGTGCAGACGATCCATCTGCTTAGTGTTAAAAATGTTAAGAAGTTCAGTTCTGAGTTCGTGTTCCAGTTTAGAAACTTGTTAAAACAAAGCCGGCCGGGTTTTGTGTGTTCTTTGTTTAAGTTGAAAGCTTATCCTCCAGATAGGAGATTATGTGTCTATACAGTATTGAAGGAATATTTACTTCGAACTAAAATATTAAGAAATAATGTTGAGGATGCACTTTTAATTAGTTACATCAAGCCTTACAAGCCTGTTTCAAGAGATACCATTTCAAGATGGGTGAAAACTGTTATGATTCGTGCAGGCATAAGTGACACATTTGGAGCTCACAGTGTACGGTCGGCAGTAGTGTCAAAGGCGAAATTGAGCGGAGTGCCTTTAAAAGACATTTTAAGCAGAGCAGGCTGGTCAAATGGGAGTACGTTTGCCAAATATTATAACAAGAAGGTTGTGAAGGACAGCAAGTTTGAGCACCAGGTGCTAAACTGCTGAGGTATGTTTTTTGACATTATTTTAGCTTTAAAATCTCATTTGATACCGTAGTAATGATAAACGATATAGAATTTAAAAATTAAACGAGACTTACCTTGGTTAAGTCGCTGTTTGATTGTAATTCTATGAGTTTATAGAATTACGGAGGGATTAAATGCCACCCTCCCTCCCGGCATGGTTTACATAAGAAAGTGGAATAATACTATTTGGTTGTTAGACGGGTAAAATAATGGCAAAAAGCTGTTAAAGACTGATTGGCGCATGCGCAGTACACATCTCATTTAATCCCTCCGTAATTCTATAAACTCATAGAATTACAATCAAACAGCGACTTAACCAAGGTAAGTCTCGTTTAATTTTTAAATTATCTCCCTTTGTTAATTTTTTTTTTTTTTTTTTTTTTGTCTCGAACATAACTCGAAAACTATACATGGTATTTACTTGAACTTAAAGTGTAAACAGATGCTCACTAGGAGAAGTGCAGTGTCCAAGAACTGTAACTCTACACTTTAAAACTACTGTGCCAAACAACAATAACTGACTCTCTATCCACTTAAAATAAAGACTTTACTTACTTATTACTTACTATCATAACCATTATACTATGTATACAGGTTCTAATCTATGCTCTGCCTGGAGGCTGGCTTCTTCTGTATCAGAGCATTTTGCGGGTGTATTAATCACCTTCAGTGATTGTTGTAGTTACATATTGCTTTTGTTGTCTGATACTATTGAAAAGAAATTTCATTTATGAAAAGAAATTGATGAGAGGAAATGCCATGCACAAGGTCCATAACTCTGGCCTCAGTATTTTTGAGTTATTGTCCTTTTTCACAATTTCATGTCCTTAAGATAATTCCTGTTCTACTAATGCTATTAAAATGAGATTCCATGTATTGAAGGGAACCTCTTATACTGATGTTTCATCTGTAGAATGACTGCTGTTGAAATGACTTCAGTTGGATCACCAAATTTCATGCTTGACTTTATCCACATGCTACGAGATGCATCACAGGATTTTGGGGGGGGGAGACATCAGTTTTCTATAAAAACAAATCTCTAGTTTGTTAATTCATATAAACATGGAATGTCTTGATTTTACTTCTGGTATAATTATGAATACAATTATCACTTAGGCATTTATTTCACATTATCAGAATAGAAATCACAGACATGGATTTACTAGCATATAAGTGTAATGATATGGCATATAAGTGTAATGATATGGCATAAAGTGTAATGATATGGCATATAAGTGTAATGATGGCATATAAGTGTAATATGGCATATAAGTGTAATGATATTGCTATTATATCAAGGTAGAGTGAGTGGGATAAAGGTTGGGAGAAAAACTGAATTTGTGTGTATAATGTTCATTCTCCCCTCCAAAATTTAAATAGTAGTAAAAAGAAATACAGAAAAAATAAAGCGACAAAGCTGTTCTTTACACTCAAGTGATTATAGTATATGACCCAGTTGGGTACTTCTAGGGCAAGATCACTTTTCAAAGGTCATGTTTGTCCAAAATATGTAAGACTTTGGTTATGAAATTCATTACTTTATTTCAAGCAATGCACTTTATTAGTTTCATCTGCTGTAAGCAGGGGTGACGCTTAGTGATTAACCCTTTCCCTCATAGAGGAAACCATGAAAAGACCTATGCGAACAGCATAAACCAGATCAGCCTGTGAGTAACTCGCAGGCTGATCAGGTTTTATGCTGTTCGCTGCTCCTCAGTGGTCTGGAAATGAGGATTTTGTAATTAAATTTGGTAAGGTTTAACTGTGGTTTTCTGCAGATCAGGCTTTATGTGGTACCTATTGAGTGCGTCAAAATGAGTCTATATGAGGGAGCTTGCGGTAGGTCGGTGGTTCTACCCGGGTACCTCTGTGTACTCGGGGTCTTCCTCCACCTGTAATTAGCTGGACGTCGCTATATGATTGAAATACTATCGCAGCGACGGAAAACCCCAATACAACAACAACAACAACAACTATATGAGGGAAAGGGTTAACTATATTCAGAGAAAGATTGCCAGCCACCTACATATTAAAGTTATGATGAAATATGTATATGACTAGAGCTTTAATTTAACTTTTTAGTCATTTAAGTTTGTTTTAAGTCTTTAATTAATTCAGCTATAGACACTCATCCTTTGTAATGAGGATTTATGAACTATTAAAAGACACAGACTAATGCTGCACAAGATTGGTCAAGTGCAGAACTATTGATCTAGAGGTACTCTGTCTGTACCCTGCCTTGTGCAAGATTCTCTCCTGATGAACATGTACCCTGCCTTGTGCAAGATTCTCTCCTGATTGAACATGTACCCTGCCTTGTGCAAGATTCTCTCCTGATTGAACATGTACCCTGCCTTGTGCAAGATTCTCTCCTGATTGAACATGTACCCTGCCTTGTGCAAGATTCTCTCCTGATTGAACATGTACCCTGCCTTGTGCAAGATTCTCTCCTGATTGAACATGTTCTGACACTTTGTGAAGACACTAAAGAAATGACTCAATCTTTTATCACATCAACATCCAGGATCTGTGACCTTGTCCAAGTCTGGCTTGAAATAAGGATCAGTCTGTCAAAAATCCAGCACATATTGTCACATATATTTTCATCTTTAACCGTTTCTTATTTTGATGCATTCTCAAAGAGAGTTTAACCAGGGCAGACAGCTGTCTGCTCAGGGTCTCCTCTCTGTTGCCTCAAATAATATTGTAGGTCAGATGTTACAGTCTGCATAGCAAAAGAAGAATCCATAATCACACGTTCCGTTTTAAGTCGAGTAAAAATATTCATATTGTCATAAATTTGTACATGAATATTCATGAGGAAAAGGGTTTTAAGTACGCCTTGATGAACCAAAGTTAAGTCAGATCATATTGAGAGTTATCTCCTATTTTCAAGGTACTAAAGAAAAGTGAACATAATCACCTCCGTCTCACTAAAGGCTAATAAAGAGAAAATACAGTAAAACCTCGCTAAGTGGGCCACCTTTGGGTCTTTTTCAAACTGTCCCACTTAGTGAGGTGGTCCTTTTAGTGAATTTCCACAGTATAGATATGAAATGTATATGTGTACGCACTATACTGTACTTTTTATTAACATTATTTTGTTAAGTTACACTGTTAAATGTAAATTTGCATTATATGTTAACATAGTATTAAGTTATTATTTTGAAACATCAAATTGTTTATTTCTTCATATGGAGATCGCGAACAAAGTCTTTTTCTACTGCTACTGGCATTCTCTTCATATCCATCTAGCAGTTCAGACTTCCGTTTCAAGATTCTTCCAACCTGAGATTTGCCAATTCCATATTTATCAGCTAAAAAACGTTGAGATTGACCAGAACTCTCTTTAATAAGAGAGACCTTTTCCGCAAGAGAGAGTTCTTTAGCAGGTTTTCTTTGACTACCCATCGTCATTTGATTACAGCGGTATCTAGAGAACAATTTATACAGGAGGCTTGTCTCTCACAAATTTGACATCAATTACTCATTAATATTGATCAATATAAAGCAATAACATCAAAAAACTTACCGTCAATTGATTAAAGAAAAAGCCGAAGAATTTGATCAGTTTTTAAACATCATAAACAAATTGCCTTAATTATCGACTTCTTTACGGTAACCGTAAGTGAATCTACAATGTCGTAATTGAAAGTCATTAAGTGTGTAAACAATCGCAATCTCTTGGCTGTGTTTGCAGACGTGTGAACTGATCAGTGACACTTGTGTAATTGGACCACTATGTGATGTCCCACTTAGCGAGGATTAAAAAAGGTATTCGTTCCCCTAGTGGGACATTAAATAAAGAAGAAAAAAAATGGTTCTGAAAAATAATGTCCCGGGAAGCGAGGTGCCCCGATTTCCGAGGTGGTCCGCTTGCGAGGTTTTACTGTAAAAGCCTTCCTACAAGATTAAGCCTCTCTTCTAGTGCAATTCTTGACTTAGAAATAAAAACCCCAAAATTACAAATATTCATAGAAAGACCAGCTGTCACTATGCAGTAGCAATATAGAAATAGCATGTAATCAAAAACTAACAGTTAAACTTTACTAAATCACTACACTTCTCGCCCTTTCTGCCTTTTTAAGCTTGGCCAATCTCAAAATTGTAAGAGGCCATCTGCCCCGTAATATTACCAGCAAAACTTATAGTTACCTTTCTCCAGCAGAGAACTGGAATGCCGCTTCTGCCATGTGCCACCATAATAGCAATACTGGCTGTCAACCATACCATGGCTGACCCTACCTGATTTAGTTGGGAATAGTAACTAACCAAATTGCAGCTCAACTTAGAGACAGTTAAACTTGACCATGTTGCTTAAAGTCCCAGTATCTTATAGATGTTAGACCTAAATCCGAATGCACTTACAACATACATAATTCAGTTTTAATTTCATCACTGAAAGACCTTGAGAAATGCCTAATTTTCAGGAAAGATTCTATTAGAAAAATTGCAAATTGTCACTGTCTCGTTCTATATCTAGCTCAAACAAATGACAGCATAAAATTAACGTGCATGGTGGGTTTTTTCAGAAGTTCGTGGATTATCTTCCTATCTCCTTTACTACCGTGTATCAAGATTTATTCAGTCTTTAGCAAAAGTCCATGAACTTCTGAAACACCCCATGTACACCGAGACATCAGTGGTTTTACTGAACAGTGTGTTTCGGAACAAGGCTTCCGGGTGAATATTTCATTATGTGGGCTTGTTTAAACATTAAGAGTTTAATCAAACATCATTTGAGGCTTTGCTAATTAGAAATTTTGAAAAATATATTTTTCCCAGCTAAAACGCACTGGGGCTTTAAATTCTTTTCAAACTCTCTTATCATGCAGCAACAACTTGATTTTGATGGCTATGATATAGCAAGGTTGCTGTGGTATTAACCACAAACAATGGTTTCTCTGGTAAATTTAACCCTTTTCAGTGTCAAACACCTGCATGGAAAGTCAAGGTCATGTTTGCTATCTATAAAAAGTTGGTATTCATAGCTATATTGTGAACTCTGATATAACAGTGTTAATATGAAATAATGATAGCTTGAGTTTGACCTATTTATTGGTTAACAACTGCATATGTCCAGTTAAGTAGATTTGCAGTCAAGGTCACTGTTATTATAAATAGAAAGTTTCTCATCTCTTTCCACTAGACTGTATCTGTGTATAGATTTTAAAAGCAAGCACATGAATTAGAGGAATGCTTGCATATGCTAACTAAGAGAACAAAAGTTAATTGACCCTATTTATATAGAATCCTCAAAAATGCTGAAAATATGCTTTTTATAAATGTTATTTTCACAAAAGACATTATCAGAAAGGTAAAAACAATTAAGCTGATATTGCGTTTTACATTTTCAATGACAGATTTACACCAGACACCATTACCCCTCTTGAACACAGGCAGAAACATATTCATTAACATTACATCATTAAGATTAATGCATTTCCAAAGTACAAATGAAAAGCAAAGTAACAAAGAGTTGCATGGAAAGGAATTTTTTTATGCCTGTACTGGGGCATGTCCACCTGAGCTTGTCACATGATCATGTATTGTTTTACATGGACTAAAATCTTGCATCAGATTTTAAGAGCAGTATAAGAGATAAGACAAGTCTGAAGAAAATGCTTATTATCTCCAACTGAAATGTGAGGGAGTACACAAGTTGCTGTTGTTGTATTGGGGTTTACCGTCGCTGCGATAGTATTTCAATCAAATAGCGATGTCCAGCTAATTACAGGTGGAGGAAGACCCCGGGTACCTCTGGGTAGAACCACCGACCTACCGCAAGCAAGCTGGAAGGCTTCCTCACATGAAAAATCCAAAGTCCATACTGGGATTCGAACCCACAGCGGTGAGGGGCTGAGAGATTTGTAGTCCTGAGAGATTTGTAGTCCACAACTGTAACCGCTGGGCCACAGCGGCCCCGAGTACACAAGTAGCAATGGTGGCCATACATCTGTATTTGTAGGGTTGTCATGATATGCCAGAAGTGTACCACAATATATTGCAATACGTTAGCAATATATACCACAATATATTGCATTACGTTAGCACCATATTGCAATATGTACCACAATATATTGCAATACGTTAGCATCGTATTGCAATATTACCACGATTTTATTCAATTACTATTACACGTATGCAATATTGTACCACAATATATTGCAATACGTTAGCACCATATTGCAATATTACCATGATATATTGCTTCATGAACCAAAGATATGACTATATTCTTTCTTACTTCAAATCTTTTAATTCAACTGCTCAATTATGTTACAGTTAAAATAATGCATGAAAAAGTAATACAGTCATCTATTCTGACCTACTGATATAACAGTGACTGTCATCTATTCTGATTCCTACTGATATAATAGTGACTGTCATCTATTCTGACCTACTGATATAACAGTGACTGTCATCTATTCTGACCTACTGATATAATAGTGACTGACATCTATTCTGACCTACTGATATAACAGTGATTGTTATCTATTCTGACCTACTGATATAACAGTGATTGTCATCTATTCTGACCTACTGATATAACAGTGACTGTCATCTATTCTGAGTCCTACTGATACAACAGTGACTGTCATCTATTCTGAGTCCTACTGATATAACAGTGACTGTCATCTATTCTGACCTACTGATATAACAGTGACTGTCATCTATTCTGACCTACTGATATAACAGTGACTGTCATCTATTCTGACCTACTGATACAACAGTGACTGTCATCTATTCTGACCTACTGATATAACAGTGATTGTTATCTATTCTGACCTACTGAAATAACAGTGACTGTCGTAAACCAAGACATTTTTTGACTGGTTTGTAATAATATGTCAGTCTGCACAGTTTGAAAACAAAATTTGGCAAGTGGTTCAAATGGTTGAGTAGTGTGTCTGCCCTATAATCTGGGGGTTGTGGGTTCAATCTGTTGCTGCAATGTAATAAAGCCTTTAACAATGGTACTAGTATTGATGCTCAGCTTTTACAATTACTTCCCGTGACTTGTTGCCCCAGTGTCAGGACTTAACTCTTATAATGCTGTGGGTATTAAAATTTTGTGACTGCCTTTTCAACCATTGCAGACCAAGATCATCCTGCACATCCATACAGTCTTATCATGGTCAGCACTATTCACTTTTAAGTAAATAAATATTCAGCAAGAACCACCATAAACAACTAATGGTAGTCTAAAATGTAGATAGGAAAAGTCCAATTAAGAAAATTAGCATAGGAAGGTTTAAGGTGTGATACCATGTCACTTGTCTCTTGTGAGAAGGCATTATATTTATGCCCCAAAATGACTGAACAAGAAGTGTGCCTAGTTGCATTAGTGAATGTAACAGCCCAGGGTCCACAGGTTATGGGTTTTAAGTCTGCAATGGGAAATTCTTTGAATGACTTTCCTTCATAAAGATTACTTTTACTACAAAGGGACAGACACAATTTTGAGAACAGTTTTTGTTGTACACTTAATTAAAAAAATATGTTTTTGTAAGTGGATGAAATAATAAAAGGAAGATATATCTGGTATGCTTCAAATGTCATATCCATTTGTCTATTAGAACAGAGATATGGAGCCTACTTTATTTTGCCTTTTATAATGAATTTCTGCATTTCTTCATTGATTGTTTTATTTCTCTAACTTTTGTCCTATATTAAGCAGTGGAAATATTTAGCTTACAGAGGCATAAGCATTATACCATTTTCAGGAAAGGTTTTTATGCTAAAGTATACAAAAGTCATATGCAACCTAACATCTTTTCTTATGTTATTTGAGAGTTCAAACATCAGAGGTTGTTGTAAATAACAATAAATTTGTCGCTTTGCTCTAGGGTGGTATTTGATATTTACAACAAACTTTACATAAATAGTGCTTTTATTTGTTCATGTACATTTTTATTTCTAGGAAATATGTCTGCTGGTATCAAAAGATAAAGATACTTTGGGAGTGTGCATTTGTCATGTTTACTTTAAGCCCTGTGTATAGAAGTACTATATGTATTTAACATGGTTTGATAGCTCTCTCTTTTACTCTGCATTATTCTGTTCCTGGTTTGACTATGTGCAGAGTTTTCACTGGTAATTTATCTGTTCTGTCAGTCTCACATGAGAGTTGGTGACAGACAAGGTAAAACAATCTTTAGCTGGATAATGGTAGAAAATAGTATGCAATGAACTGTGAAAAGCCATCATCTGGAATGCATCAGTAAGTAAGATGTTGATGCACTTGGAAAACAATCTGATTTATCAGAAAGGGTGCATGTATCTCTTAGGAGAGAAGAGAGAAGCTGTGGTAGTTTGTTGGTTTGTTTGTTGGTTTGTCAGCAACTTTAACATTGGACATTTCTTGAAAACTATACACGGTATTAACTTGAAACCCCAAATATGAATAATGTGACATTGACTAAGAACCATAACTCTATCTGGTCTAAGTTTGGAATTATCTCCCCTTTTTAACTCACCTGAGCATGTAGTGCTCATGTGAGCTTTAGGATCAATGGCTGTCTGGCGTCCGTCCATCGTCCACATTTATTTCAAATGACATCTCCTCCAAAACCACTGGGCCAAATTTGATGAATTGGCTCTACCAAAGTTATTCAAATGAATCAGGTCCATTACATATCTGGGTCACAGGAGCTAAAAATTGCTTTTAAAAGTAAAAATCGTCTTCTCTGAAACTGCCAGGCCTAAAGTTTAGATATTTGGTGTGTGGCATTGTCTTATAAGATCATTATCAAGTTTGTTCAAATCATGACCCTGGGGTCAAAATTGGCCCCGCCCCAGTGGTCACTTGATTTTACATAGACTGATATAAGAAAAACTAGAAAAATCTTCTTATCAGAAACCACAAGGCCTGGAGTTTAAATATTTGGTATGTAACATGGCCTAGTAGACCTCAATCAAGTTTGTTTATACCATGGCCCTAGGGTCAAATTTTGTTCCGCCCCAGGGGACACTTGATTTTACATAAACTTATTTAGAAAAAAAAACACTAGAAAAATCTTCTTTTCAGAAACCACAAGGCCTAGAGTTTAGATATTTGGTAAGTAACATGGCCTAGTGAACATCTATCAATTTTGATCAAATCATGGCCCTGGGGTCAAAATTGGCCCCGTCCTAGGGGTCACTTGATTTTATATAGACTTATTAGAGCAATGACCTTCAAAGTTTGGATAGCAGATACAGTTTTTGTGTTGAATTTAAATGATCTTGCTGTCCTTCTGCATAGATTATGTATTCACTATGACTCTTTATACAATAATTGGCATTGAGGGCAATGTTTATCAGGTGAGTGATTCAAGGCCATCATGGCCCTCTTGTTTATTTTTTATTTTTATTTTTTTCTTCAATTTTTGTCAAGAGCATTACTCATAAACTATACAATGTATTGACTTGAAACTCAAAATATTAATAGATTGTGAGATTGGAAAGTGCAGTAACCAAGAACCGTAACTCTGCATGGACCAGTTTTTGAATTATCTTCCTATACTTAATTATACCCCCACAAATGAAATTTGGGGGGGTATATAGGAGTCACCCTGTCGGTCGGTCGGTCCGGCGGTTGGTCTACAAATATTTGTCCGAAGCATTTCTCCAAAACTACTGTACCTATGTTGATGAAACTTCATAGGTAGATAAACCTTGATGAGAGGAAGTGCAGTGCATAAGAACCATAACTCTGCATGTATTTTGAAAGGAGTTATTGCCCTTTGTCATTTTTAATCTTTTGATTTTGTCCGGACCCATAACTCCAATACTAAAGTAGCTAGGTTGATGAAACTTCATATGTAGATTGATCTTGATGAGAGGAAGTGCAGTGCATAAGAAAACCACAATGTAAATTCTTAAAGACAGGTTTTTGCAAACAATAAATATGGATGTGAACCATAATTAGACTGCATTTTTATTCTCCTCAGCTACAGATCTTGGGGGCAAATTGTTTTCTTCTGTGTGTCTGTATGTGTGTCTCTCTGTCTATCTGTCTGTCTGTCAAAACTTTTTAGCATTGTCCAAAACTTTTGAACCATTGCTCACACTAACTTTAAACCTTACATACATGTAGTCTTTCATTCACGCAAACTTTTGAAACTGTATTCCTACACATGACAGACTTCCGGTGTGGGTATTGATCACCTTTAGTGATAATATTTTTTTTTGGTATGCTTATAAGCCCAAATCCTATGTGTGAACATTCGTTTTATGTGTCATGTGAATACATCCTGTGTCAAAGATGGGGGTGGGGGTATGAATCACCTTCAGTGATAGTTCTAGTTTTACATTGAATTTCTGTCCATAGAATAACTTATTTACAGTATACTTGAAAACTATACAAAGCATTGACTTGAAACTGCATATATAAGTAGATGACAACTAGGAATAGTGCAGTGACTGAGAACCATAACTCTTCCAAGTCTGTTTTTTGATTATCTCCCTTTAATTTTTTATAAATTTCTTTTGGAAGCAAAACTCATGAACAAAAGACCGTAAGACTTGAAACATAATATGATATATATGTAATATGATAGCATCTAGGATCAGTGCAGTAACTAAGAATATATATATATTTGTGTGTGTGTATATATATATATAGAGAGAGAGAGAGAGAGAGAACGAGAGATATGCTGATTATCTCCCTTTATTTTATATATCAATATTTGTCAAGAACATAACTACTTAACTATTCGAGAAATTGACTTAAAACTTTAAATATACAGTCGAACCCCAGTTACTCCACCACCTCTCATTCAAATACCCGGCGTCATTCGAAACACTTCGTTGGTCCCAATCACTCTCCTTCTTATTTCTATATAAAAATATCTGGGTTATTCAAATTTGTGCCATTCGAATACCTGGCCTCATCCGAAAAGATATTTCGGCCCGTGCCAATAAATTCGTAAGAGTTTCGCACCTCCTTATCCGAAGTCGCTGACGAACATTAATTACCGGCGACATTTTGAAAACAAACAATGGAAAGGCGCAAACGTCAATTAATTACCGAAATGGGTGGGAGACGGCCGCTTACAGTTTGCATAAGTTGTTAATTGATTGGATATTTTTTAGGTATGCGAAACGTATTTCGAATACGCTTGGAAAGGAAGAATTAAACAAGTGTAACAAGCAGACCACGATTACATCCTTTTTTAAATGAACATTTCGAGATGATGTTGATATCACGTTGATACATGTAGTTTCTTGTGATTTAGTCAGACCTGATGAATGGATGCATGCATTTATTATGTATAATTTATGCAGAAATAGATGAATGGTGTTAATTAAATATCAAATATCCATTGCTGTTTTCAAGACGACGTTGATATTGGATACGTGTAGTCGCATGTGATTAAGTCACACCTGATAAATGTATGCATGTATCTTTGTTATTGACGTATGCATTTATTATATATGCATCGATATCATTTATGCATAAAAAGATGAAAGTTAATTATCTATAGTCGTTTTCATTAACATTCCTAAATCAAAATAACATATTTTGATATAAAATACATCATATATTACGTTCACTGCATGAAAAAGCATGGCTGGGATGGGCTTTTGTTCCAACGGTCGACGTGATTTGGTTTATTCGAATACATGCCTTACTCGAAATAAAACGCCGATCCCCAGGACTTCGAATAACCGGGATTCGACTGTATAAAAAAATAGATAGTGAGTAGCAGAAGTGTAATGATTATGAAACAGAACTCTCTCGGGTTCTGTTTTTTTTTAAAATTAACTCTTTTAATTTGTTAATGATTTTTGTGTTTTGAGCATTACTCCATTACTATATGGAGTAAAGTCAATATATTTGACATACTTACTCCACTCATGAATGGCTTTCAGTTGACATCAATTATTTGACATCTGACCTGCTCAGATGGGGGCAAAGTGTTTTTCAAACACATCTTATTAAAATGGATATTATGTATATATGTACGATATTTTGAGTATTAAATTAGATTTTACTTACAGTGGTCAAACCAGTGTTAATTTTTACACAGATCAGAATATTCACTCTCTTTCTCTCTCTCTCTAAACTTTGAGGATGCCTCCCCGAGCTTCAGCGAAATATGCTTTTTCTCCAAGGCATCTCCAAAGCATTGGTGAATCAGAAGGTTCTTCAAGGATATTTGAATTTTCTGTGACACTTTGTTGCAATTCCAAATATTTGCCAATATTTTTTAGCAGGTCTAAAAGTACACTTGTCTTGATCAATCTTGGACTGAGATAATAAACATGGTAATGTATAATTGCTAGAGGCACCCTCATAATCTCAGTTTTTATAAGTTTTCCCTAGAATCAACATGGTTTGTTTGTTATCAAGTCAGGTAGTTCCAGTGTCACTGTGGTGTTACTGTTCTTGACATTGTCACTGTGGAGTTACTGTTCTTGACATTGTCACTTGAGTTACTGTTCTTGGCAGTGTCACTGTGGAGTTTTTGTCCTATACAGTTTCACTGTAGAGTTACTGTTCTTGACATTGTCACTGTGGAGTTATTGTTCTTGACAGTATCATTGTGGATTTACTGTTGTAGGCACTGTCACTTGAGTTATTGTTCTTTACAGTTCACTGTAAAGTTACTGCTCTTGACATTGTCACTGTGGTGTTATTGTTTTTGAAAGTGTCAGTGTGGAGTTACTGTTCTTGGCTGTGTCACTATGGAGTTATTGTTCTATACAGTTTCACTGTAGAGTTACTGTTTTTGAAAATGTCAGTGTGGAGTTACTGTTCTTGACAGTGTCACTATGGAGTTATTGTTCTTTACAGTTTCACTGTAAAGTTACTGCTCTTGACATTGTCACTGTGGAGTTATTGTTCTTTACAGTGTCACTGTAGAGTTACTGTTCTTGACACTGTCATTGATATTGAAGAAAATTTCATGGAATCATGTTCTAGGAAGCATTGAACCCATAATGATTTGAAAGGACAGATTCCTTTGGGTGACTTATTTAAGAATTGCATTCTGTAGTGATCAATAACTCCATTTAAAAAAAAGAAGAAAAAATGGATGGAATCGACCAGTCACCATCATCATTTTCATTATACAAAAAATAGCAATGACACAATCAGAACCAATTTCTTATATAGCCTATTAATGATGAGGTGTCTTGAAAACAACAATCTCTGCATGTTTTATATCTGTTAAATATTGACATCTCCAGGAAGGAAGCCAAAAATGTATTTACAGCTTATTTTTAAATATATCTTTCTGACTTGAACAAGTAAACTGCAGTCAGATCTCAGTCATTCAAACATGTTACATCCAAAGCCCTTCTTGTATTCTTGGTCTCTCTGTTTGCATATTCAATTCTACAGCATGTCGAAGAGAAATCCATTGTTTCGCCTAACATTTTAAGTTCAGTAAACTAATATTATCAAGTCATAAATTTGTTCATGAATATTCATGATAGTTCTACTCAGTGCAGCAGAACCTCCCAATGCGAATGTGATACTGTCATGGCAATGATAAATGCCAAACAAACATCAGGAGGAAGTCACATTAACTTTATGAACGCATGCCCCCATTTCCTCTCTGGAACTTATATATACGCTGGACTAGAAGAACATTTGGTACCCATTGTATGATTAAATGATCATATGATTGACCCCACATTAATCCAAAACAGCTACCACTAACAAACTATTATTTTAAGTGTATCACCAAAGTCTTAAAAAAAATCCTTATATTTTATATGCATGCCTCTCTATAATTGAAACGGCATTTGAGATACAGCATAATCTATGACAGGAAAATGTATTATGATGTATTGTGTCATTTTTCTGTGTTCATTTTTAGCCTATTGCAGTCTTATAACCACATCCTGGCTTGTCTAGATCCATTTGGTTCTCTTAATTTGGAAGCATCTCCCAAAGAATGAAACAAATTTCTGACAAACTGTTTCTGCCCAAGAGTTAGAATCCCTGAGTGTGCTATTTTTAGCTCACCTGAGCCAGAGGCTCAAGGTGAGCTATTGTGACCGGTCTTCGTCCGTCGTCCGTCCGTCCGTCGTCCGTCCGTCCGTCGTCCGTCCGTCGTCCGTCCGTCCGTCGTCCGTCAACATTTTGCTTCAAACGACATCTCCTCCTTAACCGCTTGGTCAATTTTGATAAAACTTCACAGGAATGTTCATTATGGGGCCCTTATCCGAAGTTGTTAAAATTATTTTGATTGGTCAAAAATCTAGGTCACAGGAGCTAAAAATAGATTTTAAAAATGAAAATTTTAAAAATCTTCTTCTCCGAAACCACAAGGCCTAGCCTTTTGATTTTTGGTATGTAGCATCATCTTATGACTCTCTACCAAGATTGTTCAAATTATGGCCCTGGGGTCAAAATTGACCCCGCCCCAGGGGTCACTTGATTTAACATAGGCTAATATAGGAAAAACTTGAAAAAATCTTCTTCTCCGAAACCACAAGGCCTAGCCTTTTGATTTTTGGTATGTAGCATGATCTTATGACTCTCTACCAAGATTGTTCAAATTATGACCCTGGGGTCAAAATTGGCCCCGCCCCAGGGGTCACGTGATTTAACATAGGCTAATATAGGAAAAACTTGAAAAATCTTCTTCTCAGAAACCACAAGACCTGGAGCTTAGATATTTGGTGTGCAGCATTGTCTAGTAGATCACTACCAAGTTTGTTCAAATCATGGCCCTGGGGTCAAAATTGGCCCCGCCCCAGGGGTCACCTGATTTTACATAGGCTAATATAGAAAAAAGGTTTAGATATTTGGTTCCAAGATTGTTCAAATTATGACCCTGGGGTCAAAACTGGCCCAACCCAGGGGTCACTTGATTTAACATAGGCTAATATAGGAAAAACTTGAAAAATCTTCTTCTCAGAAACCACAAGGCCTAGGGTTTAGATATTTGGTGTGCAGCATTGTCTATTAGATCACTACCAAGTTTGTTCAAATCATGCCCCTGGGGTCAAATTTGGCCCCGCCCCAGGGGTCACATGATTTTACATAGGCTAATATAGAAATAACTTGAAAATTCTTCTTTTTAAAAAAACACATGGCCTGGCATTTAGATATTTGGTGAAAATATTGGCCCCTCCCCAGGGATCACTTGATTTTACATAGACTTATTTTGGAAAAAAATCTAGAAAAATTTCTTCTCAAAAACCACAAGGTCTGGAGTTTAGATATTTGGTATGTAACATGGGCTAATAGACCTCTACCCAGTTTGTTCAAATCATGACCCTGGGGTCAAAATTGGCTCTGCCCCAGGGGTCACTTGATTTTACATAGCCTAATGATATCAGGTGAGCGATCCAGGGCCATCATGGCCCTCTTGTCTTGAAATGAGAGGGATATTTACCAAATTTAATCTAGTTTTGACACTTTGGCAAATAGAGAAAGATCAGACAGCTCCTGGAAGAAAGCAGCTGTCTGATAAAAGTCTCCTCTGTTCATACTTTTACAGCTTGTATGGCAAAGAAAAATCCATTGTTTCAAATACAATCTAAAGTTAAGTAAATTAATTCTCATCAAGTTGTTAATTTGTACATAAATATTCATGAGGTAAAGGGCTAAGAGTCCAAAGATTCTTTTGATGAGGGTACTGGATAGGGTTTGGGTTGGGGCATGTATGGGGCTTTGTTTGCTACACATAAGGACAGAGGAAAATTATGTTGGTTTCCACTCATTCATTTTTTGGGGGTTTTTTGCAACGAAGTCCCCTTACAATGGAAAATGAATAAAAACCATGTTTTAATTGTCCTTTTTTTCTCTATTTGTATCTTTATTGAAATTTTATCGCTACTGAAATTAGCAGTTATGATATTTATATTAGTGTTTGCATTCTCCTCCTGGAATCAGGTAATTTGCACGTAGGCACCTCCAATATTATGAGGGCAATAAACAAACGCAGAATCATGCACATGTTAAGCAGTAGTATGAAATGATTAATTTGCATGTTTTCATGTTAGGTTTCAATTTATTTTACATACATGTTCTTTGACAGACGGAAGATACAAGTGGTTGCCCTTCAAAGCCGTTATTTTTCATTTGTAGAAGCAAAAATCTGTCATAATGAGAGATTTAATAAGTGCACTGGTAAGGATGGGACAGATTGTAATGTTGGCCCACACTTTTCATTAAAAGTGTGAGATTTGGTCTTCTCTCTGAACTTGAATTGGAGGGAGGGTACATCACCTTCAGTGATAGCTTTCTTTATTCTAGCATGTATATCAGTTCAGAATAGTAGTCTAAATGGGGAAATATGTAAAAATAAGTTTAGTCCTATAATGTTAATAGAATGTCAGTAAGGGGTTGTTTATCTGTTACTATGGGGATAATGGCTCCGTTTAACCAGGACAGATCAGATTGGTTCCTATAAATTCCTTTGTACTGTCATGCTGAGATCTATCATGCTTTTAATAACCTGATGGAAAAGGGCCCTTAACAGATATCTGTATTACACTTCAGAGTGGAAGAGTTGGTAATTTTTTTTTCCTTTTACTGAAAAGAATTTCCTCAAAGGGAGAAAATATATAGGTTGTTTTTGTGGAAATGTGTTTAATGATACAATAATGAATGTTAATATTGCTGATAAAGAAGGGGGGGCTATTAGGTGCACTTAACATTCCATATATGATTCAAAAAGATGTTTTCAACAGTTAATGTACCCTACAGATCTCTGGCATTCACTAGTGTGCCATCTAATATCCTGTTATGGCACATCTTCATCAGGTCTAATACCAGTTGATGTATCCAGAGCAACACAGGGTGGAGCTAATATCCTGTATGTTGCTTCCTTTCTGTATCACAAAAGCAGGGAATTGGCACAAACAGATTAGGAATATGATGTAACAAGTGTAAAGCATATCTGTTTTTCTTTGAGATAAAAAGACATTATGACGGACAGCAGTATAGAGTGTAAACAGTTATATCTGACAAGCTGTCTTATTGCACCTTAATGTGTATAAACAGAATTAGGCCAGATTTTAAACCTTTTGCACTCAAGTTCTCCATTTTAATGACAATGCCAGTAAAATATGGTTCATTTAATAATTGACCCTGATTGTTCATTTTTTTTTAAAATTTTTGATCAAAATTGTCTGAAAATTAACGATTTAAATCTGACCTAATTATTCATAATCAAACTCTGATTTCGTCCAAGATGTTGCTTCCTTGGAATAACTTATTTTCCGGGTCCTTTTTCTTTTGCTGTGTTTGCTTGCGTGCTCTTATTTAAAACATTGAAAGAGATGATTAACTTTAGTATATACCTACATTATAGTTTTAATGAGTATTTTTTTTATTTCCTACTTCATTTATCCCCCCCCCCCTTCTCTCTCTGTCTGTTTCTCTCTCTCTCTCTCTCTTCACACATGCAAAAGTCATAATTCGCACAAAACATATTTTCTTTTTTTTTCTCCCTCTCTTTCAGTTTGAATAAGCAATATAATATCAGGAGGTCTTGGATTCAAATCCCAACCGGGGCACATTTCTCCGGTGATATCGTCAAACCAAAGACATATAAAATTTGTACTAGATTCACCCTTGTCTTGCACTCGGCAAATTGGGGTTGCTATGGGAACTCAGAGAACTCAGTACTGTTTCTATGCAGGAACTTGTCTCCCGTGTATCGGTCGGTGCTATTCCCCTGACACGTAAAAGAACCAATGCGTCTTTTCGCGAAATGAGCCGAACTTTCTTGTATCCAACCACTGTCTTTTCGGATGCTTTTTATTTCAGCAAAAAAAAAAAAAAAGAAAGAAAGAAATGAAGCAGGACCCCTACAATAGAGGATTAACATACTGCCTTTGAGAATAGAGGCATTTGGTTTTAGTCAAATTACCAATCTCTCCTTGGCGGTGAAAACACAAAGTTCACTTCATAATAAAAGTTAAATGGAAGAAAATCTATAAATTCCATATTCTTACATGTATAGTTTGCTTAAAATAGATCCTTGATTTTTTTCTCATGTCTCTGTACATTTATGCATGAATGTGTATATTTAACCTACGTAATTGTATTTCACCAGACACGTGCCATACCTTCTTATCAGCGGGCACAGCATGTGTTTATTTTGACCGGATATGTCACCTTTATGTATCGCCGGTACCGGTATACCGTCACTCACCCCCCAGCCCCATTCCTACCCCAAGGCGAGGGAGGGATAATCAACGTTTACACAACATGAATGTTATTACCGTACTTATTAACATGACAGAAAACATGAAAGATGGTCGCAGGCCTATTATAAGAACATTATCACAAAAAGAACCAAGGTGTTATGTAGTGTCACTGGGTAGCTTAGTCAAAAACTGGTCCTCTATTATAATAAATATTATACAATAATTTACAAGTAACTTAGAATAACTATGTGTATATACATACACTATAGAGCACTTACGTAATATAAGTACCGACTAAATTAATACTATCTGACTATAAGCTCTGCAGCCTATGCGCTTTAGAGTATATATTCACAACATTGTGAGTGTTCATAATAAAGTGCGACCCTTACTACAGAAAACTCAAAATTCTTCATCCTACCAAGGAGTGCCCTGAAGACAACAGAAGAATCTACCAGACAACAACAACAACATGACTACAAATTTCTTCCATTAATTAATTTTATTCATATCTAGTTATTCCTTTTTATGCACATTATATCATTATTATTTTAAAATTAAATATTCATCATAGAAGTATTATATTCCGAAGAAGGAGACATTCTATATATCGGTATATTCCCACAGCGAATCTTGTTGATGATATGATGATATTAATAGTAAAAGGTTTTTTTTCTTTCTTTCTGGTTCTTTACAACTAAAAGACTAATGGACATATTTTTTTTTAATATTGCACCTAAGAAAGTTTTTTCATAGTTAAAATAGTGAGTAAAATATAGCAACAGTGTTTTTAAATAGGAACAAATAATTTGCATGGTTGAAAGCATGGGACCAATTTAGAAGTTTTTTGCAGATTAATTAGATTTTCTGCTATCATCATGTATAAGCTGCGACAGAATCGGCAACCTCTTCACTAATTACTTCTCTTCGAACGAGATGGCCTTCCGGTCTGCTTTTTTAAGTTAATTAATTGTTTAAAGAAGCGGCAATACGGGTATCTCTTTCTCTCTCTATATAAGGTGTATGTTGCGTGCAATTGTTAATGCATCTTTACATTCTTTTCAGCTATTTGACAGTAGCAGAAGTTCTCTAGCACATGCTGTACTTCTATGTGTTGGTTCACAAGCGCTAATTTGAGCGATCACGATCTTATATGAAAGGGCATGGACCAATTATATTCATAATTTTTAAGGACCTGTCCAATAAAGGGGACAGGACAAAATCATGCGCACGAAATTTAAACAATAAACATCAAATATTGTCCAATATGGTAAGATTTAGTCTGTCTAAATAATAATAATTTATCACAGCTGTTTGGACTGATTGACATGCATGCAAATCAGAAAAAAAAATCCTTTACAGGCGAAGAAAAAAAATTTTTTTTTTAAAAATAGCAGCTGATTATCCGAGTTCCTCATTAAAATTCATAAGTTAATTCATATATTCAATTAATTCATATGTTCAATTAATTCATATATTCAATTAATAACTGAGTCAATTAATATATATTGGAAATACAATAAAAAATAAATTAAATTTTTTAGATATTTAGATACGATATTTCTCTTCCTCTCTCTCGTTAGATACTTTCTTAATACCTTAAATATCATTTGTAGTATGTGTACATTTTATTAAGTTTGGTGAGTTAATTTATAACTTGGAAAAAAAAAATGCTCCAAAAGATATTGTGTTGATTAACACATATGGCAGAGTATTAGATAATCTTTCTGTAATTTTTTATCATTTTTTTTTGTGATTGTTATCATAACATGCAATCATAAAAAATGTATTAATAGATAATCTTTATTAAAAAAAAAATCATTCTCTTATTACATATGCTTAATGTTGGGATCGATGGAGATCGCATAGTCTGTCGCTTTTTCAGGGGGACCGCAATTTAGTTTGTCCCCATTTCCTGTCGCTCAATAATATGTTTATTTCAGATGGACAAACAGTTTACCAGTTATAGGTGATGATAAATATTTTTAACAACATGAAGTTTTTGCATATTCTTGAACTTGTCAAATCAGGCTTGCAGGTATAAAAAATGTCAGGTAAACCGTGAAAACACCATGTGTGCATACATTTGTGTCCCAGCTGTAACTTTGTTATGTATGGTCTCTTTTTAAAATAACTTAGCACAAGTGTTCCTTAGGACAAGACAATGCGTTATGAACAAGAACCAGGTCGCTAGCTTTGAAGGTCGTTCAATTTGGGTCATGTGGGGTCAAAAAGTAGGTCATGAAGTCAAATCTTAGAAAAACATTGTTTACACTCTAGAAGCCAGATTTTTGGCCATATCTTCAAGAAACTTGGTCGGAATGTCTGTTTCAATAATATCTTAGACAGGTTTGAAGTTGGCTCATGTGGTGTCAAAAAGTAGGTCCATATGAAAAATCCAACATATGTTGCTCATTTATAATCAGGTGAGCGATTCAGGGCAATGATGGCCCTCTTGTTATCATTATCTATCAACTTTGTCAAGACTGTCTTTGACATGATATCAATAGCTGTGATAAAGCAGTAGTGTCTGGGCGTGTTCATCATCTTCAATGATAGTTCTTGTTTTCAATGTACCCTGTTTGCAATAGCTAGTTTATTTTCCAGAAAGGTAAAATTAAAACTAATTTTAGTGTAAATAGCAAAAGTATCTGAACCTGACATAGTAGTTTGGATAAAACAAACGCTTATCATAGTTTGGGGTCTAACTGTATAAATTGATTAGTTTTACCTGTATTTTACTACAGTTTGGGGTCTAAGTTCAAGCTTAACCCTTTCCCTCATATAGACTCATTTTGACGCACTCAATAGGTACCATATAAAGCCTGATCTGCAGAAAACCACAGTTAAACCTTACCAAATTTAATTACAAAATCCTCATTTCCAGACCACTGAGGAACAGCGAACAGCATAAAACCTGATCAGCCTGCGAGTTACTCGCAGGCTGATCTGGTTTTATGCTGTTCGCATAGGTCTTTTCATGGTGTCCTCTATGAGGGAAAGGGTTAAGTTCTAGAGTATATTGACAAAAGTGTATACAGAATGGAACATCATTCTGTTCTGTTCTGACAAAAATGTTTACAGAACAAAGAAGTTGTCAAACAGTAAGAAATGATAAGTATGAAAGTCTAAATGTATTGATTGATTTTTGTCTTATCTGTAGTAATCACTTCTTCTGGCTTTTCATAATTATGGTCCTTTCCACTCAGTTTTGAGTCCTTTCAGTTCCCCAGATATGCCTAGTCCAGAAAAAAAAGTCCTAGATTAATCACCCTCTGTACAAAGATTTTTTACCAATTGATATTATTTTGATTCAATAGATCTACTGAACTAGCTGGGATTTCCATAGTACCTAAATTCCAATCTACTAGTATTGAATGTGATTGCATGCAGGATGATGCAGACTTTGGAATTCCAAGAAAAATAAACACCATTTATCCCCAACGTTAGACTTTTTTCTTCATGTATGAATGTTTTTTGAAAAGTGAAAAATACTTAAAGCCATTGAAAGCCTACATTTCAATGCACAATAGAAAAAAAACATGTAAATCAGAGTGCTTTGGGTGAAACTGTGTAACATTTTAAGCCTATGTTTACAAGATAAATGTGAAGCTATCTGGGAAAAGCAGTTGAGACAGGTTTCATTGCAAAATGCATTACAGAAAAATGTTTTCTGTTTAAAATGCATTTTCTAGTACAATTTATTTTGAAATAGATGACAGAAAACCTTGCTATTGCCTCCACGCTTTTCCCACGCTATGAATGTAAATTGTAAAGTTGTTACTGCTCATGGACATTACATATCAATATGTCAAAATATTTTTGTTGGTACGTATTTGTGGATTTAGTTTCCAAATTCTAATGATACATGAGAAAAACATTAAAAGGCTGGTGGGGTCATTTCTGTGAAAAATATCATTTTGATATCACTAAAACTTTATCCTCACAATAAACGATTTTACATTATATTGATATGGATTGAAGAATGATATTGCATTTCTTTTTTTATGCCCCCAACAAAGGGGGGGGGGAGATTTTCCTTTGTCTGTTCCAAAACTTTGTGACAAGCATATCTCTGAAAGTATTTGTACAGACTTGATACTTCATCGATATATTATTCAGGACATGAACTTGCGCACCTGGGTATTTTTAATTGAAACACCGTTGATTTGGACAGAGTTATGGGCCTTTGTTTTTGAAAAATATGGAACTTTAGAATATTATGCTTGTGACGTACGTAACTCTGAAAATATTTGTTCTACAGACTTGATACTTCATGGATATATTTTTCAGGACATGAACTTGTGCTCCTGAGTATTTTTATGCCGCCCACGCGCCACCGCCCCCCCCCCCCCCCCCCAAAAAAAAAGTGAGGCATATAGATTTGCCTTTGTCTGTCCCTTCATCCCATAACTTTGACACAGGTAACTCTGAAGGTATTTGTGCTACAGACTTTAAACTTCATGGATCTATTACTCAGGACATGACTTGCACTACTTGGTGTTGGCTTTTGTTTTGGAAAATGCGACGGGTGGGAGTATCTGTGTCCTCTGGACACATTTCTAGTTTCCTTCTATAACTGGTACCTGTAACAGGACCCTGATTCACATTGTTTAATTCTATTTCTAGAATTTTTTGTAGAGATGCATGATTTGGTTATTTCTTCTTAAGATTGTGAATGCAGTTTCATCCTAAAATGAATAGTATAATACATGAACATATTTGATAATAAACTCCTTGTCCTGCTTATGATGTACTGAATATGAGTACAGTTTTATTGCAACTGATTATTAACTTTACTTCCAACAAGTTTATTGTTATTCTTCAATTTACTTTTGTCATTCCATAGCAACATTCATCAACAGTATTTCAGTCATAAAACAACATTCTACAAACAGTATTTCAGTCCAAAAACAACATTCTACAAACAGTATTTCAGTTGTAAAACAACATTCTACAAACAGTATTTCAGTCCTTAAACAACATTCTTCAAACAGTATTTCTGTCCTCATACAACATTCTACAAACAGTATTTCTGTCCTCATACAACATTCTACAAACAGTTTTTCTGTCCTCATACAACATTCTACAAACAGTATTTCAGTCTTAAAACAACATTCTACAAACAGTATTTCTGTCCTCATACAACATTCTACAAACAGTATTTCTGTCCTCATACAACATTCTACAAACAGTATTTCTGTCCTCATACAACATTCTACAAACAGTATTTCTGTCCTCATACAACATTCTACAAACAGTATTTCAGTCCTAAAACAACATTCTACAAACAGTATTTCTGTCCTCATACAACATTCTACAAACAGTATTTCTGTCCTCATACAACATTCTACAAACAGTTTTTCTGTCCTCATACAACATTCTACAAACAGTATTTCAGTCCTAAAACAACATTCTACAAACAGTATTTCTGTCCTCATACAACATTCTACAAACAGTATTTCTGTCCTCATACAACATTCTACAAACAGTATTTCTGTCCTCATACAACATTCTACAAACAGTATTTCTGTCCTCATACAACATTCTACAAACAGTATTTCTGTCCTCCTACAACATTCTACAAACAGTATTTCTGTCCTCCTACAACATTCTACAAACAGTATTTCTGTCCTCATACAACATTCTACAAACAGTATTTCAGTCTTAAAACAACATTCTACAAACAGTATTTCTGTCCTCATACAACATTCTACAAACAGTATTTCTGTCCTCCTACAACATTCTACAAACAGTATTTCTGTCCTCATACAACATTCTACAAACAGTATTTCTGTCCTCATACAACATTCTACAAACAGTATTTCTGTCCTCATACAACATTCTACAAACAGTATTTCTGTCCTCCTACAACATTCTACAAACAGTATTTCTGTCCTCATACAACATTCTACAAACAGTATTTCTGTCCTCATACAACATTCTACAAACAGTATTTCTGTCCTCTACAACATTCTACAAACAGTATTTCTGTCCTCATACAACATTCTACAAACAGTATTTCTGTCCTCCTACAACATTCTACAAACATATTTCTGTCCTCATACAACATTCTACAAACAGTATTTCTGTCCTCATACAACATTCTTACAAACAGTATTTCTGTCTCCTACAACATCCTACAACAGTATTTCTGTCCTCATACAACATTCTACAAACAGTATTTCTGTCCTCATACAACATTCTACAAACAGTATTTCTGTCCTCCTACAACATTCTACAAACAGTATTTCTGTCCTCATACAACATTCTACAAACAGTATTTCTGTCCTCATACAACATTCTACAAACAGTATTTCTGTCCTCATACAACATTCTACAAACAGTATTTCTGTCCTCCTACAACATTCTACAAACAGTATTTCTGTCCTCATACAACATTCTACAAACAGTATTTCTGTCCTCATACAACATTCTACAAACAGTATTTCTGTCCTCCTACAACATTCTACAAACAGTATTTCAGTCTTAAAACAACATTCTACAAACAGTATTTCTGTCCTCCTACAACATTCTACAAACAGTATTTCTGTCCTCATACAACATTCTACAAACAGTATTTCAGTCTTAAAACAACATTCTACAAACAGTATTTCTGTCCTCCTACAACATTCTACAAACAGTATTTCTGTCCTCCTACAACATTCTGTCAAATAGCAATATTCAGCAACAGTAGATCAGTCACGTTAAGACTTTAACTTGATTACAGGCAGAGGTAATTATAGATACTTACAGCTTAGTACCATTGTAGAATAACAAACCTTCTGCAAGCCAAGCCAGACTTGATAGAAACAATTTTATCCCAGTTGTCCTAGGATTTGAGATGTGATTGTGCTGCACATTTGCCTCACCTGGTTACTTAATTACTTGCTTTATAGGGATATACTGAAAGAAATAACCAATGAATATTTCTATTCCCATTTGAACAAAGGGTTACAGTTTCATGTACATCACAAGAGCTGAGACTTACTGAACTCAACAAGCTTATTAATAAGGACAGTTAACATATGTCATATTAGAACACATTAGCTAGCTTCATTATACACTCTATGCTACTGAAGGTAACTAGGTTAATCAAATGGCCTGAGTTGTTTAAATTAGGCTAATTTTACTTTTGTGACACCATGGCCCTCTTGTTCATATCTCTGAACATCTCAAAATATGGCTTCCTGGGGAAAAATAGGCTCTCAAAATCTGCATGGTGCTTGTTTGTCTAGCAGTGAGATATGCTCATGTATTGGTTATTATACACAGCAGAGATGTTTTGAAAGTTCTAATGTAATTTGCTTTTGAAGAATGGGCATAAAAAATACTGATATATCATCATCATCATCATCATCATCATCATCCGTTTGACATCCATACTCCAGCATTCTGGGCTTGATGGTTCGCTTGGACTGTTCTCCATTTCTTCCTGTCTCTTGTATCCTCTGACGTTAAGATGTAGACTTGCCAGGTCCTCCATGATGGTGGATTGCCAGGACTTCGTAGGCCAACCACGTGGTCATGCCAGTTGTCCCATACCTTCCTAACCAAATCATTTTTATCTTTTCTGACCACGTGTCTAACCATAGCAGGTGCCTTCTTTTCATGATGGCAGCAACATTATTGTTCCGTCAGTGCCAGTAGACCAGATGATGACTGCTCACACAGCCTGGGTCCAGCTATTTGTCTTAGCATTCTACTCTCTGTTGTTGCCACCTTCTTTCATTTTCATTGGTCAGTGGCCAGGTTTCACTGCCATACAACATGCAGCTCTGGATGCAGCTGTTAGAAACACGTCCCTTCATCTTCAGAGATGGTCCTTTGGATGTAAGGAATGGGGTGAGCTCACAGAATTTCTTCAACTGCTGAGAATACATGTATTTACAGTGGCATCTGCTCCACCATGACTATCTAGCATGTCCCCCAAGAAACAATACCAGGAGACTACCTCATATTTTATACCATCTACCTCAACTGTCTTTCTGTCTCCTGCAGATGTTGTGGGACTGACTGTTTGATCCCTACAGACACTACATGTTAAATTTCTGGCAGCAGACAGGCTCCCAGTAAATCAGCTACATCTTTTGTTGGTCCACAAGTTGCACTGTGTGCAAAGAATAGAGTTTGCACCCACTCCCTGACTGCACACAACACAAGAAAAGTCACTAACTTGGACATTATCACCTGAACCAGCTGTGGAAATCATAAACTTGGTCTTCCTGGTGTTGACTTTGAGTCCTTTGAGGCTCAGGAAATTTGTCCATCCGGACAGTTTTTCCCTCAGGTCTGCCTCATTGTCTGACATCAAAGCTAGGCTGCATAAAGGACCTACCTAGGAAGACCAGCCTTGGTTGAATGTCATAGTACATCCATCGCAATGGCTAACAAGAGTGGGCTAAGTACTGATCCTTGGTAGACTGCGACCTTGGGTGTTAACACTGTGAATGATGTTATTCTTTTTTATTTGACTGTGTCTTATGGAGTGTGATGTTGTGAGTGTCATCAGGTATAACACCTTTCCTTGATACTAAAAGCATGTATAGTCCACATCTCAAGGCACTGGAAGACCGTTGGCAGGATTTACATGAAATAGCTATAATTTTAAAGCCAACATTTCAGCAAAGTTGGATTGTATAAACACAGTTGTTATAATGCCAAAAACTCCACACTTTTTCAAGTAACTCTTGTTACTATTAAGTCAGCTAACTTTGCTCTTTGTTTCATAATAACTGACAGTCTCTCAGTGCATTGATGCTTTGATTTGTTTCATAATGGTCCCTAAAAAGGGTTATGACCTGGATTTCATACCTATAAAGGAGATGTAGAACTCACTTCAGTGATATATTCTATCTTTTGATGATAATGTTTGTAAAGACTTGACAGGGTATTTGATAATTTAAATAATTTCTATTTTTAAGAACTTTAGGAGAACTTAAACTTGTCATCATGAAAATATTTGTGAACTACTTTGGGTAAATTACATACATTGCAGATTTTAATACGAGGCACTACTTTTTGTGTCACCTGCTGTAAGCAGAGGTGACACATAGGGATCACTTTTCTGTAGTCTCTCTTATATAGAACATATAACAAACTAGCACACAGTAAAGTGGTTATGGTTTTAATTAAAATGTCTACTTAGCATGTTCCACTGGTATTTGTTAGCACAGAATAGCACTGCATTAATTTAGGATACCCTATTCTTAATGCAGACTGATACTGTCAAATTGGCTGCTGTAATTATGCAAATCAACAATGCCTGTTTTTGATCTCCAGCTATATAAGACTTGCGGGTACCAGTCTCAAAAAACAAACAAAATATTTCATTTCTTAACAAATTTATCTCAACATTGTCATTGTCACCAAACAGGAATGCTGAAATGTAATTCACTTTAAGAATTTATGCAGCACTAAGCACTTAATATTGATGGAATGTGTCTCGGTTTGCATATCGTTAATTTAAATCCTGATTTTTGAGTGGGTTTTTCACATTATGCAGTTGACCTTGTGACCTTGACCCTAAACCTACTTTTGATGAAAAAAGCCAGAAAAAACTGTCCCTATACCATCAGGTCTTGTCTGTCTTTCATGTTACAGTTTGCAAGTCCTACAGACAGACCATTAAGATCATTAACAAATAATTTCTTGAAATTCCCTAAACCATATATTGAACTGTTCCTTCAAAGGTTTTGAATATTTTTTATAACCAGCCAAAAAGTCCAAGACACTCCAGAGTTGAGGCCCTTGAATTAATGAAAATTGAAAAATTAAAGGCGTTGGTGCCATAACTCAGGCTGACATGAACTGATCTTTACCAGACTTGGTCACAATATGTATTGGCACAAAATCTTGACTGAGTTTGATAACCAACTTAATCCCTGAACTTGGTCAAAATATTAATTGACACATCATCTTTTAGATTATCTGCAGTCAGTTAAGAATCCAGCTTTTCAATTTTACATTTTCTTACAACTTATACTAATTCTTAGTTCCGGCTTGGACCAGTACTTGGTGTCCTTAAAAATTCCTTGCCTCCTTTGAGATAATGTCCTTTATCCAATAGATGTGCTCCCAACTTGATTTGTAAATCTGAATTAACCACAGGTACTTGTGGTTGTAAATTGATTCTTAGTGCTGTGAGAGGAATAATTATTGATACGTTAGTATCAAATAGAGATTTCTGCTAAAGAGCTGGTTAGCCTAAAATCAATAGAAAAGGCTGGTAATTAGCAGGTTATAATGGGAAACCAAGCAATACATCATGATATTATATTATTTCCCACATACATTTATAGTAATGTCTGGATCATTTGTGTAGTCTCTGACAAATCAACACATATTTTTGTCTTTTCCAAGCTATTCTATATTTTTCTCCGACCTTTTCAAAGGTACTGAACACCTGCTATTACTTTTGTCAAGTTCCTTGTTGGTCATAAAGGAGGTTAGTCACTGGCAATATTTGTTGATTTGGATACAGAAATATCATAATATAAAAAGTTATACAGAGTTGCACTTCTAGTCCAGTTGAAGGGTCAAGTGTAGGTTGATACAGAAGGGGTTTCCTTTTCCAGTGTGATGTCACCTGCAATATATATTTTTTAGTTCACCAGAGCATAACAATCTGAGCTACTCTGATCACCCTGTGTCCATTTTCCGTCATTGTGCATCGATAAATGTGCTTTGTTTGTCATCAACAATTTGCTTTAAAAAACATTCCCTTCTGAAATCAATTTGACATAAATAATCTTTAGGTAGCCCTTTGCAAAAGTTGTTAAAATAGGTCCATGTAGAACTCTGGTTACCATGTTAACCAACATAATTTTATTTAAAAACATTTGAAACCAATAGTTTTAATTCTTTTTCATTTTGCACAAATTGTCAACTCCTAGTCCTCAACTATAATTGCTAAAGTTGATACCTTGAAAATAGAGACCCCAATGGCTTGTCTAGTTTTCATAGATGAAATGAATGGTCAGAGTATAATTTCATGTTGCAGAAAATTCCCATCTCATGGCCCTTCAATAATTGCCAAAATAGAAAAGATCCCTTGGAAAATGAGGCACCTAGTGGGGTGAGCTAATATTGTTGGCACATCATGAAAGGCTTGATTTTAAATGATTTATAGCTCTTCATTATATTTATTGAATATATTTTGTCCTCACTGTTTCTCGGCTACCTGTGGTCAATTTTTATAATTTTTATATGCCACCCCCAGCACAACAAAGATGTAAGGGGGTTATACTGGATTCAGCTTGCCGTTCTATCCTGTCCAGCCATTGTCTTTTTTTTTTTTTTTGTCCAGACCATAACTCAAAAAGTATATATGAAGATGAAATTTCATATGTGCATAGATCTTATTGAGGGGTGGTGCAGTACCAAGAACCGTAACTCTTGTTAAATAATTTTGGAGTTGTTGCCCTTGAAAATTTCTATACTAATTTTTGTCCGGCCATAATTCAAAAAGCATAAAAGTTATCAGATGAAACTTCATATGTGGATAGATCTCATTGAGGAGGAATGCAGATCCAAGGACCATAACTCTGTTGCATAATTTTGGAGTTATTGTCCTTTGTAAATTTCCATACTTAATTTTTCACTGGACCATATCTCAAAAAGTAGAAAAAGGTATCATAATGAAACTTCATATGTAGATAGATTTCACTGAGGGTAAAATACAGTGACCATGTTACTTGTATTAAAATCCCTGTGACAAAGCGGCATGGGGGGTATTTGCGCCATGACAATGGCAGTTCTAGTTAAAATCAAATTCCAAGTCAATGACTATCTGAGAATGGGCTGCTATAAAAGTTATTAAAGTAAACTTGATCCATGCAGAACTCTGGTTGCCATTGCAACCAACATAAATTTGTTTTAAACACTTTAAAAATCTTCTCCTCTAAAATCAGAAATGCATCCAGAAAACACGTCCAAAATGATACTGAATTAATGAACTTAAAATCTGAAGCTGGCCTTCAAGGGAAACTCACTGAATTTTAATTAAAGTCTTCACAACTACCTTAACATGAAATGCAATACACATCAGATGGGATAAATTCTATGATCTTGTTTGTCTGAGTAATGTCCTACACCATTAACAAAGCAAAAATGGGATATCCTTGGAAACATGTCTTTTATGTTTCTCTCATTTTCATGTAAATAAGTGTGCCCTGTAGTTATGTAAATGTTGGACCTTGTTAGTGCTCACTTAAAAAAACTGGTGCCTGTTAATGCTGTTGATGTTTGGCTGCAAAACAAAATAACATGCCCATAAAACTAAAATTGCACATTGTGTGTTTTAATCAAAGGCTAATGAATTGGTCAGAATTAGCTTGACTTTTGAAAATTGGCTTCATTATATGCTATGAATTCATTGCACTTGCTGTAGGTATTCCTGGTTATCTAACCTTGAATAGGAGTCTGTCTTTGGCTGATAGGCCAATTATATGTGTTATGATGTCTGCACACCCAATAATCTGCTTTCTTTTCTGATAGGTTTGCCAGTAGTTTCATGCTTAGCCAGGAGGAAATGTTGCCATAATGCTTCTGAGGCTCTTAAAAATTATTGAATGGTATGTCAAGGTCTTCAGGAATATAGCATAAAAGTAATGTTTGTAGAAAGTAGCATACCTAAGCATTCGTTCTAAAAGAAAATGCATGGATAGTAATGATTCATTGTTGAAAAATGTTATAAATCATATAAATTTTTAAGATTTATTTGATTTTAAGATTTATTTGATTTTAAGATTTATTTGTCAGCTTGTGATTGATACAGTTAGGATTTTTTTAACAGTTTCCCTTATTTAAGAAGACATACATGTGCTATATAAATCTCTTTTCACAATAACAACCAGTATATGTGATTTCATCTTGAATTTCTACAGGTAAAGTTCCATGTTTACATGAGTACTACTCGGAATAAGATGTTTCTATGCTTTTGGTTATATTCTGTAATATAATAACCCTTGATTTGAAATAAGAGATACCACCCAGTTACCTGCTTGCGGTATTTGTTCAATGTAGAAAGCTATTCACTGATAGCCAGGAGGCATCAGCCTAAGTCTCCATTGTTGTAGGGGGATCCTCTGTGGTTCAGTGGTTATAGTTGTTACCTTCCAGCTGTCACATGGTCCCTCACTGCTATGGCCCTTGTCCAGTGGTAATGTATCCCACTGTTTATCTGAAGGTTGTGTGTTTAAACCCTCTTGGGAGCAAGGATTTTTCGTTATCTTTCCTGGCACAAAGTATTTGTCCAACCCTGGAACCGTTGAAGGGATTACCGTATACACCGGCAGATAAGGCATACAGTGGGGCTTTCGTTCATGTTGGCAAACGAACCGCACGATACACGCACGATAAACGCAAACGAACCGCACGATACACGCACACGTTACACGAACGAACGAAAAAAAAACGGCAAACGACCCAATGCACGAACCGCACGAAACGAACGATTGCAGATAGGCACGGTAGCGAGGTTAATCGATTTACTCGGTTTTTTTCGCCCAAGTGAACAAGGCAATTAATCAATTTATAAATAAAACCATCATTAAAACTAACACATACACACACACACGAAAAAACAACAACGAATGTTCTATAATAGGAAGTCACATGTTCTAAATCGTGTCGAAATTACAAATAATTGTTGTTACACATTGAATTTATTAGATCTATAACGATCCTATGCTTTGAACAATTATTTATTCGCGCCAAGCGTCATTGGTAACCGCATAATACGATTTAATTGGCTATCTTACAGCAGGTGAAGTGATCTCCCTTCGTACACAATACAGGGGAGACCACTCTACGTAGTTAACTCATTATTTTTATTAAACATGAATCGATATAAGACTTAAATTGTAACAGACAACGTAAGTAATCTACAGTTAAATGTTGCCATGCGGTGAGTAACCACTTAACTGATTTTGAAAAGCTGAAATTCTAATGCTGGCTTTTAAGGAAGCGTTGAACTCAAAATATATCGTGCGGAACGATTCACACGGAAGGAACGATGCGATAAACGAAACACGTTACACGATACACGTTACACGATACACGAAACACGTTAGAATCGTGCACGATAAACGCACGCACCATACACGAACGATACACGGAAACGGAACGCACGATACACACACGATACACGAAAAATATGCCAACATGAACGCAAGCCCCACTGTACTATTTTTCCAGATAATTCAGGTTTATAGAAGGGGTGCGCCTTATATGATGATTTACAGCTTTTTAGGTTTCTTTTTTCAATCACCGAGAAGTGAAATTTACCAGTATATGATCTCAGAAAATGGATATACTGAAAGCCAATGAATATGATAATATGCCACAAAGTCTATACGAAGCCATGATAAACAATACCAGGTTATTGCCTTTGTTCTTATTAGTTATCCTACTGGTATATATAAAATGATCATGAGAAACTGAAACAACTTGATGGAAGCCATTTTCAATATAACCAAATAAGTTTATGAGACCTCATGATGTATAGGAGAAACTTGGCAGGTGGCAATAGTTACGTAATGTTTGTTAGTTGGGAGAATTTTGACAGGTGACAATGGTCCCCAGTGTTAGAATGCGGGGACACTGTTGAGTAATGTCATGTTATGAAAATGTGTCACCTTTATCCTACCCCTCATTAATGTAATGGTCTAACGGTAATCTTATGCCATGTATAAATAAAACGGTGCACCGTATGATTAGCCCGGTGACATACGGATAGCTTTCAGTCTGTAAAATGTATGACGGCACAAATTTCAAAACAAGATCTCGCCGTACACAATATGATGAGTGATTTTTTTTTTTCAAATAAGTTACTCTGAAAATTAGGATGTGCCTTATACGTAGCTGTGCCTAATCTGACTGTGTGTACGGTAGTAAAAGTTGAATATTGTTTTCTAATCATTGTAAATAGTTAAGTTTAAATTAAAACTTATCCTGATTATTGGCTTAATTGAATATAAATTTACTGACTCAATGGATTTTTCTTTGCTGTACAGATTGTGTAGAATCTAAACAACAACATTGTATGAGCAGAATCTGAGCAACATCATTGTATGAGCAGAACCTGAGCAACAACATTGTATGAGCAATTGTATGAGCAGATCAGTGGAGAATCTGAGCAACAACATTGTATGAGCAGAACCTGAGCAACAACATTGTATGAGCAGAATCTGAGCAACAACATTGTTTGAGCAGACCTGAGCAACAACATTGTATGAGCAGAATCTGAGCAACAATATTGTATGAGCAGACCTGAGCAACAACATTGTATGAGCAGACCTGAGCAACAACATTGTATGAGCAGAACCTGAGCAACAACATTGTTTGAGCAGACCTGAGCAACAACATTGTATGAGCAGAATCTGAGCAACAACATTGTATGAGCAGAATCTGAGCAACAACATTGTATGAGCAGAATCTGAGCAATAACATTGTATGAGCAGACCTGAGCAATAACATTGTATGAGCAGAATCTGAGCAACAACATTGTATGAGCAGAATCTGAGCAACAACATTGTATGAGCAGAACCTGAGCAACAACATTGTATGAGCAGAATCTGAGCAACAACATTGTATGAGCAGAATCTGAACATCATTGTATGAGCAAACAGAGAAGACTCTGATCAGACAGCTCCTTCCAGAAGCTGCCAGATCTTAGTTTGTTCTGTTTGTCAAAAATGAAGCTCTATGAGTTAAAGACTAAAGATAGTTTATTCATTCAAATCTTTCATGTTTAGAAGCCTTCCAAGCTGTGTTTGGCTTTGGATCTACCTAGGTACCTGTAATTAGCTGGCTTTACTGAAATTGTAAACCCCAAAACAACTAAAGGGACACCAATTGCTGTTAACATGACCATTTCTGGAGCAGGCAGAGAAAGCATGACTACATCTGACAGCAGATGTACCTTTAAAGAGTTGTTTTGATTACCATTATCTAATTTCCTAATGGAACAGTTTGGTATGCAAATTAATTTGATATTATATTGACATGGAATGTCGTAAAAGACAAAAACTGAATTGACACTAAAAGGTTCCAGTACTTCCTTGATTAATGATTTAAAAAATCTACCTGCATTATATGATACAAGATAAATCATGTCTGTATAAAGGAACTGATATTAGAGAATTGAACATTATTTTCTTCATTTATTTTTCCATACAATGAACTGTCAGGAAATGGGAATCTAATTCTGATATTGACATTCTTGGTGCATGCATGCTGGGTGCATATTTCCTTGATGAATGATGTATATAACGTTCGATACTAAATTAAGCATTTCCAGAATCTCTCAAGCAGTCTATTAAACAATGGAAGTTCAGTCTTAAGTAAAGATAGAGACCTGTATGGTTGAAAGAAGGGGAAATGTAAAAAGATAAATCAATTCAGTTTCTTTAAATTGGATCCAGAATATCTAGCTAGCCTTAACTCTCTACCTCATGAATATTCATGTACACAATATCGTGACTCAATGGATATTAATTTACTGAACATTAAATGGTATATGAAACAAACCAAAAAAAAACAATATTTCTTTGCCAACTGTGAAGAATCTGAGCTTCATATTATATGAGCAAACTGAGGAGCCTGCTCTGTTTGCCTGTACATCTGCCCAGCGGTGATCCGCAATGCAATGAGGTACAGGGGTAATGTTTCAGTTGTTCCTATACATCAAAACAAGTCTGTATGAGGTACAGGGGTTATGTTTCATTGTTCCTGTACATCAAAACAAGTCTGTATGAGGTACAAGGGTAATGTTTCAGTTGTTCCTGTACATCAAAACAAGACTGTATGAGGTACAGGGGTAATGTGTCAGTTGTTCCTATACATCAAAACAAGTCTGTATGAGGTACAGGGGTAATGTGTCAGTTGTTCCTATACATCAAAACAAGTCTGTATGAGGTACAGGGGTAATGTTTCAGTTGTTCCTGTACATCAAAACAAGTCTGTATGAGGTACAGGGGTAATGTTTCAGTTGTTCCTATACATCAAAACAAGTCTGTATGAGGTACAGGGGTAATGTTTCAGTTGTTCCTGTACATCAATAGGTATGTTATCCTGATATTTTTAATTCTTGATTCATAATAACAAAAATATTGTTAGTTACATGTGTTTAAGTAATTAATGTCAACTTAGTCATGAACATGAATATTTCATAAAGCAGACATAGTGAAATTTGTTTCTACCCAAATCCAGAATTTAAAGTAGTATGTTACACTAAGTAGTGAGGTGTAATTGGAGCCAATTCTGTTATATTTGGTCTACTCTGTCACTGCATGCCGGAGTACCATTCTAAATCCATATATGAATTTAGATGTTCTTGGGGTGAATGGATCATATTTGGAAAGCATTTGGACATAATGGCTGTACATGAGCTCTGTATAATGGATGCATATGGAATGGCTTTCGGTAGTAAAAGAAAAAAATATATGAGCATGTTCAAAATAACTTTCACTGACCTGAATGTGTTGTCCATGTGGTGTTAGTATGTGAGATGTTCTGAGAAGCATGTGTCTAGTTCTTGGTGCATTTAGAATGAAAATGCAGAAGTTCTGTGTTCTGTATGCTTGGTGAACACCCAGAATGATGTTCTGAACACCAGAATGTATATGTTAGTAAACATTCCAGTTATATTGATGGTTATTAAAGCATTAATAAATATATATTTAACTGTATGTCAGAGTAAGCTGAAAATATTCAGAAAGAATGCAGAAAAAATACTGAAAATGTTTGGAAAGCAAATAAGTTTAAAAAATTCAAACTAATTTTGTATACGGAAAATAAATGGAAAGCTCTTTCGGGCCTGTGTGTTTGCCATATAATATATCTAATTACATGTTGTTTGTCCTGTATAACAAGTTCTGCTGCATTTAGTATATCATTAATAATGTTGTTGGATTGTTTGATTTTTGTCAGTAAAAGTGTCCACAAAAATGAGCATAATTTGCTTGTTAGTATACAGGATGTATTGTGAATTATTGGTCATTCGCAGTCTTGTTAAAGAGTGCTGTATTCCTGTGGATCTACTAATGAATGATTCATTAACTTTGACATACAATCTTGCCATGTGTACAGCAAGTGAGAAATGTGAAGTGCACTTTATTTTTCTACTTGTTTGTTTTGTTGATTAGGGTGGGGAGATAATGATTGGTAAAATAGATGAGGATTTTGTGCTCCTTCCAAAGGTGGATTTTGTACACCTTATATTTACTGTTGTTGTTGAAATATAACCCTTTCCCTCATATAGACTCATTTTGACGCACTCAATAGGTAACACATAAAGCCTGATCTGCAGAAAACCACAGTTAAACCTTACCAAATTTAATTATAAAATCCTCATTTCCAGACCACTGAGGAGCAGCGAACAGCATAAAACCTGATCAGCCTGCGAGTTACTTGCAGGCTGATCTGGTTTTATGCTGTTCACATAGGTCTTTTCATGGTTTCCTCTATGAGGGAAAGGGTTAAACAACAGTTTGGAAACACCATTGTAAGAGTTAACTGTTAGAATACTCGCTCAAATGTCCCCACTCGTCGTAACACAGTTCAAGTACATGTATTTCATTGACAAAGAAATTTGATTATTGGTTTCTGTTTTCACATTAACCCTTTCCCTCATATAGACTCATTTTGACGTACTCAATAGGTACCACATAAAGCCTGATCTGCAGAAAATCACAGTTAAACCTTACCAAATTTAATTATAAAGTCCTCATTTCCAGACCACTGAGGAGCAGCGAACAGCATAAAACCTGATCAGCCTGCGAGTTACTCGCAGGCTGATCTGGTTTTATGCTGTTTGCATAGGTCTTTTCATAGTTTCCTCTATAAGGGAAAGGGTTAAAATATCAAACAACTTTCGTTTTCCTCGCCGAGTCGACATCATGACAGTTGTAAACAACGTAAACACTTGCAATGCACAAGCATCCAAGTGCTGGTTCCAGATCGTCAATTAGTTTTGCATGTTTGGGCACTATACCGCGCACCTGTTGTTTAGTTAAGTCTATTCTACCATGCACTGTTGAGCGATAAATACATTGATAAGTAAAAACTTGATCGGTACATGGTTTATTTGAATGCAATTGGGTACCGGAATAATTTGTTGCATATTGATACGCACTGGGTATTTACGCAAATACGCAGCTTACCTGTTGCTCTGCATAATGAAAGCATCACCATAAATCAAAACAGATGATTTGTGGGGGTATAAGGGTATTACAAGATAAATGTTAACTTCTGTCTTGTAAATCATTTACTGAGATAGAATATGTTTAATGTCAAGCTCAAGGTGTGTAACATTTGATTTCCCTTGATCTCAGAAATTTGCCAAGTACTATCCAGCTGTGCCCAGCTAAATATTTACAGTTTTGTTTATACCTTTAATGTCATTAAATTTCATAGATCAGATCTGATATAAACTTAATATTTACCTGCCGGGGTGCTTTATTTGCCGAGTTGATTTACCATGAACAAAGACTAGTTGTAGTTACTGTATCTTGATTATTCAATCCTTTGATAACAAATTTTTTTGATCTTTGGGATTGAATTTCAGTTTAAAATATTTGCAATCTGTACTGAAAATCATGGTTTAAAATTTCAGACAGGAATTAACCTGAAGCTACAATTTGTGTTTTCCTCTACATAATTGTGCTTAATCTCATACATAAGTTTGGAATTTCACCTTGATTAACAGCAAATTACTTGCAGGATTTGCATCTTTCATGAGTGCTAGATTTATTAGGTTTTCGTATCACAGTGCTTCTGCGCAATTGTTTTCTTCAGTTTTATTAATTTTTTTATTGTTTTTTTTTAACCCTTTTTTGTGAATGGCAAAGCTCCATGATCAGAAAAGCCACATTTATGAAATTTTAACCAGTTTTAAACACATATTTGAAGATGATCGTAATGTTGAGAAAATTTCCTTTTATGTCTTGCTTTTCCCACAAGCGGGCGTTTTGCATGAAATTTATTAATAGTTAATAACTCAGTAATTTGACATCCGATTCAAATGCATTTTTTTGCATTCTGTTCCTTGTTGATACCCTAATGAAAAGAGTAAGGTTTCAAGGATGTGAGTAGGTGAAAGTTTTTGAGCTACGGAAGGTTGAAAGTTCAAACCCTGCAAAAAACTGTGCAAATGAGGGTAGGTCTAAGAAAAACCTATCCATTTTTGTTAGAGATCAGATAGAAGAATTCTGTTTGCTGTATGTGATTTCCAAGACATATATTCACAAAATATATTGGGTGGCGAATTTAAGAAATGCATGGTTTGTTCTATAGAAACAGTCAAACTTCACTAAAATTTAGAAAAAATTTTTTTTTTTTCAAAAACATGTTTTTTGTCGCTCCTGGCTTTATTTTTTGTACATTCTTCTTGAAATATTCACAAGTTATGTATTGTTATGTTTGAAAGGGCCTCACAATTAAAAAGTAAAAACAAAATGCAAAGGTCAAGGTCATATTAGGATTACTGTGTTTTTATTCAGCCCTAAATAGCTCCAAAACTAAAAATATTTCATGGAGAGTGTATGAACAAAAGTTTTAGTTTATGAAGAGCTCTTTCCAGTGATGTTTAGGATTTGAGGATCGGATTGTTTTGGTCATTTTACGGCAGTCCAAGCTTTGATCCTTTTTAAGAACAATTGTAAATCAGTTTTTATACTTCAAATTGTGATATATAAGGAATAGAATGTTTGACTAGTGCGACTTGTATACTTGATTGAACCATTTGCTGCATTGTTAGGTACCTAATTGTAAAGTTTTACTCAATTTTGTTTCTCATTTTGCAGCTATGGGGCGCTTGGCTTGAAACCACTCTTTATAACTAAAAAAATTGAAGTCCGATTTTTATGCGATTTTTTGCATTCTGTTCCTTGGTGACATCAATTTGAAACTACACTAAACAATTAATGCAATATTTCATTGCAATGATAGTAATTCAATGCAACATTTGTTTGTAAGAATGCTGCATGTCATGTTGCATTGTAGTGTGTCATTTTATACTGTTTTGTGTTGTTTGCAATTGTTGTTTATCGATTACAGTTGTCATTTGTCACAATCATAAAGCAACACACACATCTAACATGGCACTAACCGAATTCCGTAATAAATGTTTTCAAGTTTGCGACTACATAACTGACAGGTAATACTCAAAAATATTCTTTTGGGTAAAAAGTCTGCTTAAACATTGCAACAAAAATGTTTCAAAGATCATTGTTAACAGTATTCAACAAGGCAGGGAACAAAGAAATATGTTTTTCGAATCATGCAACTCGTGAATTGAATGGAATTACTTTCGCAAAAACCGATGATATCACAATTCTAGTTCTCTTGGTTTTGTCATATATTGACTGTATTCTTTAATATTTTTGTCTAGGCCAATTAAAAAATATAAAAACAGAAGAGAGAAAGATTAAGTCCTAAATTTGACCCCAGTGGAATCAGAACCTGTAAGTACTTAGATATCATAGATGTTTACTTGCCTTGTGTTTTTAAGTGCCTGTATACCTAAGTTCTTATCTTACCTTTTATATGCCTGAAGGGTCATATTATGGTATGGCATGGTTGTCCATTAACAATTGCTTGTGCTTGTAACTCCTTTATCATTCAACATGATTTCAATGATCAGTATTGATGTGCTGTGAGTTGTGTATAAAGGGGAGATAACAATGCTTGGACAGATAATTTCTCCTCTATCGTTTTATGGATTTTTAAAGGTCTTAAATGTGCCTTTTTAAAAAAATACTAGGCCTGGACCAAATCATTCAGACTTTACCATAGTAATTAGAGGTGTATCGATACACTCATGTATTCAGTGCACCGAATATTACCAGTACTCGAATATGTATTCATTATTAATTATTCATGAGGCAAATTATCTCCAGCAATCAGCACAGTTCTTTTGATTCTTTCATTCAGGTACATTTGGATATTTTCGTAGAGCTTGCTTGTAACCAGTAATCTAACGCTTGTTGAAACCAATGACATTGCATCTATTGCCAAATTAACTGTCTTTTAATAAACCTTTTACGCAAAAGTTGCAAGAAACTGATTAGATCCTAAAGGTAACAGCACAGATTGTATTTTCAAAATAAGTAGGCCATTTGTTTTGTAGATTAAGATTGTTAAAGTGAGAGTAAACATCTGAAATCAGTTATGATATTTGAATATCAAATATATGGGAGCCTTATAACAAGTCCATTGTTGATAAATTTGATTTGTCAGATTGAATTTTCATACTTATTATTTCTTGCATGTTCCTGACATGATGAATATTGAATTTAAAACATGGAAGACATTTTAAAATACAGACACAAATGATAAAATATAAACAATAAAATGTAGCTTTATTTCAAGTATTAGCATTTCAAAAAATGCTAAAAATTGCCGATAGCCATGTGAACAGAAAGTTACACTGTGCCGTAAAGGGAAATTGTATTTTAATAGCATAAATACGTTACCTGTTATTACTTCAGGTATGTGTCTATTTGCGCCCGGCTTCCAAAACAGAGTCCGCAAAATAAACCATTCCCAATAATCCCCTAGTTACCGGAAGTGTAACCCCCGTTCTCCAATTGTGTTTTGGAAGCCATCGAGTTTTCTTGGTACTTCGTGTGACCTTCTTTCTTGATTGCTTCTGCGCTTTTCGGCTCTCCTTTCCTTTTTCCATAGCTTCGGCTGTGTTTTGTTCTTTATAATTTATATATTTTATATAGATATATATTTTCATTGTCTCGTATCGAGACCTTTTTCTGTGTGTCACGGGTTTCCGTGTTTCGGCCCCTCGTGTCACCGTTCTTTTTTTATTGACCTTTTGTTATTTAACATTGTCTCGTATCGAGACCCTTTTTCATTTGTGTCACGGGTTTCCGTTTATCGGTCCCTCGTGTCTCCGTCTTTATTGACCTTTTGTTATTTAACATGTCTCAGTCTAGGGGTTCATGCGGGCATGTCAAGGCCTCCTGGGACTCTCACCAGTCGTGCCTTTCGTGCTCGGGCTGCACCAAGGACAACACCTGTTTGATTTGTTCGGTGTGGTCAGATGAGGTTTGGAAGAAGGCTTCTTCCAGACGTACTTATTCCTCTTCCTCATTCTTTTCAGGTTTTAGCGCCTCCGGGGGTCGGAGCCCCTCCCCCCCACCCAAGAAGAAGGAATCCCGCCCCTCCAAGGAGAGGGCCCCTTCTTCTCCGTGTTCCCTGTTCGATTCACCCTGCGTAAGTCCCAGGGTCACCGACAAGGAGCTCACTCCCTCCGGGCACCGGTCATGACTGGTCATAGGCCTTCATCTGCCTTGACCGGTCATCCATCACCGATCAAGACCGGTCACCGGTCATACTCCGACCGGTCACTGACAACCGGTCTACCGGACATATGTGGACGTACGTCAGACGTCACCGTCATCACGTCCGGAGACGCCAGATCAGACATAACACGGTCTCGGTAAACAACGTCACGTCATCGGTTAAAGGTGATCGTCACCGGTCAGGTCTGGTCACCGGTCAAGATTTTCTGCCAGTCATCGATCTTCGCCGGGCTCTCCCGGCGACAGATCAAGTTCCTCTTCGAGCAGCCCTTCGGGCTCTCAACATCTGTCCCCTGTCACACCCTGCTCTAGGGTCCCTAAGATACGGTCTGCTAACCGTTCACCGGTCATTACCGGTCACCGATCTTCGCCCGATATATCAGGTCGACGATCTCGGGGTCATAGATATAACCGATCTTCTAGTCCTTCACCTAGGGACCGGTCTCCATTACACACCCCAACTGCTTCTCGCTCTACTCGTCAAAGCTCTCCTACGAGGGATCAAGGTGGGGAATTTTCTTCTCATCCTAATGCCTTCGATCCCTCAGCTTGGTGGTCTCGCATGATGGGAGATTACGCGAGACATTTTCAATCCGCTCCCCTCTTCAGCAGGGTGACCTTCCCCTTCCAGAAGGACGAAGAATCTCTCCAAAGTCTATGCCCTTCGGAAGTCAACGGCTGACCATTCTCTCAGAGGAGAGGAGGATCGGAAGAAAGCCAATTTCTAATGGACAGGCCATCTAGGAACGTTTCGCACATCCTAATCAGTCGTAAACCAGCACCCGACCTTTTTTTTAAATGTTTAAGGCTTCTAACCTTGTGGCAAAGCCCAAAGAGGCCAAATCAAATGACCCGGAACTTTTTTTTTTTTTTTTTTTTTTTTTTCCTTAACATTTTATTGTCCCCGTACATAGGTAGCAGTGGGTCGGGGGACCATCCCACTGACCACCTTACAATAACGATAGACATACATTCATATTTATGAATAAGACAATAAAATGAAATTTACAATGAAACATAGAGAAAGAAAAACAAAAATATACATGCATACACAGCTAGTCTCAAAATTTTTCTATTTTTTGATATGTGGATAATGTTATAAGTACTTTACCACTGCCCAATTTTTATTTCTGCAACCATTTTTCTATTATTTAGATATGTGGATTGTCTATAAGTGCCTTTATAACTGCCCAATTTTCTATTTCTGAAACTTTGATATTGGTGCTTTTGTAAATTTGCCAAGCTAAATTTAAGCTACTCTTTAAACCACAAAAATTTGGTGTTATTTTTTTCCTTTGGCATATAAAAATGTATCTTTTAATATGTAAAAACAAAACATAAAATTTATCAAACTCCTTTTTGCTTTTTCCTATAAGAAATTCTTCACATGATATATGAATTATAATAAATTTATTA
>CM037783.1:52233968-52275311 GCA_021229015.1 Solen grandis
TGACCGAAAAAAACGGATTCAAAAACAGTGGTAAAACATCCATCTCTACATTCAACTTACAAAAATGAATGCATCACTATGAAATTTTTTTTTTCAAATACACAGGTATGCATTTAACTTCCGTCTACTTCAAACTTTTTTGCTTTTAGAGTTTCCGCGTTTTTTCACTTTTCTTTCGAGTATTAACGTTTTTTTTTTTGAATAAAAAACCGCCTTTTTTTTGTGTTTTACAAGTTCCAATTCGCTTATCAGTTTTTTTTCCCCGTTATGTTCAAAGGTTCCGGTAGTTGCTTTGACCGAAAAACTGAAAAATTAAAAAAAAATACAAAAAAAAGAAATTAAAAAACCTTATGTATGAAAAGGTTTTTGGGATTTTTTTTTTTTTTTAAATTGGCTTTTTTCGGTGCCTATGGTTCGCTTTGTAATACAATTCTAATCGCGAATTTATACATGAATTTTTTTCCCCGCTTAACCCTTTTTTTGTTACTATCTCTTTGGCTTTTAGGGCGTTTCTCTGCGTTATTACGGTTTATTCGTTAAAACGCTTTGTTTGCATCATTACGACTTAATTAAAATACATGTTTTCTGTCATATGATACTTTTTCCCAGGTGCCAAAGAAATTTTTTATGCGGAAACACCATTAAAAGTATGTACTGATGAAAAAAAACACTTCAAACTGCGCACGCGCTGTCTGCCGGACGGATCATCACCACCTTGCTTATGCTAGCACTTCTCCCTGTAAAGGTTCGTGGGCGAGTCCGGGGTAAGAAGTCGTGTCTAAGTGGAGCAGAAGTAGTATAGGGTGGCACTAGGGTCCAAGGGTACCATAATTTTTTTTTTTTTTTTGGTACCGTGGTACCATAAATTTTTTTTTTTTTTGGTACTTAGGTCCCGAATTATATACCGAATGGTCTCTATATAAAACAGAATCTATAGTACCGAATGGTACTCTTATGAAAACAGAATCAAAATCCCGAAGGGTACATTTGAAAACAGATTTATGAAAATTTAAAATTTAAAAATGAAATTGTAAAATGTCCTTTCGAACATTTGGGTTCCCCCCCCCCCTGAAAAGGGCCGTTTTGTTTCTTCTTTAGATTTCGGTGACATTGTCCACATCGTTTTGGGTTTTCAGGGGAATGTGTTTGCATGATTACGATGAATCGTTTTATTTGAAAAGACTGCTGTTGTTCTTGAAAATGACTTCTCTTCATCTTGTTGTGTTGTCTAAACATCTCTGATTTCCCATGAGCATTAGCTGTTTTGCATCATCTGTTGTCTCAAATATCTGATTTCCCTTTTGAAAAAACCAATGGTATTCTGAAATTAGGGTTTTGTGGCCCACTCATTGCTTTGTGTTCGATCAACCCCCAATTCGTGGAAAAAATTATTCAGTTGTAAATTTGTTCCAGGTTTGGGGCAGCGAAAATATGACCGAAGTTGATGGGTGCGCTTTATACCCTTTGGGTGTTGCCCTCTTTCTACTGTTGCGTACCCCAACAGAGAACGTTGTTCTATCCAATGATTCATTTAATTGCCCTGAGTTGGATAGCATTGCTTCGGCTTGCATTGGGGTGGTTGCCCTATTTTGTATTGACATATCAAATTGCGTAAAATTAAAAAAAATTAAAGCCGAAATTTGTAGTAGTGATGATTTTTTTTTGTAAATTTTTGAAACATTTTTGTAAACTTTTTATAAACTTGGATCTATTTTAATGAAAAAAAAATTTGAGGGAAATTTTGAAAAATAATGGTGCAATTGGGGTAATTCTTTTCGAGCATTTGGGTGGCCGAAAAGGCCGTTTTTTTTTTTTCACAGAGGTGGTTACTCTATTTGTCTATGATTTTCTTCAGCAGGTATTCAACATGTTCTAGGTGATGAAATGTGCTTCAAGATATTTAAGTATCATCGTAGTTAGTTCATGAAAGTAACAGCATTCAATTTGTCTATGATACCCCCCGATTTTGTTGTTTTTTTAAAGCGTACTTTTGGTATGGGGCTTGGTTTAAGCGAACTTTGGGGTGGGGTTCTTTTTTGTCCATGTCAGATATGCATCGTAGTTATATGGATTACCCATAGCACAGTCTGAAAACGAAGGGCAGAAGTCTTTCGTTTGATTTTTTTATTTACTTGGTTGACAATTGAAAAATTGTCCTTTCGAGACTCTTGGTTCCCCCTGAAAAGGGCCGTTGTTTTTTCTTCTCTACTTTTTACTTTTTTTTGCAATTTTGTATGTCTTTACAAGGGGGCTCCGTCAGTCTTAGAATGGGACCCCCCCCCTATGCGGACTTTTTGTTGGATGTTTCCCAACATTTTCCGGAGTGAAAGGATAGGCACCCCCCAGTTGTCTGTTTCTTTTTGAAGGGATTCCACTTCTCCTTTCTTTTTTGCAATTTGATGAGGTTGTTGTTCACCTTTTTGATTTCCCCTAGAAAGATTGCCCAACATTATTTACTGGCTCGCTCCCGGTTTGCTTTTGCATGGTTTTTGTTGTTAGGGTTTTGCTGCTGGTGTGGTGGGGGTGAGGTGATACGTTGGTTGGTGCTGGGTTGGATATGGGAGTGGGAGTGTACGACACTGATGCCGGGTTTAGCAGCTGAGTCACTCTACAACAGAGCGTATGGCGTTTTTTAACGATATCAGAATTTACGTATTTTTCCCAGGTTGGATGTGGATTATTTACGAGCAGTGTGTTTTATATCTTGAGGCGGATTGCCCACTTTTACTGTTGCGTACCCCAAATCAGAAAATTGTAATTTTCCCACCCAATAAATAAATTTCGCCCTTGACAAAGTTGGATAGCATTGTCTTGGGCCTTGCATTTGGGATGGTTTGACCTACTGACCTACTTTTTTTTAAAATATTGTTTGTTTTTTTAAAAAGAAGGAGAAATCACAATGTCCGAAAAAAAACTCGGGTTCGAAAAGTGGGGTGTTTTTGAGGAGGGGGGGAGGATATTATCACAAAAAACCAGTGTAAATGTGGGAATTGTATCGTCAGATGTTCCCCGGGTTTCAGAATGCCCGTTTTGTGGGGCACCCATAAAGTGATGCCTCCCCTGCCTGTGTTTTCGCTAAACATGGGCCTCGTGCGCTCAGCTATTAGGCATATTTTTTGACCCTGATTATTCAGAGTTTAGGGGACCCCGAGAAATTTGGGGTCAAAAAAACCAAAATACCCCCCTTTTTCGGGGCCATAAAAATATTTCGAGGGGAAATATCACAATTGTTAATTTTAAGAAAAACAACAAAAATAATCATTTTTAGCTTTTATTGAACTCTATAAATTGCAAAAAAAATATGAAAAAAAATATGAAAAAAAATATGAAAAGCAAACATTGAACAACAAGTAATAAACTTTAATGAAAGTAGAATGGGTCCAAAACTTTTCGTCTAATTCAAAACACGCAGACCATCCCCAAAATTTGGGGGATGTTTAGCTGGCATTTTTGTTGGTGCTGTTAAAAACCCTTTCTTCTTGCCTTTTTGTACAGTTTAAATATTCTGGTAAAACCAACACCCACTTTGGAATCGTTAAAATTAAATGGGGTTGACCCTTGCCCGGGAAATTTAGCTCTAAACCCCCCGGTTTTAAAATCACATCCTCGAAAAAGAAAATCAAAGCAAAAAAACAAATCCCCACACACAAACGTGTTGTACCTTGAAGTTCATGAGTTTCCATGTATAGGCCCCATGTCTTTCCAAAAAAACTTGAATGTCACAAATGGAGGGGTTTTTTGCCATAAAATTAAAGTGTAAGTCGTTTTATCTTTAAAAATACAACCACCCAATGTTCACCAAGTTGGCAAATTGTGGGTTTTCCTATGTAAGCTTTTTACAGTCTCTGGTTACGTTGGGTATTGATCTTTAGCAATACCAGGCATTCAAGGGAGCTAAAATTGGGTGAATGACCAAAAAAAACTGCAACTAAATCGTTTCCATTTTCCCAATTTGTTTAATGGTTTGCCCATTCGCACTCAAAATTTTCCAAGGTGTGATTTTTCGTATCCATAGCCTTTATATTTGCCCATCTGATAAGCTCAGTTTTCTCACGCGTGTGAGATCCTGTTTTGTAGTTCAGGTCCCATCTTTCCACCCTTTTACATCCTTTTTTTAAATGCACTTTTCAGAAACATCTCGCCCCACTCATTTTGTGCAAAAACAAACTTGGGGTGTTGGGTCTGACTGGGTGATAAAACAATGAAACCCCAAAAACAGTTTTTTTTCACGATATCAAAGAGGTGTGTCTGCAGTTCAGCACCACATGGGTTCAACTCTTTCCCATATCTTTTCGCCTATTAAAGTTGTAGATTTTTCGTACAGTGTTTGGCCAGCTGTTGCCCTGTTTTGCTCAGGGTTTTAATAGTCTGTGATGACTTTCTAACCCCGTTATTCTATTGACGTCATTTCGGATACAAAAATCCTTTGGAGGGGGTCACAAGAGCTCCCGAAATGAAGCCGTTTTGCAAGTTTCCCTTTTTTATAGGTGAGCTGCCCCTCTTTGCCCTTGATCTGGCTTTAAAGTCAATGCCCCCAGTGTGTACCCCTGCATGTAATCGTCCTTGTAAACCCCAGGGAGCGGTTTAAACCGGGTGCCCCGTGGCTTGATGCAGGGACTGTATGATCTCAAAATTTCTCCTGGGGGAAAAGTTAGGCGGGAACGGCAGTTGTGTGTCGTCTTTCCGTCTCCTGACTTTAACTTAGAAAATTTGAAATTTTTTGGAAAACAAAGGGGTTGGTTGCCAGATCAATTTCATGTCTGTATTTTTTCCCGGGCCCTAAAAGATACGTTTGGGTAACTGCCTTGAAAAAATGATCTTCGTCTTTGATCGTTCCCCTGCGGGGAATGGTAAAAGTTTTTACCTCCTCGGCGAATTGGGATCTTCATGCCATGTTGAGGAGGTCTGGTTTAAGTTTTTGGCCCACGGGTAACGGGCAACGTCCGAAAATTAAAATCCGTTGAAGAAACTGGATTTTGCCTCTGCTCCAAACAGGAAAAAACGCGGGGGTTCTGTTGAGTCGGCCGTATCTTACACCATTGGGAAGGTATTTTTGAAAAACCAGACTAAATGCAGACGTCCCACATTTCCAGAACCGACCCCTGGGGATAGTGTTCTTTTTTATTTAAATCCTTCAATTCTTCCGCAACTGTATTCTTGAATATGACCCGCCGTGCGGACTCCCATTTCCGTAGCGTAGAGCTGTGTTGATTTACGCCCGTAGAAAAAAGACGAAAATTCTAAATGTGGGCCCCGGTACCTTGTTCAGCTTTTTGGTGATCAGTTTGTGTTCGGTAACATAATATGCAAAACAAGGTGGAAAAATTATTTACTGTGGATGTTTCCCCCTGGGCACCCAAAAGATTGTCCCACCCGGTTTGATACTTTGACTTTCAGGTAAAAAGTAGTTTGGGTTATATCAGCCCCCTTTTCTGATTGAGCAGGAATTACAAATTCAATGGGGTGAATTGCCAGTGCTGAACGGGTAATGTTCTGTCAACTGTGCATCTTGCATTGCTGTCTGGTAGGTGGAACATGTACACATAAGTTCAGTTTTGCTACACTCACAAGAGCCTGTTGCATCATGTTGTTCAATCAAAAAAAAACTGACGGTCGCGATGAATTTTTTTTTTTTTGTTGCGTCCCCTTGCCGCGCTGAAAGCAGAATGATGTCGACGTTTGAAATCTCAAAGCTTTTACCTCTCAGATTTTTCAGCCCCACATCTTTCAACAATTTTTTTCCCTTTTTCTTGTCACTTTTTTAAATTTTTGGCCAGACAGAATTTTTTTACGGCCCCTTACCTTGTTTTAAAGCCCTCTTTTTTCGAGTCTTTGTCCTGAGGTCAGATGGGTTATCAGGGGGAAGATGTTGCGGCCATTTTCTTGAAAGGGACCCAAACCAACCGACTTGTCGAGTTGCCCACGGAAAACTGGAATCATCGTGTTTTTTTTTTAAAATGAAGCTTCCCCACGTTTTCCCGGAGTGAAATGAAAATTCCCCCCTTGTGTCCCCGGTTATATTGTTATGTTTCTGTTGAAATATGATCGCTGACGGTATGTGTGTAGTTTTAAAAATTCAAAGTGCAGTGTGGATTAGCCCCTGCTTTTGTTTTGTGTCAAAGGGCCCAACGGAAAAGGGGGGCTTCACATCCCCTATCAAAGTTTTTTTCGCCAGATGGGTTTAATAAAAAAAAAGGGGTTTTATTTTTCGTGAAGGGCCACCCCGTATTGAATCGTTGTTGTCTTGCCCGGGAAAAACCTCAGTACTTCCCTCTTCCCAATTTTTCGAAAGGGGGGAATGGATAAAGTTCCAACCGTTTTTGTTCCACTTTACCGGTAAACTTGACACGTTTTGAAAAACCCGGGAAAAAAATAAGCCCAAAATGTGAGGTTTTTTTTTTTTTTAAAATTGTTTTGGGGGCTTTTTTTAATATTTTGCCCTTTTCGTCAGTGAGTTTTTTGTGGTGACGCTAGAGGGCCGCAGGAATGCAAAGGGGTAATCCCCTTTTTTCCCTTTAAAAAATTCACACCCTTTTTTCATTTAAAAAAAAGGGAAGCCAGTTCTGGTTTTTTTGTCATTTTTGTAAATTTTCCTTCCCCTTCAAGTTTCGATTTGTGTGGAACAAATTTTTCCACGAGAGCCCTTCCCCAAATTTTGTTTGCGACATCGGGGGTTTTTTTTGTCCTTGGGTTTAAAAAAACCCCTTGTTTTTTTTTGGGTACAATCCCATCAAATTTTCACTGATGAGAGTGTTGTAAAAAAATTTGTTTTTTTAAATTTTAAATTTGGGGTTTGGAAAATGCCCCCGGGAAAAGTATATAAAGCAGAAACCAAATTTCCAGACGGGAAATTTTGAGCCAAAGGTTAAATAATACCGGACGATGAAAAAGTGACCACAATCTGTTCAAAAAATGTTTCTGTTTTTTGGCCCCTAAATTTTTTCCCCTGTCTGTATATTTTCCCCCTACCAAAACAGTGGTATCGGACTGAGACAGCGTTCAGACTTTATACTTTAAAATGCATTTCGGCCCCCAAAATTTTTTAAAAAATTTTTTGGGATACCCAACCCTTTTTGACTTTCATTTCTTGAAAATTTTCCGCCTACACCCTTGTCCCGTCAAAAACTGATTCCATTTTTTTTAAAGTCATCATTTTTTTTGTTAAATTTTCCCCCTTAGGGATGGGCGAAGTTTTTTTCCCCCAAAGCCTTCCATTTTTAAAAGGGTCAAGGGGTTGTTTTTTGATGCGAACCCTTTGAACAATTCCACTGTCCATTGGGGTAGTTACCTTTGGCAAATTTTTGCTTTTTTTATTGAGCGCACTTATCCCCCACTTTCAAATCATTTTGATTTTTTATTTTTTTTTGATGGTTCCAAAAATTTTTGGGTGACTTCATGCTCTTTTCTTAGACAAAATGCGGGGAAACGCCCGATGCTTCGATGAAAACGATGATTTTTCCCATCCCCCAAATTTTGCATTTCATCCAATTGAGGGTTTTGTGATGAGTAAAATTTTTTCCACATTTTGATTTAAGCGTACTTTTAAAAACGTTAAACTTACTCCTTTTTTTGGGGGGTTTTTCAACGTAAAGAAAAATGTCAGTTTTCTAAAAAACTTCTGAAACCCCTTTGTTCAAAATTCTCGGCCTTTGTTTTTTTAAAAGGAGGGGTTTTTGGGCCCCTTTTTTTAGAATAACTGAAGGTTTGGATGAGCGTCTTTCCATTTTAAAAAAGAGGGTATTCCCCGCTTTTTTAAAAAAACATAAACCATAGTAATACGAATGGTTTTTCCCTTTTTGTACATACGTTAAAAATCTGCGAGATCAGTTTGCCATTATGATCGATACCTCCTCCCACAGCTGTCGACGTGAAATTTTCGTCGATTTTTTATCCAACGTGTGGGTTTTTTGACTTCTAAACCCATCTCGTACTCCTCTAAAGTTTGTTTAAAACTTTTTTTCGCTCCCCTTGTAACCCCAAAAATTTTCCCCAAAAATCGTAGGTTATCTTTATCAAGTAAGGTACGAAGAAAGGGTCCTTTTTAGGGGGCCGCCCCCATGACGAATGGGCAATACCCCTGGGGTTTTTTCCCTTTTTTTAAGGGGGTTTTTCCTTTTTTTTGTGTGGGGGTGGAAAAACTAATAAAAATCTTCCTCCTCCTCTTCTTCTTTTTTCCTTATCATATTTGGTTTTGATGAAATTCCATCACTTTTTATTGCCCACGATTTTTTTGTGGGATTTTTGCCTCTCCAGTCCCCTAAAAAAAGTTCCCACCCGGGTTTGCCCCTTTCCGCGCCCAAGTAATCTTTCCCCCCAGATCAATAATTTTTGAACCAAAAAGGGGGTTTTCCTATTTTCAAAGGGGGCCCCTTTTTATCCTTTTTTAAGGAGGATGGTCTTTCTTTATTTTTAAAAAAAAAGGTCCCTTTTCCCCCCCAAGGGCCCGTAGGAACACTGTCTAAAATTTGTTTTTTAAGGGGGTCATCTTTTTTTCCCTTTTCTTTTCGTCACGTATTTGTTTTTTTTCCCCCCCCCTGGGGTGGTCTAAAGGGGGTTTGGGTTTTTTTATTGACACTTGAAAGCGAGAATTTTCCAAATTTTTGTGTTTTTCTGACCCCAGACAAGGGGTTGTCGAAAGAACTTATTCATTTTTTTTCTTAATGATAAAGCCCTGATACTTGGGGGTGGGGGAAACCCCGAGGTCGTTTTTTTTTCTTCCTCGATTCCCCCTCTTCCAACAACCGAACGGAACATGGGCCCTCTTTTTCCCATATTTTCCAAAAAGATTTCCCCAGAAGAGGTAAAATTTTTTTTTGGGTAAGAGGGGTGCAAGTGAAAAAGGGGGGGAAAAAAACCCCTTTTTTGTTTTAAAAATGTTTTTTTTTTTTTCGAATGTACTTTTTTGGGTCGCTAATTTGGGAGCTGTTTCTCTTAAAAACAATCGACGCTTTGACCCCCAAACAGTGGAAATTGCCTTTTAAAATTTTGTGAAAAATTTCACCCAAACAATCTCCCCAAATTTTTTTTGGGGCTTCTTGAATAATCTTCTTTCAAAATTTTTGGGCGGGTTTCTTCAAAGCAAGCAACATTTTGCCATGTTTGCGAAGATGGTTTTTTCGCTTCTATGACAAAAATGATGAAATTTTTGGGGCCTTTTTTTTTTTTCCACTTTTAAGGGGGTTGTAAAGGGGAATTGCCAGCCTACTCATGGTCCTGAATTTCTATCGCAGAACGGAGTATAAAGGGGAAGGGGGATTTGGGGGGTTGGTGAAAAACTTAAAGATGTGAGAGTGAATAAATAAAGCCCATTTTAAAAATTTGGGGGAAAAAGGGCAAACAATTGTGCGAACTTTGGGGTTTGGAAAAACCCGTCATTGACCTTTTTTTTACCAAAACCCCGACCTCTCGAACTTCTATTGAAGGGGGGGTAGATGGCCCGTGGAGAAAATTTTGGGCACAAGTGGTGATGTTTTGGGTTTGGGCCCTGTTTAACATCAGCCCGAATCAGGGGGGGAAACATTTTTTGGGGTTTTCCCCCTTTAAAAAAGCTTTTTTCCTTTTTAAAAAGTGAAAAATTCGATCAGAGGCAATGTTGCTTTTTTTCCCTTTTTTTTTTCCTTTAGGGTGACTTGCTTTTGGGTTTTGGTTTTTTCGGGTTTTTTTCGTGCCCGTTTCCTGGCTGGTGACTTTCTTTTTTGGGGGGTTGTTTTTTTACTGGCCAAAAATTTTTTCAGGCTTTTGGGGGCCCCCTTTCGCGTGAACCAAATTTAATTTTTCTCCTCTCTTTTTCCCAACATATCATCAAATAGCGGGTGGTAAGGTTTTATCGTATACCCCCCCCCCCCTTTTTATCACCCGGGGAAAAAACCCCCCGAATGAATTTGATACCCAAAGTTTTTGAAACTGTGCGAGCCTTTGCCATTTTTGTAAACCAGACGATGCTTGTGTACCACATGAAATAAAACGGTTTTTTTTTCTCAATAAGTTTTTTTTTCAAATTGGTTTTTTCCCGAACCATTGGCCCGAGATGAAAATGTTCAGGATGTTGAAAAAGTAAACACTTTTCCCTGAGGTCCCGAAAAATAACAGCATTGACAGACAATTTTTTTTTTATACATAAAGCAAATAAAACTTTTAAAAACATCATCAAAAATGTAAATTGGGGCACACATATGAATCAGTCTTTCTTTAAACACCCTTCCGGAAATTTATGGTTAAACCCATAGCATTTAAAACCCTCACACTTTGTCAAAATTCCCGGTTGCTTAACGCCGTTCTGATTAATTCCAAGTAAAACCCCACAGCCAACAAAAGCTCTACGCCATGGATTCCGAATTTGGGTTTTTGTTTTTTTTCCTGTAATGAGTATTTTCCCAGTTTTGTTCCATTCGTCTTGCAAGATTGGTTTGATTTATTTTTGGTGTCCCAGGGGATTCCTCCCCAAATCAAACCTTTCTAATTGTTAAACGGGATCTTAAAGAAAGTTCCTAGGGTTTTGGGCCCCGTTTTTTTGAAATTGGCTGCCGTTTCCAAAAGTTTTAAAACTTCCACAATGATAGGGGTTTGGAGTCAGTAAAAAGGGCCCTATATCCCTGGGTGTCGCCGGGGGTTAATCGCAAAACTGAGATACATCCTCATCAAAACGGTTCATTTCTCCACTGTATCAATGTTTGGGTCCAATTATATGTACCACACGTGGATCAGGGGCGTACGGTTTAAAGCAAAAATCCGTTGAAAACCACACTTTTAATGATTGGAAATTACGCCCCCGTACACACAAACTATCATAAATTGGTTTAAAAAAGAGGTCCTCTTCTGGTGAATTTTCGTTTTTTAAGCGCTGTGCCCAATAAAAAATTAACCTTTTCAAAAGGCAGGGTTTCTTATTAGTTCAACGAGAGTCTGTGATTCTGTTGTATTTCTACGGGTAGAGTGTTCATGGGGAATCTCCTATTTTTCCCCACCGTTCGGGGTATGCAACACACCCCAAGCCCTGGTTTGAGGGCGGAACCGTACGGCACTGTCTTTTATTTTTCCCGACCCGCGCTTTGTAACACTGAGCGGAACGTTTTGGCTGTGCTCCTGCATTTGCGATTTTTAGTCTTTGTTTTGGGGGTTATTTTTGGATGTCTTTAATGTTTGCGATCTTGTACACAGTTGACCATAGTTTTTAAAATTGTTTTTTGACTAATTTAATCCAAATGGCCTTTTTTTGCATTTTGATGTCGTTTCCTTTTTCACGAAAATTTTTTATCCTATTTTTTTTTTGGCCCCCAACCCAAATTTGACAACCCCATGTGGTCTTCATCGCCCTTTTTCCAAGGTTTCTTCAATTGGAATGTTGTATGGCAGGGCATAGATTACATAAAATGTTGGTCAAAAAAAGTCCCCCCATCCCCAAGTTTTTCCAAATGGGGTAAAGTTCAAGTCGAGCTGGCGTAACAAAGGGCAGCTACCCTGGTTTTGAAAATAAAGGGGGCGGTGTTCGTCTGTTTCATCCTTTTCCCAACATAAGTTTCATACAAAAATTTGGGGAAACTGCACAGTGCTGCGGTCGGAAAGGGGAGGGCATACAACCGGTTCACCTAGTCCTCCGGGTTTTTTGGTTTGAAATTGTTTTGTGCATTCTTACCCCACAAAGTTCAAATGGTTTTAAAAACGCTTTTTTTTCCTTTTTTTTTTTTTTACGTTTTTCGAGCCAATACCTCTTCTAAAAGTAATTTTTTTAAAGTGGGCTTTTCCATCTTCGTTTTTACCCAATTAGGGAAAACCACTTGTTTCTTGTTTCAATTTAAGTATTTGTTAATATACTGTTTAACACATCTTTACTCCTGGCCCCCTTTGCCAATGGAAACGTTACCAATTGGATCCACCCCAAGAGTTTTGGCTATTCCACATGGGTCCGGTACCGTAAACATGCGTTTGTAAGAGGGTGTTTTTGCATTTTTCACACTTTCCTCCCAAAAGGGGCACTGTAAAGATCTTTTCTTTTTCAGTGAAAAAGTAGGACTGGTCCCAAAGGGTCTTTGGTGGCAAAAACAGACATTTGTGAGCCCCCTTGACACCCAAAGTTGTTTTATAAAACATCCTTCTTAAGATGTGGGGATGTCCCAGGGGGTTTTTGTATTGTTCACGAATAAAAAAGGGAGCAAAAACATACTTAATTTTTTCCCTTTGGGGTTGTATCACTTTTGGTATAATTGAACGGCATTGGTTGTCCACCAAACAAAGCATCCCGAGGAAAATAGGTTCTTGGAAGGGAAAGAAACGGTTCACAGTATCTCTGTATTCTGGTTCAATCTTGCATTTTGATCAAAGTCACATTCCACATTACAACTGTGTTTTTAACCTTGTTGAGACAAGTCTTTCAACCGAAAAGTTGTGGCATTGTATAATGCTCCATAGTTTTAAGTGGTAACCGTTCACACTGTCTCTCCTTGGGTAACATTTTGGACATCCATGTGTCCAGCACCCATGAATTCGTATACGGTGTTCGTCTCTTTGTGGAATCCGTCAACGTAATAGGGTCCAATTTGTACTTCACCTCCTTTTAAATGCATGGCGAATGTGCTTATTCTCAAGGAACAGTTTTTCTATCCAACGAATCCCTTTGTTTAGTATCGAGTTTTGTTTGGATACCCGTCATCAGAGATTACAGCCAAGGTCTTTGGAGGCATTGAATTTTTACGCCAAACTTTGTTGCACACTTTTAGCTGAGTGGGGCGCTTCCAGGAACGGATCAATTTTTGGGCACTGGCCAACAGTTCTTTCCTAAACTCTCCACAACCTCGTCTCAGATGTCCCCCATCTGATTTGCAGTACTTTTGCATTTTCTAACTGAAAGTGAAACACAGCCTTTTGTGCCACTTTTGCATTGTACCATTTCAGAAACGCTTCTCTCTTGTCGGTTTCATGCTGTCGGGTCTGTAAAAATGTAAAGGGGGGATAGTCTCCAATGTAGTCTTGGTATTCATCCGTGTTGCATAAAATGGAAACCATCCTTTTGCCATCTCAGTCAATCCAAACGTTGTCGGGGAAAACGGGACAAAGGCATGTTAGAAAACTCAGTGAGTCGATGAATCTCACTTGATGGGCTTTCATTTATTAGAATTTTGTTCCATTCATGATCAATTTTGGTTTGGTGTATCATGTGTCAGTAAGTGCCTCAAAATAAACTGTGCCCTCGTATTCCTTGTGAGTTTGTGAGCAATCACTGTGGTACCTTTGTGACTGGGTTGAAACAGCCATGTACAAAATTCTGACAAGTGTTGTTACCCCGAAATATTTTTTTTCTCTAGGCTCATCCACAGCTTCGCATTTTTTTGACACGGGTTTTTATGGATTGACACATACAGTCTCCACAAGCACGTTGAGCAACACAAAAGTTTGGTAATGTTCACCCAAATCAAATCGACACTCAAAGTCAAAGAAATGAAAGGTACAGTCGGTGACTTCAGTTCCCTGGTTCTTTGTACGTGGGGGTATAACACTGTGTTCTGCATCCACAACTTTTTGCAATACTTGCATTTTTTTGTGCCAGGACAGAGATGGTTCTTCTTTGTACCCAAACCATTTGACCACAGGTCTTGCATTGCCAAAACACTTTCACAGATGTTTTTGTAGATTTTCCTGGTTTCGCTTTTTTGCTATCAAAACATTTCTGACTATGAAATGTTCTACCACAGTGACCACATGGAAAGAATCCTTCTTTTTTGGGGGATAGTGTCAAGGCGTTAAAAACCGACAAATATATACACCAGTGAGCTTCTCTGTTGTTATAACCGTAGTTACAGTGTTCACAGAAGTTTGCTGCATCCCAGGAAACCAGTGATTGATGTAATGCAATCATAATTGTTTATCATGATGATAAATGTGAATCACTTTGCTTTTGTCTGTCAGAGGTGGGTGATTGAACAACACGTCCATTTTCTCAAATTGTGGCCACACTTTGATCACATAGTCTGGATAAAGGTGGGGCTTGAATCTTCTTGTATTCTTCTATACCCCCAAGGCTGATTTGGGACTAATGCCCACAATATCTAACAATGTCTTGGTTCTGGCTTTGAAGAAATTTTGCAGATTGTCTCATCAAATTCCATCGCTTCTTCCGGCTGTATCGTCCGTTTTATTGAGTTTACATATCCCTACCACAATTGATCGTGCCAAACACATACTGTCGTGAACATTGTCTATCTTTATCATACTTCTTTTTGAATTTGGACAGTTCTCAATGCTTAGGTGCGATCCAAAGTTCTTTTTGTTTTTCCACCTCCCTCGGGGCATATGACATGTGTCATTTCTAACTGGAGATGTCCGTCATGAATCTCAATTGTGGTTGCTTTTGGATACTTTCTCTATTTCTTTTTAACAGCGTATTCCTGAAATGTGTTTTTGCATTCCCAAAATGGAATGTGGATCCCAAAATGCTGGGGTCAGGATGATTTATGGAGATACGAATTTGATCGTTGCCATTGACCCGTGTTCTCTGTAAAAACTGTTTCACCATGTCATTGAAAAGTTGATGTTTTAAATTCAAACGGTTTTTTTTTTTTTTATCTTTCAAATGTAACATCGTACACGTGGCCATTCGTTTTAAACTTTCTTGAAGTTCTCTGTGACCGTGGCTTAGGAATAATATTCCCCCGTATATCACTCTTGGTCTTTTTTGCAGGTGGCTCATCATCGCTGCTTTCTTCACCTACTCGACATCGTTTTTGATTATAAGTAATGAACAAAGTTTTTTATACATCAAAGCTCCCCCACCGATCTCAGGCCTATAAAGTGCGGTGTGACCCGTCCCTTCATCACTCTCAAACCTGATTCAGACTGCTCTTTTCAGAATGACCTGCAATACTTTTGAGTTCTGGGTGAAAGGACAATACAAGCTATCAGTGACAAGCTGATCAGACTAGAAACAGAAAGACAAGTGACATGCTACCGCTGTCGGGGAAAAGGGGCATTATGCATCGGTATGTACGAAGAAAAAGCACCTCAAACAGTACGGTGTGCTACCGTTGTCATGAACCGGGAATTTTGTTTCTAATTGCCCAAAACCTACAGTGTGCTACAGTTGTCACGAACTAGGCCACTTTGCATCCGCTTGTCCTAAGAAAGGGGATGAAAAAGTCTGTACCTACAGTAAACCCCACAGGTGGACAGTGAAATAAAGAAAATGGACGTTTTGGGACAGGTGCCCAGAGGGGACAGTGATGTTGAGCTATAGAGACTGTCTCTGAGTTGGGAAAACCTACGTAAAACCCAAAGAAAAGAAAAGAAAGCGTCAACACATGCATCTTTGTGTCGAGGCTCACCCATCAACAAGCAATACAGAGTGTAACCGACCAGCTAAGAAGCGAAAAATGACATTTGAACACTAGACTTGAAAAAAACAAAAGTTGTGTTATGTTCATTATTTGCTGTATGACGCACGTTTAATTCATTGTTACTGACACTGTTTGTTGTTAAACACAATAAAAAAAAATCATATGACAATTGTATTAGTTATCCTTTCTACATCATTGTAATGGTCCTGAAAAGGACCGTTATTTATTGAGAAGTGTCTAGCACTCACTCAAATACAAATACCGCCAGTAAGCCTGCTGGCTTCTGGATATGCCAGGTAAAACCCTGACAAATCTGGGTACAATGGCAAAGGGGGTAAACTCGGGTACAAGTTGACACCCTCTTCCTTTATACCCTCTTCCTTGACTTCTACTTTCTTCTCCTTTCGTAACGCCTTCCTTGCACGTCGGAATAACTTACGAAGGAAATTCATGGTGAAGAATGAATACATACACAGCATTACACAATTTATAGTCAAGAAAAAAGTAGGTTAGTAGGTCAATCCACCCCAAAATGTCAAGGCCGAAGACAATGCTATCTAACTCAGGTCAAGGTCGAACTTGACTTATTGGGTGAAAAAATAACGTTCTTGGTGTGCGCCAACACAAGAAAGTAGGTCAATCCGGTACTATAAAACAGTGCACATACTCTATACTTTATTATTCATGATTGAAACATGAGACCGTACACACGTAGGTCCACCCCAGACTTACTAAAATTGTTCCTCGACAGTCCCAGCTATGAGGAACAAGAGAGCGACCCAGACAGCTATCACGACCAAGTTGATGTGTATGATCTATATGTCACTCTTACAAAAAGGGGAGATCTCCCTAATTACCTGTCAGTTACCTTTGAAGATGTACCATCTACCCTACTACAGGGATCGGGAGACAGCCTGAACTTCATAGGTGACAAGGATCTAACCCGTTGTCCCTTTGCATCTCCTTGCAGGATGGATGAAGAGATATGTCATGGGATGGGACTGTCAAACGTGTGGTATAGACCACAATATGTGATGGGACTGTACAACGTGTGGTATGGACCACAATTCATAAAACGGCCCTTTTCAGGGCCAACCCAAATGTCTCGAAAGGACATTTTTACAATTGTCATTTTTACAATTTTACAATTTTACATAAATCTGTTTTCATATATAGTACCATTCGGTACTATAGATTCTGTTTTCATATAGAGTACCATTCGGTTACTATAGATTCTGTTTTCAATTTGAGTACCATTCGGTACTATAGATTCGGTACCATAAGTACCAAAAAAAAAAAATTTATGGTACCACGGTACCATAAAAAAAAAAATTATGGTACCTTGGTACCATAGTGCCACCCTATACTACTGACAGACTAAAAGTGCTGCACACATTATTTGAGTCAAATATCCAGATGCCAAAAAAGTTTATAGTACTGTAAACACCCGACGTCGCTTTGTGTCAGGATGGCGTTCAGGTGTTTAGACAATTTGGATATAAAATCTAAGTACTGCTTATAGACCTTAAGTCTAGACTTCGTTCATGTTGGAAAATCTCTATTATGAATGTAAGAAAAATGTGGATGTCTATATATATATGTTGTCTTTGTTGTTCTCTGTTGTTGTGATGTGCTGAAGCTGTGCGTCTAGACGGAAGGTTTATAAGACTGGAGTTAAGCGCTTAAAAGCTTAACTGACTCCTAACGACGAATGTATTTAAGCTTGATTTTTAATAAGTTGACAATTAACGACTGACGAGGAATTGCGGTTGAACTTATTCTTTATTTTTTATAATATACCGCAGTTATCTCATGTATTGGTTTAAGTGCTAGTGCGTCAGACGTGATCAGTTGCTTGCTATCATATCTTATATTATTGTTTTGTTTACTAAATTTTATCAAAAGATATTAAAAGTAGAGTTAAAATAAATCTGCCTATTTCTAAATGTTAATTCTGATACCTTTAGGAATTCTAAAGCCGCCAGGCAGATTACAAGTTGGCAAAAAGTTCATTATTGTGTAACGTTGGAATTTGAAGGTCGCGGGTTGAAAAGTTGCAACTGATGATGATGCTGACGCGCTCTCACTTTTATACTGATTGGATGCTGGCGAAGCTGCTGGCATGCTTTCAGCCAATCAGAAAGTCTCTTTCGAATCCAGCAATGCTGGCAGCTTTAAACTACGTAAGTTTTCTGCCAGCCTTCCACCAAATTAGACAATAAATAGTGCTTGACAGGATTTACAATAACAAATATAATACTCTGTAACAATGTAAATAATACATATTTCATTTAACTTGGACAAAAGTTTAAACAAATGTATCAATAACAATGAATATTTACCCTAAAGAGATTAAAATTATAAAATTCATAAATTAGTGCGCTATATCCAAAAGTTGCAAATGGCGGCTGCTGTCAAAATGAAAGAAGTGCGCCAGCAAATGCTGGCGATTAAAATAACGGCTTACTGTTAATAAATACGAATGAAACATTAAGCTTGCTGAATTAAGGGAGTTCTATTCTCTATCTCACATATGGGGAAGTGCAGCAAAGTTACGAATGAAATGAAAGGTAAGTCAATTTACAAATGAACTGAACGTCTATCTCTAGATTAAACTGTACCAATTTTCGGATGTAACAGAACTTGGATAACTGGCTATTACAGTACTCTATGTTTCGACTGTTTATTTGTTTGTCGAAAGTCACATTAAGATAGGATTGAGTCATATGAATGGTGTGCTCCCATGAGTATGTCTTCACCAAGACCGAATAACATGTGTGTGATGTCATGGAGTGAGTAACTGCTTCATGTTGACAGTTGCCGGAGAAAGGTCACAGGGTCCGAATATTTGAATGTCTCCGGTCAATATTGCTGGACAATACATACGTAACTGAAAATGATCTGAAACTGATGTTAAAAGCCATACATATGATATACCGTTTTGTTTATGCATGCATTGAGAAAATGAATTGAGGTAACTGGCCACCCGTCAAACGTCTTTATGTTTTCCAGCACTACTTGAAGCCTTGGGGGAACCCTGGCGGTCATAGACATGCTGGGAAGAAAAGTTTGTCCACGGGCTTCTCACCAGGAAACACAGTAATACTTAAGTTACATTCGTGAGATCTAAACTTTCTAGGGCAAAAGGAAATGTTACTCTGTTGCGTAAGGTTTATGGATGCAATTGTATACTTGAAATACAATAGATTTGAGAGATAACTTATCGACGTAGTAAATAAGTGCTATAATGCATATGCTGGTAACACTAGAAAAAAAGTATTTTTAATGTGTTTAGACTACATTTGGTTCCGTTTTTCTGTATAATGTTGATTTATTAAAATATATGTAGTGTGGCGATTGCCATGTTTTAGCACAGCAAGAATATATTGATGATAAAACTAAATTCTTCGTCTGATGGCAAGCTTGGTAGACAGTATGTAAATAATTTTCAGGTCTAATAAAAACCGATCACATTTGGCTTGGAGGAACCGACCTGTTAATTGAAGGTTATTTCGTGGCCCCTAAATCAATGGATATATTGACCTTCTTTAACTGGGCGCCCGGGGAACCAGACAACGTTGGGACGGGTCAACACTGTCTCTCCATCTTCAATAATAATGGATTGCTATGGGATGATAATAACTGTGAAGTTAAAAGCTTCCCGTTATGTGAAAGGCCGTACGTATTTACAGTCAATAACATGCATTCGTCAGCTATACATATGTACATTTTTGTATAAATAACTGTTTAAAGCAATAGAAGAAAGCAAGGAAAGAACAGTGTAATTTGTATTCGGATAAAGAAAAACTTATCCACATATGACCAGCCCCTCCTTTTTTTAAAGGGATTTTCTTAATGTGGCAAGATACCTTTATCAAAAAAATTAAAACGCCGTTTAATACATTCCCGAAAACCAATACCAACGTTTGTCCTGCATTTCCCTTTTCCTCAGTGTAGTATAACTATTTTATATGCCTTAATATATCATTCCATGCAAAACTCTCATAGACCTATGAAGTGATCTGATTGAATATCACCCGGGAGATATTTCTTATATCACCCAGGGGTACACAAGTCCTACATACAGCTGTACTAGTTATCTCCCTTGGACTGATTATTCTGTTATATATATATATATATATATATATATATACATGTATACGAAAATTAATTGTTATAATTACGTTTTATTGTGATTTTCAGTTTTGCAACGGAGCCGGACCAGATATTTGGATAAATGATGTAAGGTAGAGGGCAGGAACTCGGACATATGCCAAATAATAAAGTCTGAAATTTCTTATTTAAGTGGAAAAAAAATTTTTTCTTTCCTTGTTCATTTTTAATGTCATCGGATACAATTTTAACAGTAATTGTATCTAATCTTGTTTATAGGGTTAACGTCCCGCCAACAGTATTTCAGTCATTTTGGAGAATATAAGGCTAGTTCCAGGGCTGGTTGTCCCGGAGTCAAGACTGGGTGTGGTATCATGCCACATGTCTACGGCATGTTACTACAGTGTGGCAGCACTTTATCTGTCTCAAGTAGACACTGTAATACTGTCGGTAGGAAACATAATAGCTAGCGGCAGGGGAAAATAAATACTTGTGTGAATCCATATGATTGTTGTTTAAAAGTCCTTTTTGAGAAGGACTCTTCCATGCCTGTCTTAGCGTACCGTACTGGTCCAAAGCATTTTAATTTTGTTCCCCAAAAATATATACTTTAAGAACACTGTCATAAAGATTTACTCGCGACATTTCAACAACTGTAAGAGATTCAACACCTGATCCTCCTCCCCAGATGAAAATGTTTTAACCACTTGGTCACCTAGACCTGTGACGTTTTTGTGTGAGACATTACAAAAAATGGATAGTTTATTAAATTTTCCTCATTTTTTATTATTATTTGTTTAAATCTTGAAACACTTAACCCTTTCCCTCATAGAGGACACCATGAAAAGACCTATGCGAACAGCATAAAACCAGATCAGCCTGCGAGTAACTCGCAGGCTGATCAGGTTTTATGCTGTTCGCTGCTCCTCAGTGGTCTGGAAATGAGGATTTTACAATTAAATTTGGTAAGGTTTGAGTTTGGTTTTCTGCAGATCAGGCTTTATGTGGTACCTATTGAGGGCGTCAAAATGAGTCTATATGAGGGAAAGGGTTAAATGGAAAAGTGCTCCAATCACTTCGTCTCCTCCAGTTGAAGTTAGTCTCTAGAGGATGATGGAGGTCAATATATTTCAAGCAGACATAGTAGAGGACAGAGCATTTAATTTATCAAAGTCCATGAAATCAAACAATAAAATAACTATTGATTGCTAATTCCAATATATTACTACCTGATTTACTGCCTATCATGGAGTTACCTGTTGGGTATACAAGACCTATTCTCCCATGGTACTGTCTATTATTTCCTCAGTTTAAAGAGTTGCCCAGGGTAAAGTACATTATACAATATAATACTTCAAGCTAAAACTTAAGTTTCTTTGGAACCATCTTGGTAGAGTTGTTAATGTCAATGATATAACTTAGCCCACTGCTGTGGGTTTGAATATCAGTCTAGTCATTTGAATGTCTCATATTAGGAAAGAGAGTCTGTGGTTCCACCAAGGTACATTTGGGGTCTACCATCACCTGTACTTTGCAGGATGTTGCTTCATTGTTGAAATACTGCCACAGTAATGTATGGAAGGGGATATCTGCCAATATTCTAATTTCAATACTTGTAAATAATAAAGATCAAACCAACCGCTTCTGATGAACTTTAATAGTGAAATTAACCCAACTATAATAAATAAGGACATTAACATGATGACAAAATTATCTGGAATGAATACACAATTCATTAACTGAGAAGTTATGCTGCAAAACTATCATCAGAACTAACTTTTGTTGCAAATGCCATAAATAATAATAAATAATAATATATACATGAAAATGGAATTTTACTTTTGATTATGAGAATACATTTCTTTTTTTGTGTGTTACATTAAAATATCTTTTTATCTCTTTTTTCTTTTGTTTCCTTCTTTTTCAAAACATAAATAAACAGTGATTTTTTTATCTCTGCATCCTACATCCAGGATGCAATGTTTTAATTCCAATGCATCCACTGGATGCATAAAATATATAAAAAAAATGCTATTGAAATCAAAGTAGAATGCATACTTTGCATATTGGGACTCATATGTTTTTAGCCTTGCGAGACCAAGGACTCTTACTACAAAAGTTGTAAAACTATCACTAAATAAATGGCCCATTTTCAGTTCAACCTTTAGAAGGGTCAACCACACACACACACATCTTCAATAATCCATTTCAATATATCTCTAAAAATATATGCATAAACTATAAATTTAAACGAGAGCTATCAGAACATGTCTGTCTCCTCAACCTGGATATGCAGTCAAAAGCATGAACAAAAAGAAAGAAAAAAAACATAACTGCAAATACAAGTTTACATAGGAGCCAGAATCAAATTGGTCAACTAATGTTGGCTCAAAAACGTTTTGAAGTTACCAATCGGAAACCATTTTCACATTCATGGTCAGTGCAAACTTGAACCAAGTAACCCCAAAATCAATAGGGGTCGTGTAATAGTCATGACCTTACACCCTATCAAGTTATAGGAATGTGGGCTGAGGAGTTTTCAAGTTATCAATCAAAAATGAAACAGACTAACCCATCGACCAACTGACAGACTAATTATGCTAAACAATATGTCTCCTCTCTTTTAAGGAGACACAATTATAAGACATGAAATGCTTTAATTTTTTAGAAAGAAAATAAAATGTGCAAACAAAATGAGAATGTGACATGTACACAATGCTTCCATAGACATAGCTAACAATATATCAGTATGTAAGTGCATAACTTAAGTTTTTATTTTTTGATACCAATAACCTGATTAAAATGACATGAAAAAAAAAAAAAATATCAAGCAACAATACATTTAAGTGTTTGTATAATATCAAAAAACACTTAACTTCTAATTGCAACAGTTTATTCCAATGGCACTTAAACACATTTCATATTTGTAGATGCAGTCAGTATAATTATGTCAGTATTTTTTTGTAACCAAAAGTTACTTTACAACAGTAGTTGAATAACTTATTAATCCCTTCACTGCCCTACCCCAAGCTTTGCTCAGGAAAACAAGAGCTTGTATATGCTCGGGTTTATTACCGGTACACATTTTATGGTCTACGTTGTCTTGCTTACACGAGCTTATAAGGATAAGACTGAAAAAAAAAATGGACCAATTGAATGGTTTTGATTAGTATATTCACCAGTTTCCAGCATGTAACAACAACAAGTTCATGGCAGTGAAGGGGTTAAAAAGTTTTGTCATGATGATGTTGAAAATGAACCAAATCAGTTTAAACCTCAACATTACTGTAACTGGTATTGAGACTATGACAAATTCTGGACTTTGGGGAGAAAATGAAGCATACCACACAGAAATACATTCCATATCTCCACATAGTGACCACACAGTCCACAGGTATGTATCACAAGGTGGCTCCAGATGAGCTGTCAGTCTCTTTAACAGTGTTATCTACACCTGTGGTCTCTTCTACAGTCACTTCCTCCTTAGCCTCCTTTACAAGCTCTACAGGATGTTTAGGTTTCAGGTAATCCTCTGTTGAAAATATATCCAGCGGTTTATACTGCACTTTCATTGCAGGAACTTGTGCTGGTTTTTTCTGAAATGTTTTAATTTAGCTGATATCACTCATGACATACATCATAACACAACATTGTTTTTCATATCATTTTGTCAGAGTACCGTCAATCTCATTAACCCTTTCCCTCATATAGACTCATTTTGACGCACTCAATAGGTACCACATAAAGCCTGATCTGCAGAAAACACAAGTTAAACCTTACCAAATTTAATTATAAAGTTCTCATTTCCAGACCACTGAGGAGCAGCGAACAGCATAAAACCTGATCAGCCTGCGAGTTACTCGCAGGCTGATCTGGTTTTATGCTGTTCGCATAGGTCTTTTCATGGTTTCCTCTATGAGGGAAAGGGTTAAAATCATATCCTTATCTGCACTCCTCTACTATCCGCGATTAGGATCTGACAACATCGCATTGGGGTCACGTCAGATTGACCTTTTAAGTAATTTATATGCTTAAACAAGTGCTTGATTTTAAACCAATAAATTAGCGTGTTTCTAACTAACTTCAGTAAAACATTTGTCACAGGGTGAGTAAAATGTGCACCTTGACCGGGACTCAAACCCGGGGCCTTTTGCTTACAGGGCAAATGCTCTACCTATTGAGCTATCGCTATACCGAATGAACTACCCGTTTCTACCCTATTGTGAGATTGATGCGGTTACTTCCCCCTGATATACCAAAACGATTCTGTAGCTGCCAACTTTATTGGCTTATACAAAGGTCAACCTGAGACGACCCTCTATACGATGTGGTCAGATCCAGTTAGCATACTGGGGCCCATTTCACTAAACTTCGTACGAAAAAATATCTTTGTAAGTGTAAATTCACAGATGTAAAATAGTATTTTTCCTGTGGATTTTTCTTTACAAAAAGTGCTGTGTTTGTAGAATGCAATAAATTGGGTCTGGTCATTTTTCTTCATGTTTTATTGTGAAAATTAAACATTGGTAGGCACTATGTAGATCAACAAACTTACGACTAAGAACAAATTTGATCATACGAAGTTTAGTGAAACGGGCCCCTGAATCTGATTTTAATGAGATTGAAGTACCATATATACAGATAAGTCTATTTATGCTATTTTTTTTTTTTTTTTCTGTTGACTGTTGGCATACTGAACAAAATTAAAGACTGACTTTAACCCTTTCCCTCATATAGACTCATTTTGACACACTCAATAGGTACCACATAAAGCCTGATCTGCAGAAAACCACAGTTAAACCTTACCAAATTTAATTATAAAGTCCTCATTTCCAGACCACTGAGGAGCAGCGAACAGCATAAAACCTCGCAGGCTGATCTGGTTTTATGCTGTTCGCATAGGTCTTTTCATGGTTTCCTCTATGAGGGAAAGGATTAAGATCTGAGCATGTGACTGTACCACATTCAGATTTGATTGAAAAATATTATTCATTAACTTCTTATAAACATTTAGAGCAGTACATGATTGTAATACATTCATTTTGACATAATGTGTCAAATTAATAAGGTTTCACTAAGCTACTCCTCCTAGGCTATGTGGTCTTCAAAGGTTAAGGATGAGAATTGGAAGAAAGATCAAACACAAAGACTTACAGATCCAACAAAGGAAGAGAACATCTTCCTGAAGCCGCTAAATGTCCCCATCTCATGCTCAGCCTTATTGACCTGCTCCTCTGTTGCATTCACTGTATCCCTCACTATGCTAACAAACTTCTGAAATTCATTAAAAATAATCTTTTGCTTTTTGTTTACTTTTGGCTTGTATCAACTATACGGAAAACCAACTAAAGCTATCACTGAATGAGATTAATACCCCTAGAACCTAATATATGAAGAGGAGAGCAAGTGTTTTAGTTTATTTAATATTCATGGAGGGAGTACACAGAAGCTTTTGTTCGGCAATAATTGTTTGGAGAGATGTTGAACTGAATAGAGATTTAAAACAGTTGAAGAATAATTGAAGTTTAATATGCTGGTAGGATGTACTATTATAACTAAATGTACCATAGAATTGTTATTTGGGTAGCACAACCATTTACAAATGTATAATTACATGTTGTGTAATTCATTGTGTGCTTAGTAAATCTGAGCTGCTTATATATTTGGAGCCGTATTTAGTTTGAACACATACAGGGCATGGTCCAATGTATAGACGAGAGCGGAACCGAACAGGTGGTCACCACTATATGAGTGTGCTCGCCACATATTCTTTATATGAACGACAGGGCAGTTCCATATGGATGACTGACTATCAGGACATTGATTTATATAATTGTTACATGAACAACAGGGGAGAACCAGATCACTGCCGTTGCTGGTGCTCAGGACGATGCAGAACAATATGGAGTTAACCTATTATATAGGACCATCACCAGAAGGTTTGATTAGGCCACAGTTATGAGTATTCCTGAATCCTGATGTGGATGCAGTATTGTGCACATGTAGATTTCTAGACCGAACATATTTATCAGAGAATTTAAAGAATCTTGAAAAAGGACTGTGTAAAGCTTGCAAATTTTGAATTATTTATTGATATTAATAATACTTTTTGTAAATACTATTTATTTGAATTTAATTTTACAAATTAAGATTTTGTAAAAAAAAACAAAAAAAAGCCTTAATAATTTATTATTTTGTCACATTTGGCCAGCGAATTTTACAAAACATGTTTGGAGATAAATCCTATATTCTCTGAAATATTAAACTCTCAAAGCAAACAGCAAATTTACCTGATGATGAAAAGAAACCCTTACCACTTTACAGTATAGACCTTTTTAACAAGGGTGACAAATAGGGCAGTCCTATCACTATGGACTACACAGGACAGGACACAACACAGAACACATGATATCTACATAAGCTCATTTCACATTGTGAACCTGTGGTATAAAAATAACTTTGGATGATTTGTGAATACAGCCAGTTTAAAAAAACTAATGAAGAACCTTTACCTCAAGCTGGTCAATTCTATGGAACATTTGCTCCATCTCATTACATTTGGCCTCAATATCTGGAACCTTTGTGTCAACACATTCTTTTGTCTCACTACGCACCTGAAGAACACAACATCAAAGATACACATTTCTTCATAACTATTCATCTATGCCAAACATGTATAAAAATTTAGCTCTTTTTAATGGTTTGGTACATCTATACGGCTGTCTTTTAACTTTCAGTTCAGGTCTCTTTTCTTTAAATACCTCTTATGGTACACATTGGTCAAATTGAGATGTATTTGGAATGACATCAACCTTTATCCTAAATGTTTCTTTTATTATTATTTCTGTATATTTATAAAATTCAGAGTCATTTATTAAATGTTTTATGCCTTTTAGTCCAAACAAATAAAACTGTATTCATTAATGCAGTATTTTTTACACCTGTTTTGGTTTCAGGTTGTTTGCTGTTGTTGTTTTTTTTCAAATGGTTCCATTAAAAAATGAAAGTCATTTTTCATACCAATGAGAACTAAATTCAGACACAGGCTTGTTCTGAAAATCTTCCAAACTAAGGCCCTTTTATACTACAATTAATACCAAACTTAGGCTTGTGTATTGGTTCAGTCCTAACAAAGATAATATTATATAACAATTAAATTTCATCTTTTTATTATACAACTTAATCATTATATGGCTATTTATAGCTGGTGATTTACATTTACTCCAAAATATAATATCCCTGCTAGGCTGCTACATTGCCATGAATCAATTACATAAAAATATGTAGCATTTTTTTTGTATTACAGCTTCAGAGTGTGATCCTATATATACCCTACTTCACTTTGTGAAACAGTGATATATAATTAGTACAGTAAAAACTATGGCTATTGCTGACAGAGTTGGAAAAACAGAAAAGCTTTCTGCAGTTTACAGTAGTTTCAACACTTTAGCATTAATCAAAGAATCTGTTTGATCTACACCAAATATTGATAGTAACTAAATAAATAACGAATTCACGTAAAACATATTTTCAATACTCACAGTGTCTAAAACTTGACCAAAGTCATCAAGTTTTGTTAACATCCACTCAATACTGTCATAGAAGTCTTTAATCTGCAAATAATAGTAGTAATGTCTTTATTTAAATCTCATCATAAGAAATACAATGCAAAAGAGTGTTTGAAATAGTACAATGCCATTCATATGCAGAATCACCAATGGTTGTATTTGCATGCATCTATTGTGACATACATATGTACACAATTTCAATCAACAAGTACACTCAACATTAACGTCGCGTGGCCCTATTAACGTCACAATCAACCTGGCACGTGACTATGCTGACTAAATTAACATCTGCCAAATCAAATATGCAGATTGTTTTTTAGTTTAATATCTTAATGTCTTCTAATAATATTAGCCTTATCAAAAAAAAACAACAAGGCAGTCCAAAGGACAGCTATATCCCCCGCCGCTGGCCAAATATTAGAATTTGTTTGGTCATAGATTATGTTCACCTTAACCTGGCATGGTTGTAGCAGACATAGAAGATCAGTTTAAGACAATTTAACTTTCCGGAGTTATGTATGAATCTCAGAATTTGGAGGCACATATATTAAAAGTTTACTGACAAGTTTTACATGGGAAACAGTACAAAAAGTGAACATCAATGAAGTATAGGATGTGTTAGGTAACCACAAAGTACATGTGTAACTCAATTAAAAACTTTATATATCATGAAATAATTTGTATGATTGTGAACATGACATACTATTATTTACTGAGTACAATAAATCACTGTGGAAGTGCAATCCAGGTCAAGAAGTGGTCTGTGTAAGGCAAGGGGAACACTCCTGAATGAGATATGGAGCGGACACAAAATAACATTTGACCTGCAAGTATGACTATGGAGCGGACACGAAAATAACATTTGACCTTCAAGTATGACCTTGACTTGAGCCAGCGTGACCGCCTCATGCCTTCTGCACATCAGCTCAATGAGGTTAACATTTTAGCCGAGTTTGAAGAAAATGTGTCCAAGCGTTCATGAGATATGGAGCGGACAAGAAAATAACATTTGACCTTCAAGTATGACCTTGACCTTGAGCCAGCGTGACTGCCTCATGCCTTCTGCACATCAGCTCAATGAGGTTAACATTTTAGCCGAGTTTGAAGAAAATGTGTCCAAGCATTCATGAGATATGGAGCGGACAAGAAAATAACATTTGACCTTCAAGTATGACCTTGACCTTGAGCCAGCGTGACCACCTCATGCCTTCTGCACATCAGCTCAATGAGGTTAACATTTTAGCCGAGTTTGAAGAAAATGTGTCCAAGCGTTCATGAGATATGGAGCGGACACAAAAATAACATTTGACCTTCAAGTATGACCTTGGCCTTGAGCCAGCGTGACCGCCTCATGCCTTCTGCACATCAGCTCAATGAGGTTAACACTTTAGCCGAGTTTGAAGAAAATGTGTCCAAGCGTTCATGAGATATGGAGCGGACACGAAAATAACATTTGACCTTCAAATATGACCTTGATCTTGAGCCAGCATGACCGCCACATGTCTTCTGCACATCAGCTCAATGAGGTTAACACTTGAGCCGAGTTTGAAGAAAATGTGTCCAAGCGTTCATGAGATATGGAGCGGACACGAAAATAACATTTGACCTTCAAATATGACCTTGACCTTGAGCCAGCATGACCGCCACATGTCTTCTGCACATCAGCTCAATGAGGTTAACACTTGAGCCGAGTTTGAAGAAAATGTGTCCAAGCGTTCATGAGATATGGAGCGGACACGAAAGTGTTTCGGACACACTGACGGACTGACGGACGAAGGGCATTCCTATAACCCCCCTCCCGCTTCGCGGCAGGGGATTAAAAAAAAAAAAAAAAAAAAAAAAAAAAAAATTTAAGGTAAATAAATTGTTATAAAAAGAAAACTCCATTTTGCGAATCATGAAATGGATTCCAACTGATCTGTGCGCCATGATTTACACATACTAGAGCTACCGATATCTGTTTCATGAAATTGGTTTTTATCTGATGACTTTTGTATAAATTGGGTTTTTGTGCAGTTTAATTGAGTTTTTGACAAAATTAATGTGAATTGCTTTTAGTTACCCCAAGATTCATTTTCCAAATTTTCAGTGAGTTTTATTCAAATCTTATCTGTTATTCTGCATGAATTTTTAGAGTAAATTATAAAACATTCATTTTTTTTTCTTTCATCATTTTTTAAGATAGTTCTGTAACCTAATAATATGAACATTAAAGAAATAAATGAAATTTGCCGTACTGTAGAAATAAAACTTCATTTTGTGATAAAAAAAACTCACAGACCAGGGGTTCTGTTACATGATTATACTCAGTTTCATCTAGATCACTTTACATCTCTGGCAGCATTATTGGATATTAATATATTCAATACCGTATTTGTTTGTTATTGTTCTTGTTTTTTTGTTAACTGGGTTTAACATCCCACCAACTGTATTTCAGTGGACATGTGTAATCTACAGCCCCATGCGGCCCCAGACGGGCCCAACTGCGGCCCCAGTTTGATTTAATCCCGGGACCTGTACCAATTGTTCTAAAGTATATAAATCAAATTATTGCCATATATAAACCTAGTAACCGAATAATCTTAATATCTAGATATAATTCAACCACATATAAAGGTCCTGAATCAATATAAAAATCATCATTATCATAACTCATCATCAACCTAACGATAATTTATTTGGTCCGCGAATTATGTAGAGATCCCGGGATTTATAAATGTCCCCCGTAATATTGTACATAAAAGAAAATAACATAAATATAAAATAAACAATTTTTTACCTTAGTCATAACCTCACTTTTGCGTATATATTACAGATTTAATTTTCATTAACATATTTAAACCACATAACAAATCAGCATATCTATCTATCTATCTATCTATACTGGGGCCGCAGTTGGGCCCGTCTGGGGCCGCATAGGGCCGTAGATTACACATGCCCTATTTCAGTCATTGGGAGACAATGTCTACTCGAGATAAAAATAGTGATGCCACACTGCAGTATAATGCCTTAGACATGTGGCATGATACCACACCCAGTCACATTATCCTTACACCGGGTCAACCAGTCTTGGAAATACCATTATATGCTGAATGCCAAGCTTGGGAGCTATACCTGTACAAATTTTTCCGACTTTCGTATAGCCTACATGTCGCCACCAGGGATCGAATATACAACCTCCCGATTCTGGGATGGTCGCTCTTACCACTCGCCCACTGGGGCTGTATTTATTAGCTTTCACTGTATATAATTAAATCCTACCTATTACAGCATCGGCAATTTTTGGGAGGTAACGAACCGACCAGTGATTTGAAAGGGCCCGTTACAAATTGACCTGAAAACGGTCATGAATCGACCTACATAAATGGGGTTACGATTTGGTTTGGTTACGAATGTAACGTTCTATATCACCTGCAAAATTGTCTTGCTCCTCTGACAAGCCGTTTCAAGAGGATTTCATTGTATATGTACTTTTAAGTTAGTTATTTATAACTTTTCCTTGTATGTAAAGTGAAACTGAACTGCACCTCCTTTTCTGAATCGACTTTTAAATATGAAGCGTAATCTTTTGTCAACTCTTCTAACTCAGCCATCTCATCAGAAGAGGGTTGGATATCACATCCTGTGTTGTCCATCTTACAATAAGATGATTACTTCTTTATTAATTTTAAAGTATTATTATAAAGATGAATAAATTTTCAGTTCCTGAAAAGAACCGAATGTGGTTTCCTTCTGAAGAGTACATTTGTTATGACACGTGAGAGACACGTGACATAGAAAATGTCGGAAAATGTCAAAAGAAGATAACATAAGCTTGCAAGTAAGCCCATTCATATAATTCTGTTATTATTATCTTCATATTTAAAATGATGAATTAAATCTTTCAATTTGACATAGATTTAGGGAACTTTTAAAGTTTGGATCATGTCTAAATCAAATTTGTACAAATCTTTATATTTCAAATAGCACTTCAGCATCATCAAAGCTTCAAAGTTTGTGTCAGATAGAGGACAACGCTCTGATATTTGAAGAACAATGTGAACATTTCGCCTTAAAATTCCCTGTTTGGTCTTTTGGCAAATCAAAGTGATTCAAAATATATTAACATCCATCTTAATACTGTGAATTACATCAAATGACCATGAGGTGAAAGGTATGTGTGAAGGGCTGTATTAAACTTATTTGCATTCACGCATGTGCTTTTGTTGATTTAGGGGCCGCCGTGGCCGAGCGGTTACAGTCGTGGACTACAAATCTCTCAGCCCCTCACCGCTGTGGGTTCGAATCCCGGTAGGGACTTCGGATTTTTCATGTGAGGAAGCCTACCAGCTGGCTTGTGCCAATGTGGTAGGTCGGTGGTTCTACCCGGGTACCTCTGTGTACTCGAGGTCTTCCTCCACCTGTAATTAGCTGGACGTCGCTATATGATTGAAATACTATCGCAGCGACGGTAAACCCCAATACAACTTTTGTTGATTTGACCATCACATTCAGGCTGTATGGGATATTTTACACTGTGATATGATAGGAAAAATGTGGTAGGTCGGTGGTTCTACCCGGGTACCTCTGTGTACTCGAGGTCTTCCTCCACCTGTAATTAGCTGGACGTCGCTATATGATTGAAATACTATCGCAGCGACGGTAAACCCCAATACAACTTTTGTTGATTTGACCATCACATTCAGGCTGTATGGGATATTTTACACTGTGATATGATAGGAAAAATAACTATAGTATTGCACGGTATCCAGTCAAAACGGACCCAAGTAAAAACGGACCCAAGTTGAAACTGTGCCAAATTGGTCAAAATGGTCCCAACTGAGTGGAAGATTGGTCAAAACGGCCCCATATAAACGGACACATTATATATAAATGGTTACGAACGTAGGAACAATCAAATAATTTGATTACAGGAACGTGTTTAAATCAAGACAATATTTATTTTAAATGTGACAAATCAAATATGTTCTTGTGTCTGTAGGAAATAGAAAGGTTATTTATATAATAAGAATTTCTTACATTTATTTTTTAGTAATATTTATAGATTTAATGACTTCAATAGTGATATTTATTATAATTTAAATTGGCCATTTCACCATTCATATCTCTCATTATTAATATGAATTATAACGCATGCGCGCGTGTGTGTATATGACATGCGTGTTTGTTCCAAGTTAAACCATCATAATCTTTCTTTTTTTTCTCTCTCATTAATGAATTCGAATTTATACTGCACGATATATCAAGGTAGGGGAATAGAATATATTTCTGTCTATTCTTTTTTTTTTTCACTTTTTGATTTATTTAGTTTTTCATTTTTTTTCCCGTTTGTATCATTTCCATAATGTTTTTATTATATACATATGCTGTCATCCGTTGCATCCGTTGAAGCTGATGGCATAATTGTGACGGTACACAGGCCTGCTACAGAACAAACACGGAGGGATAGACATACTATCTACACAATGCCTAGTCCAGTTTTGCTATATAAATTACGACTCCAACACAACACACACAGCGAGAGTAAACCATGAAAACAGTGGTTTCTATTGATCTCTCCTAAGTAATTACATCATAATTGATAGATTTATCACATTCCCTTTATTTATTCACACTTTTATATCTTCACATACCTTGTTCTCAACAAAATCACCGACAAATACACATTATTCCGTAGGGTGGATGTTTGACTGTTTGTATCAATAATTTAATCATCGCATTAAAACTGACATCTAAATTACCATTTAATTTCAAGTTTCATTTATTTATAAATTTATGAATTCTTCAAAGGATTAAACTAATGATCCTTTATTTATCATGAAACATACCGTAGTAGATATTTGTATCTATAATTTAATCTCATTAAAACAGTTTCATTCATGTACAGATTTATGTTAACTTCAAAGAATTTAACTAATCATCCTTTAAATATTATACAATATATTTAACAGGGGTTCGTCTTAACTAAAGTGGCACCGTTTTGACCATAACTTTTTTTTTTTAATTGGGTCGTTTGTATTTTTATTGGGTCCGTTTTGACTGGTAACAGTATTGCACCCTGTTTATATATCAGCTAGGTAAAGAGAATATGTAATTGGAAAGTAATTGTTAATTACATGGCATAAAATCAGTGTAATTAATGAAATTACCATTACATGTAGTTAAAAATGTGTTACACATTACTTTCAATTACTTGATAAAAGAGTAATGAATGGTAATTAATTACCATTATATTTCTCAAAAATTACCACAGGTCTGGAATTTTATCTGACACTTAATTTGTGAAACACTTGATTTTGTCAAATACATTTAGATCAATCTATTTCATACATTGTAAAATAGAAAGTAGAAAGGTACTATTGAATTAAATTGATAAATTTGAATTTTCAGAGCTTAGAAAATTGATTGGCCACAAATTTAGAGTGACTATAATCATATAAGTTCATATCAGATTATAATATTCAAATTCAAACTTTATATATTCATAATTTATAAATTTCCTACTTAGCAGTATTTCCATTTATTTTGTAGTAGTTGTAAATGTATCAGTGTGTTTTGTCTAAAATATTTCAAACTGAAATGCATGCACTTTAAGTTAAGGAGCTGTTTAAATTGAAGATTGTATGTGTATGTATGATGGAGATAATATGTGCAGTTTATAAGCAGTTTAGTACATTTCTATGCAAGGATGATGAGGTAGAGGCACTGTCTGCAATCTATGGAGATGAGTGGTGTGTGGTGGACAGAGATCACAGGATATACTGCATCCAGGTGGACGACGGCCAGGATAAGCCAGTCTGGACTGTGTGTATCCAGGTGTGTGGTACTGGTATTATCATCCATTTACTTCATACAGTCTTCTTTAACCCTTTCCCTCATATAGACTCATTTTGACGCACTCAATAGGTACCACATAAAGCCTGATCTGCAGAAAACCACAGTTAAACCTTACCAAATTTAATTACAAAATCCTCATTTCCAGACCACTGAGGAGCAGCGAACAGCATAAAACCTGATCAGCCTGCGAGTTACCTTTCTTTTCATGGTTTCCTCTATGAGGGAAAGGGTTAAAACAGGAACTCTTGTGAATACAGCTGTCCATGACTGCAGTGTTCTATGCTTAAAATAAATTATGGGACTTATAAATAAATGGACCAGTCCTTGCCCTGTTTGTTGATTTCTAAACAACAAATGACTATTTTAACATCTAATGAATTTAGAATGCGTTTGCTCATTACCGTTACCAAGCCCCTTTTAAAAAGGAGGGGAAAACAAGGGCTTCTATGAAACTGTTCAATATCTCTTTCTATTTCTATATGCATTTAGTATAGTTTCACTATCAGCCCTTCATATAATTTCTTTGCATCATTGATCATTCTGTAAACCAGACCATGCACATGCCACTTATGTAACTTTAGATTTGATTTACCTTTTTTGCAAACTTTGTGCAATAGGTGCTATTTCATACCAGAAGAATATTCAGGTTAATTTTTGGGCTTCTACCTCAAATGTCAAGATCATATGTTGAGCTCTAACAGACTGCATGTACAAAAGTCTTCTCCGGGTTATTTAAGATCTGATTTACCTTTTCATCTCATTGTATACAAGTAGATTTTATTATGGCAAGTGGAAGAGGCCTATTTGTCTCTATATTGAAGGTCTGTTGCAAGGTTAATCTCAACAAAAGACAGTGAGTCAGATTTCAGATACTTATGATTTTTTGGATCTTTTATTAGCAATTGATACAGTTGGTAATTTTTTGATAGTTCATGTTTTGACAAATACATTGTGCCTTGGAATGCTCAGAAATATTTCAGGCATGAAAAAATTCAGTTTTTCAGAAAATCTGATCCTACCTAGTAAAAACCTGCTGATCCTTCAGTTTTTAGAGGACATTTTGTGACCACCAAATTGTCTGTTAAGAATGTGTTCACTGTTATGACTATACTTTGAAAAAAGTTAGAAAAATCAATCCCTACCCTACCTAACTATTTTGAGACTCTTGCCCTAAACAGATTTTTTTTGGCCTTAGCAGTTTTGGGGACTGATCTGATTGAGTCAAATTGCCTTTATACCAGGTTTGTGCATGTATAATCCTATCTGTATATGTGTTTCAGGTGCACATGCCAGAAGAATATCCAAGTGATTCTCCACCTGTATATCAGCTGAAGTGAGTCAGAACAGTTAACACAACCCTAGTCAGAGCTTCAGATAAGAAATGTATAGAAAATATCAAATATATATTACAGTTAACAATTAAATTCATCAAGCAATGTATAATAATTTGAGAGCTGAACACGAAACTGTTCTATGTTCAGAAATAGAAGCTTATCTAGGAGATCATATATTTTTTCAGTCAGACCTTGATGTGATTCTTTCCTTCTTGTTTTTTTGTTTTTTGTTTCTTTACTTTCAGTGATTATAAATCCAGACCCTGATAAAAAATCCCTCAAAATGATGTAATTGATTTTATCATACATTAAATTTTGATTGTTCTGGAATCTACTAGAAAAGGGAACATCAAACCAAGTGGTACAATGTATTGACATTTATTGATATTGGCTGATGTAATTGTATTTGATGGAACATGTACTGGTATACATTTTTGATGAATGCATTAAAACACAACTAAAGCTATCATTGAAGGTGATGAAAACCTCTGCTTCCTTTATAGCCCCCTTTACACATTGCGAAGCAGGGTTAATACGGAAATAGTAAAACAACCATTACAATTATTTCCAAATGTGTATGTTGCACATGTTGTAGTGCACCATGGCTTAGAGGGGAGGAGAAAATGAATCTAGAAGGAGCCCTAGCAGATCTGTATTGGTTGGTATCATGGTGATCAACTCATGCTACATATGTCCTCAGCTTAAAACTCTATATTAAAGATTTATATATAAATTGATAAATTATGATCTGAATATTACAGAAAAAGTAGTGTCAGTAAATGATTTTGTAAATGATAAAATCAGTGTGTATAGTGATGATGAAAGAGATTAAATTGTTACCTTTAATGTTTTCTCTTGAATTTACATTTTCTGTTGCATGACTTGATGCGGGATTACTTGTCACTGAATGAGGCATACAATACATTGTTAGTATCCCTTTACTTCATATAGACTCATTTTGATGCATAGGCAAACAGAGCAGGCCCTGAGATCAGACAGCTCCTATAGGAGCTATCTGATCAGGGTCTCCTCTGTTTGCTTAAACAATATTGTAGCTCAGATTCTGTAACAAAGTCTGTGTGGCAAAGAAAAAAATCATGATTTATTATACCATTTTTAATTCAGTTAATTAATATTCATGAAGTCATAAATTTGTACATGAATATTCATTAAGTAAAAGGCTATACATGTTACGAAATTCATTTTGCCACATGCATTTTGTCTTTTATTTTATTTGCTCAAAATGTCACATCCATACCTGTCCTGAGTCAACAAATCTTATGCTAGATGCTTATTTACAGAGACTATTTTTTTGTCTTAGAAAATATACAATTATGTCTTAGTAGCAATGTTTAACACTAATTTAATACTTGGAGAACAGAAATGATGTAAAGCAACATAGAAGGAAAGTGTAGTCACTAATAGGCAAGATTCTCTTAGATGTCTTAACCTTTTCCCTCATAGAGGACACCATGAAAAGACCTATGCGAACAGCATAAAACCAGATCAGCCTGCGAGTAACTCACAGGCTGATCAGGTTTTATGCTGTTCGCTGCTCCTCAGTGGTCTGGAAATGAGGATTTTGTAATTAAATTCGGTAAGGTTAAACTGTGGTTTTCTGCAGATCAGGCTTTATGTGGTACCTAATGAGTGCATCAAAATGAGTCTATATGAGGGAAAGGTTAAGCTGACAACCAAATAGAAAATTAACGATGGCATGCTGATATTTTTGTCATCACTTATGATTTACTTTTCAGTGAGAACATAGGAGAAAGCATTATATACTTATGGGTAGAGAAAATCCGGGAGAAACTACAGGAAAAAGTTGGAGATAATATTGTTGTTCCAGGTATCATTAGAGAATTGTTTTGTTCAATATTTTTGTTTTTTTCATCTCTGACATCATAACTAAGCCTGCATTATTATCATTTTCACTATGTCCATCAAACTTAACATTGTCAGAGAAAATATTCGCTCAGTATAACACTTTTTCATGAGTAGTGAATATACTGATTTTTCACCCCTGGAACTCTTGTTTGATCCTTTGTTAGTCCAACATTTTACGTTAAAAGAGAATGTCAGTTATTTATGAAATTTTCTAATCTTCCTACAGAAGTGTTTCTTTCTTTCCCAAGCTGAAGGTCATGGAGGTGGAGATAGATCTGTCACCATGACAACAGAGGCTGAAGATTGGGAGGATGAATTTAGTCTGTCTGACCTTGAATCTTTCACATCGGATCTGTCTGATCACAGTTCAGATCTCACAGATGGTACTTTTTTATTAAATTAATTTTTCTGAGAAGTGGTAGGTAATTTTCTTCTTCAAATGTAGATCATTTCAACATTTTGGGTTTAAAATCTTTTTTTTTTCTTTTTGATGAAATAAATGCAAAAACAAAAAACACACTTTTGGGTTGAGGGTAGCACTACTGACCTGCCTTTGTCTCCATTTTTCTAAATGAAAGTACTTTTTTTTATACGAAGCTTGGACTATGTTATTTGATTAATTTTCAAAGAATGCAGAATTAAACTATGGTTTGTAATTTTATTACACAACTTATATATTGATACACACATTTGCTTGTTTAAGGCCTGATTTTAGTATGTACATGTAGTTGTACAAATATGACAGATTATAATTTTTTTTCTCTGTCTTGTTTGCAACCCGTTTTGTCATAAAAATACTTTTCCTAGAAACCTTTAAAAAGAGAATTGAAAAATATTTGAGAATATGTCGAATATTATCCTCAGATATCTAAAATTGATGTCATGTCATCACAACCTGTTTCTTCTAGTTATCACAAACTGTGATTTTATTACAAAAATTGTTCTACCAGTAAATCATAACCCTGAAGGCATTTGTGTTGACCTTTGACCTCTGTTTGCCTCAGAGTGGGAGTGTCCAAGTATTCACCATGGTGACTGTGTGACAGACAGACGCAGTACCTTCCAGCCTCACCTGGCCCAAGTCTTCCATAAATCACAGGTACTGTGAACATGTACTGATAAATCAGCTTTTAAAATAACTTTGTATATTATAGGAAATGTGAGGTCTGTTAACCCAATTACCTCATGAATATTTATGTACAAATTCATGACATAATGAATATTAACTTAATGAACAGCATACGATACAATGAATTTTTCTTTATAAGCAAACTGTAGAAACTGAGTCACAGTATTGTATGAACAAAAGGAGGAGACCCAGATCAGACAGCTCCAATGCATTAAAACAAGTCTACCGGTATGAACTTAGAGGGTAAAATCAGAAACATATATAGCTAGAAGAGGTTTCTTGTAATTTCACATGTCCTAAACACAATATGATTGATTAATGGAATCATGTTCTTGGCATTAGGTAGATGAAGATGCTTGATGACACATATTCCAAGCAGCAATGACTTTGCTTTAGTGTCAGATAGATACAGACACAGACTTGTATAAAATAACTTTAACACTTTCCCTCATAGAGGAAACCATGAAAAGACCTATGCGAACAGCATAAAACCATAAAAACTCGCAGGCTAATCAGGTTTTATGCTGTTCGCTGCTCCTCAGTGGTCTGGAAATGAGGACTTTATAATTAAATTTGGTAGGGTTTAACTGTGGTTTTCTGCAGATCAGGCTTTATGTGGTACCTACTGAGTGTGTCAAAATGAGTCTATATGAGGGAAAGGGTTAAATATGGGGACGTAGAGCAGACCTAACTAAAGCTTGATGAGAAGACAGTATTTCTTGAAATAACTGAAGTTGGCAATCTCTGTTGGGTTATGCATGTATATCACATTCTAAAGTCAAATGAATAGTTTTTATGGAATGTATATTCCCAGATGGAACAATCCATGAAAGCCACAAAAAATGACCCCCACAAAATTTATTACATGTTTTTTATTGTGTATTGCTGTTTTAAGCCTTTTATTATTTTAAATCATTGTCCATATCAAAATGTTTAAATTCATGATGAAAATGATTTGGATATTATGTCATATCATTAATGTTCATAATTCAAAAAAGTGCTATTTAAGAATCAGGGTGCTAAGCTTTATTCAGATGTTAAAACCTCTGTAAATCAACCGAGATTTGTTAGTAAGTCAGTTTTGCAGAAATAATAACAGAACTGTACATATAAACAGTGCATCTCCATTTTAATATTTTTCAGTTACTGCTCTCTACTGGACCACATTAATTACCTTGAAATGAAGCTTAAGGTAAAAATCTTGTAATGGTTCTGCTACATCTTGGACCACTTAACCTCTACCAAGATAACCAAGATAACCTAATGAAACATTAGCAAAGTGATCTCCGTGAAAGGCCATGAGGTCTGAAATGTAGTGGAACCATTACAGGGACTTTACCTTTAAGCCATCTAAATATTTTGTGTAGGTTTGGGGTACAGTGTTGAACAGTATTGAATTGGACTTTGTGTTATAATGGAATGCTTTATAATGGATTTGCTGTGTATACATGTATGAAATAACTGGTATGCTTCAATGCTCAGGTAAAGATGGTGATAAATAAACTGTATGAAAACAAGAAGATAGCCAATGCCACACACAACATCTTGGCCTACAGGATTGTACGTCGGGAACCAAATCAGCTTGTGACTGCAGGTTGTGATGATGATGGGGAAACGCATGCTGGGTCCAGGATGTTGCACCTTCTGCAGGCAAGATTTATTTGGAATACTGCTATATATATTTAAGATGCTCTATGTATGTGTGTGTGTAAACACCATACATACTTGATAAAATTCAATCATGGTGTTCAACTTGCAATGGTGTTCATTTGACTGGGGACATGCCATTCAGTTGCTTTGAGGTCGTAGTTGTAATGATTACTGGTAACAAGAGGCATGATGATAAGTTGGCTAGAGTTATGGGGTAGTTATTTAACTTGATACACAACTTTCATTTGCCTTAATATGTGTTGTTTTTCGCAGATCCTGGATGTTGAGAACGTGTTGGTGGTGGTGTCACGCTGGTACGGGGGTATACTGCTGGGACCGGACCGGTTCAAACATATCAACAACTGCACACGTACCATCCTCGACCAGTTTGGCTATATCAAAAATAAGGTGATACTTACTTGTCAGCTGCCTATTGACCAAACCTTAAACCTATGGCTAGCATTGATAGAGATGATACTGCATGATGTATCAACATGAATTCTAAAGAAATTGGTTATTTACACACATATTAAAATATCAATATGAAAGTTAATATAAGAGTATATATTAACATTTTTGATGAAAGAAAGGGAGATAAAAGGGATATAAGAAAAACAAGAAACAAAACAACATATACAGTCAACATCGTACATGCAACCACCTGTATTAAACGACCGTTATAAATCCCGCCCAAACGTTTTTACTATATCAATTTATCCCATTAAGTGACTTTTTAATTATGCGACCAGCGACCACATAAACCAAGTCCAAGCACTTAAGATTATGCACAAATTCAACTTTTTTGAGCGACCGTGTTTGCTTCCGTTGCTAATTATCGTGTACGCTGGAGCATGTGTATATTCATCTTTAACACATCCGAACAAACAATTATCCTGATCATAAGTGCTCACCTGAAACTTTTGTTTTGACCATACATGACTGCACCATGTGCAACTAAATTATAAATATAGTTCCTGTTTCAAAAGTTACTAAGCATAACATAGGTGAAACCATCCCTTCAAATAACAAATGCTTCGGATTTTGGTAAAAGAATATTTGGGAATAAGGTAAATTAATACTTCCGGATGCAATACGTACCATTAATAATTCGTACCTATAAGTATATACTTTGCGTTTTATGATACACGACGAGGGCGCACTGTTGAAATAAATTTATTGGGGGTTTCTGGATTTATGTTAGACAGAGACATAAGGAAAGCTCATTGCTAAATAATATTTTTTCTTGAAATTGTCTGAATCCACACATGAATTCGATGTCAAATGTTGTGTTTTCCACCTAATACCAAATGCAAACCTCAGCCAATGATCCAAGGTATTATTCCAACATAACAGCTAAAAATAGAAAGATATGACAAAAAATATACATGTTGATGTTTATTGGCATAAAATAACAAAACCATGTGTAGTTTACATTGTATTCATGTTGTAATATAACGTTATGATACAATTTAGCTTACAGTTTGTATATATGATGTTTTTGT